>JAVYIG010001135.1:0-380159 GCA_035222895.1 Strongylocentrotus droebachiensis | reverse complement strand
CATAGCTATGGAGGCATATGGGCACTTTCCTGCAATCAAATGGCAACAAAAATGAAATAAGAAGAACAAGGGGGAAAGGAAAGGCAATGTGATGGGAGAATGATAAAATGCATCCCGCACTCTCCCCTCACTCTGCATGTGGCCTTGTATTCATCTTTATATCTGCTCCCTAAAAAGACCCTAGGCCCATTCTACAACACTACTTGAAGGATTCTCTCTCTCTCTCTCTCTCTCTCTCTCTCTCTCTCTCTCTCTCTCTCTCTCTCTCTCACTCTCCCTCCCCTTCTTTCTATTCCCTCTCTTTCTCTCTCTTTCTCTCTCTCTTTCTCTCTCTCTCTTTCTCTCTCCCTCTCCCTCTCTCTCCCTCTCTCTTCTTTCTCCTCCCTCTCCCTCTCTTTCTCCTCCCTCTCCCTCTCTTTCTCTCTCTTTCCCTCTGAATAAAAAATGCTGAAAATGCTTTTCCATTGACACATGTTTGGAAGACTGATCATATTGTGTGTGAAGAGTAGGTCTAAAGTTGACCTTGTCAATCTGTCATGTTTATCAAATTGTATTCAGCTTTATGTTTTACTTTTGTATGGATCCTCACTTGCAAATATACATGTGTTCCCCATTGAAAAGCTCTCCTGATCTATATTTCTTACATAGTTTCATAACGATTCCACCCTCCCTCCACTTTACCCTTTCCTTACAGGGTATCTGTAGGTAGGGTTTTCCTCTCAGGAAATAGAAACCATTTTGTTCTAATTCCACCAGGGATAGCCAAGCTCATTGTTTACATTTCTCACTCAACCCTGCAAAGAAGTTTATGCGCTTAAAAGCAAATTGTATTTCTGTTTATAACCTTAATTTTTTGGGAGAAACTTTGCAGTTGTATTCGCAAGATACTTGACATCTCTTACCTGAACAGGAACTTTTACATTTACATACCGCATGTAGTGAAAATGAAATTTGTTGACATATATAGTGAAAATGTAATTTAGTCATCAAATAAAACCCCTGCAGTTTGTTTTCCCTTATGTAGGCCTTCAGATTGTCTGTATTAGATCATTATGCCTGTTGGCTAAGACAATATTTGGGAGGAAGTTGATTTTATGTAAGATTATGTTCATATCTACTGTAGATAGTCATTTGACCTCTGACCTTTGACCTGTGACCTGTGACTCCTTGTAATGGATCAATTCTTATTGTGACCACATAATTTTTAAATGGGATGATTTCAAATGTTTTAAATAGATATCTGATATTGTCTGCTGAGTACCATAAGGCCATTAATCCAGAGTTAATACCCTTTTAGCTATCAACACATGATATGTAATATCTGGAATTCATGTCAGTCCGGATCATTGTCCTCATTCCCAATTCATGACTTTCCACTCTGAAACACCCAGTCTAACTGTGAAGATCTACAAGACCCACAACAGATCAAATGAATACATGACATTATCCAGAATGGCCAAGAATCTGTAAGTTTTGAGTCAGTTTGGAATTGGTCTGGAGGTGCAGGTCAGTTTATAATCTATACGTCACTTTTTCAGTGGATATTACCGAGCTCAACACCAAAATTTGCCCGACAGGGATACATGGGAACCAAATATGTCAGACCGGACTCCATAGGGCTTATGCATACAAACTCTTTGATATTAAATCCAGACCCCCTTTTATCTAAAAAAAGTTATCATCAAGCCCTGATTATTATCAGAGATCACATTGTAGCACACGTGTGAAGCTGCATTATGAAAGAGATTTCTCATTTCATTGTGTGCTGTAATTAATAGAGGGTTGTTTTCTACACAAAGTCCCACTTTGCCAAGAATATGAATGCCAAGGCCAAAGGGTTTCATTTCAATCCATTATCGATTTGTATAATGTGTTGACATTAATTGTTATGACACTACAGCCAATATTTGTTTTTCCTCAATCTGATATTGCTGACTTATTTAACAACACTTTTGAATTTTATAAACACATGTCAAGCAAATACTGTTAGTATAATTACTTGTATAAAAAAGTATAAACAATTTTAAAAACAAGGATAGCTACAGCTAACAGCTGTATAGACGGTGGCATAGCATGGGTCCCGCGATTGAGGGGACACACAGGAGGGGGGGGGGGGGGGGGGGGATCAGTTTTACTAGGTAAATGAAATGCAACTAAACATGGCCCCCAAATTTTGTTTGAGGGGAGGGGGTTATTGAAGAGGACCTGATCACCTCTTAAGTTGTTAGCGTTTTCTTCCCCTCATTCTTTCTCTGTTTTTTTGTTGTTCGGGTGCACTTTGATTGGGGGGGGGGGGGGGTGGAATTGCCTACATACTAACTTGTACATGTAGCTAGTCATAACAACGTTAGTGTTTATCAGAATACGTCATGCATTTTTGTTTTGATAAGAGAGAAGTGCACCATTTCCACCTGACCCACTTCCAATGTAAACGTTGATACCTGGTATTTTCCACAACAATCCCTATCTGGTGAGCCAAGAGTGATTTGACATGATTTACAGCTTGGGCAGATCAAGAGTTTTGTAAAGGGGGGGGGGGGGGGGGGGGGGGGGGGCAGGGGGCCTACATTTATGAATTTTTTGAAAAGCAAAACAAAAATACTACTGCTACTACTACTACTTCTACCACTACTACTATTACTTATAATAATAATAGTAATAATATATTAATGATAATAATGATGATAATAAATTGCACACTTTTTTCCTATATCAAAACAATAATAAACAGGTGAGTATGGAGGCAAACGCCCCAATCAAATTGCAAAAATAAGGAAAAAAGAAAATGAGAAAATGTTTACAGGATCCATAAAAGGTACCCCTGCTTATCTATTCAGTACAGACATAGTATTTTGAGGACAGAAACAAGCAGTACATCCAGAGGTCCAAGGGAGCCAGTGTCCTCTCAGGAAGACTACATTTATTTTGGCAATTTGAATACAACTTGAATAAAGCATGGAGCATTACAAAAGTTTCAAGTTTAATACCTCCAAGTAATTCCTTGATTAAATGCCCCCAATCATGCTAAAAATTAAGTGAAACAAAATTTCAAAATGAGGTGTATGTGGACCCCCCCCCCCTCCCCCTCCACTCCATTAGGTTTTGTGTATATATCCAGATGTAGTCTCGTTTCCTACACTCACTTTAGAGTTTCTCCGTGATCATTGTATTTGCTGAATTTCCGAAAATAACAAAGACAAAAGGGTGTTGTGTGTATATTCATGGAGTACATGTAGGTCCATGGTATATCCATGTATTTCAGAATTGACATGGCCAGAGATTCTCGCTTGTGACAGGAACTGTTTTTCTGTTGACCTGACATAGTTTTGATGGGTTCCCAGGGGTCTTGTTCCTTCGGACCCAGGACAGTTCCTGTTCCAGGTCAGCCCTCTGACCATTCTCATTACCGTCAGTCACGATATCGCCTCTCGTATGACTTGCATGTGACATCCATTCATAGTTGTTCCTAACAATTTGCAAATTTGGAAAGATGACATCATTTTGCCCCAATACTTCATACTAAAGAAAATTTTATATGAAAAGAAAACACAATGTAGACTCGGGTTAAGTAAGAAATTGTCATCATATGAGAAGAACACAGCTCTAATCACTTCTTTCCCAAACGGGTTCCTATTCATGAGAGAACTAGATCATCTTGAAATGCACTGTTTGTTTACAAAATGCATTTGCACATGTATGCTTCTTTCACAAGTATTTATTCATTTTAAAGCAATCCTGGAGTTAAAAGGGCTCTAAGGCTTTACATCTGGATCTGAATATAATGCTACAGTATGCACATAGAAACATACCTGGAATGAAGATTTGGAAACAAAAGTTTGTATGACTTATCACGTGTTGTGGCAGGTAGTGCCATGTGTTCCAAAGTCCTCTTCGTTCTGTATGAAAGCAAATGCTATTACCTATATCCATAATCTGTCAAAATACCTATGTATGATGTAAATTATATTTTGTCATTGTTAAATGCAAGTGTTGACATAACACTTGATAGGTTAACAAACATATTGAATAATGGAGTCAGATAGTGATATAGGCAGGCTCTTTGATTGCACGTAATTGTAGATAAGTAAACTAATAATATTATGATATCATTGTTATTGCACTATTATAACTAAGTACAAATAAATGAGGCAGTGTTCTCTCCTTATTTTTTATTATCGTTAAAATTGGGAGAGTAAAAATAGAATTTATTGCCAGAATGACAGTTTTATGGCATTCTCACAATGATCTAGCACGCACTTGATTATGCTGTCTTTCGTAATGAGAATGGGAACGTAGATATCAGGGTAATTTCCAAAGAGGGGGAGGGTGGTTTCATACAATTTTTATGCCACCTATGCTCTACACATACCTGCCCACCCATTGTATGCTTTAACCTTCTCTACAACACACAATAGTTAAAGATTGATCAATTTATTTATCATTGAATGAGTCATCCTTGAAAAAACTGGCATTTGTTACTGATTCAATTTTCCCATAACTAAAATTTATGGTACATCTACATGTACATGTATGTCAAAAGTACTGAGTTGATTCAGTGAGACATTCATGTAGCTTACATTTATTTGTATAGGTATCGTTTGGTTAGATAATTTTGATGGAACAATATGCCACCTCCCTTATCTCAAAGTATGTTTCTTCAGGGCTCATTTTGATATATGAAGGAAAGACATTGGCCTGAAGAAGGAAAGTAAAAGTGAGAAGGTACAAAAGGAATTGGAGTGATAGACACAGAAACATAGACAAAGATAGATTGGACAAAAGGGCAATTGAGAGACAGTGAACAGATAAAATGAGAGAAAGAAACAAGAGTAATAAGTGATAGAGTGAAAGAGAACAAGAGAGAGAAAGAGAGGGAGAAAGAGAGAGAGAGAGAGGGAGAGAGAGAGAGGGGATGGGATTGATTGGCAGAGGAAATTCACCAAAATGATCACAGAAATGCCCACAGAACTGACAGTCAATGGTGTGGCTTTGTGTCAACGTGTCACTGTCTGTTAGTCAGCTGTTGCCATTCATGTTTGCTTGTTGGCCATTTTAGATCAGGCGTAGGGGATCAATGAAGGGATCATCTTGTCACATGACATTGTATATCTTGCTGTATGAAGCAGTTGTTCTTCACCCATCAGTGAGGGCGATTGTCTGCTTGATTATGCGATTCCATTGTACGATAATATATTGGCTTTTAAACTCATAGACGATCATTGACCCCAAAACAGATATCATGTACATGGAAAATTATTCTCTCCTGCATTTTTGTCCCTTTTTGAAAAGAACTTTTATAAGCTATATTGTGTAGAATGACACTAAATGTTAGGACATGGGTATTCCCATGGTTATAATGAATTGAAATTACTTTTAATTGCTGTAGGTATTTGTTTTCCACATTTACTTATTTTCCAGTAATTTCGAAGTCTAAAATAATCACCATATAATGCATATAATCATATTATTACCAATATCATGAACTGAATTGCAAATGAATGCAAACAATCATTGTAGGTAACCTTGCAATGTATTGTACAATGTACTGTACTGACATTTACTTGTTTTTTCAATATCATTTAAATCACTTCAGTTCATGCATCAAGAAAAGTACAATTGTAGTGATAACATCTATATGTAAATGGAATAGACCCGTTTATTAACACATTCAAATGTATAGCTTTTTTCCCCTAGGGGCGTGACAAGTTATTCTATTAACCTGTTATTTATGAATGAACTACAATACTTGGAATCCAGTCTGCATGTATTATTTGTTGCTATGTCAGGCAAGCTCTCAGGTTGTCAAGAATAACCTTTGTTAAAAATTATGCATAAAAAATGTTAAAGATAAAGACCAGTTATGGTTATGGTTAATCGATCAGAAAAAGTTGATCATCTAGCATATATAAGTATTGGTGTGTACTGCAAGGTTCTGGAGTCATCAAAACGATAAGAAATTTGGCCCAGTCTTGGTAAAGTTATAAGCACTGTACACAGAAAGATGTATATGGGACTATGCGACACGGGCGCGACACATGCGCGATATCTATCAGGTCAAAATAGATATAATATTTTACCAAATATATCAATTAGTAGGCGGTTTTTCGGCATAATTTGTACCATTACGCATTAGTCAAAATATATTCTTTCACATGATTGGTAATAAGAGCTTCCATTTCATTTTTTTGAGAGGGGGGCGTTTCCAAAACTGGTCTTTACCTTTAATATGTCAGTGAACTGGTCTATTCATAGGTCATCTTTACTTTTTTTTTTAAATTGTGTGAACTAAACCTGAATCTGCAGCCATTAGCTTCATTAGTTTTAAAACTTATCAAGATTTTTATAAAATTGAGATTTTTTCAATTGATGAGTCACTGTGGTCAAGAATTATTGGTCTAAGGTCACTGGACAATTTCCTGTGCAGTTACAGTTGTCCCCATCATGCCAATATAAGCTGACATTTGGGAACCAAACAGTTGAGGAATGACCTAGAGGTTGGGGTTCATTACAAATGTCACGAAGCCCGATAAACTATTGATTTGATCATTTGTGTAATGTACGCTTTCATTAAATGAGAGCAGAATATCCTAGGTTACTACATGTACCATAAAATATCTGTATTCATATCAGAATATGTTCATGTCACATCATTTTCATCTCCTGATACGATTGAAGTCCATAGCTTATCTTTTGATGATTTCATCAAGTTAAATGTTGTATTGTTTTATGTCAATGTCTACACGTATGTCTACACTTAGCTACTGGTCTCTCCATGCGTGCAGGGGTTTCAAGCTCAATCTGAGTAGACCTACTTGAATTCTTGAAATCAAAGCCTTGAAACCCCTAAAGTCGATTGGCCTATCAAAGCACATTTCATCCTGTAACCGATTAATCAACCATGATTCTTATTACCTATGTATGTCAAGATATCATTTAATGTTTCACTGTAGCGTTGTATTCATACTAGGACAAGACCAACATCAGACTATACAAACAATCAAACTACTCCCAATGGTCAAGAATCAGACAGGTTGAAAAAGTTTGGTATCAGTTTTGATTTGCGTGTAAGGTATTAATAGCAGATAAAGCTCCTAATGTTCAATTTTAATTTGTAATCATAAGAATGTTATGCAGACAGCTCCAAGGTGTGTTGAGCTGGTCTCTCCATGCATGCAGGGATTTAATTCTACATGTACATGTCTATGACCTTAGATTAAACCTTGTCATCCATGTAAGTGAGTTTGCCTGTCAAAGCATACTTCATCCTGTTATTATTATTATTACTACATTGTCCTGAACTCCAGTCATGTAATGTTAATGTCTCACATCACCTCATATTACATATTGTCTGTTTGGATCCAGGAGGGCGTTAAATTGTATGTACAGTACCACCCTTCTGTCTCTCAACAGATGATATAGAGATCATGTGTATTCCTGTCCAGTAAGTGTTGAACTGCAAAAGGTCCAATGTTTTTTAAACTGGTTTCTTCCTGCATCCAGGTGTAAATCTGTGTCTACAAAGGAAATCTGTGTCTACAAAGGAAATCTATGTGATAATTAAGTGCAGGTCAATATATAGATGTACCCTTGTAATAAGCCCTGACACCTGTTAAGTGAATTCACCTGTCAAAGCATCCTCCATCCTGTTGTTATTATTATTTCACTATGGTTCTCAAGTATCCTGAGCCTCAAACAAGTCTTACCAGTGCCCTGTCATATCTGTAAAAGAAAAGTTCCAATATTTATTGAGCAGGGCCAATATTCATAAAACCTCCAAACTCAACATAAATATGATAAAAAGCTTCCATTGCTGCACAAAGAATTATATATATATTAACCATTTAGACTAATGTATATTTTCATGTATTCCACCCACATCTACAATGGCTAGTTCCCAAGTAGTTGCGCAAGTTGGCTTTTTCATAGTTAGTAACTAGGGGTTTTAGTTTGCTACTAGCTTACATGTAGGTACAAATGTAGGTTTAATTAATATGGGCCCTTCAGGCTTCATGGTCTCTCCATGCATGCAGGCATTCATGCCCATATCTATTCCCATGTAGATGATTCCCCTTCAGTCAGGCTTTGAAACCACTGTGAATAAATGTTAAAGCATACTGTATCCTGATGTCGTCTGAATCTGAATCAGAAAAAAATGTGCATTAAATAATAAAATAGTACTATTGAAAATAATGTTGCATGTGAGCATTGAATAAATGTTAATTACCGTTATGGATGATGGTTAAGCATTCCGGTCCGTAAGTGGTTTTGTAAGGAATGAATATTTGTGTGAACTTCTGGTTAAACAAATAAAAGGATGAAGCAGGTGTCGGACTGGGGTGGAAAGGTACCCTTCATGAGCTTTGAAGAAGGTAGTTAGTCTAGTATATCCTCCTTCCAGCAAGTGTACTCCATCCAAGATCTGTCAACATGGAAGCAATGCTACTTTGCCTGCCATAGTCATTCTTGACAAAAATATTATTTCATGGTTCTGAAGATACATTGAGCAATGATAATCTGACCATATTCTTGATTGCATGTAATCTCATCTCTAAAAGGGTCCAACATGTATTGAGCTGGTCTCTCCATGCGTGCAGGGGTTTAAAGCCCAGGTCTGTGTACTTGGATGTCCTTCCGTTATGTCTTGACACTCCTGTAAGTAAAGTTACCTGTCAAAGCATACTTCATCCTGTTATTATTTTTATTACATTGTCTCGTCTCTTCTTATATTTCTCTTTCTCTGCCTCATTATCTCAGTCTATTTCTCCTAACTATATTCATGACTTATAGAAATATCGCAAAATGCATCAGACCTTCCCACAATATGTGCGATATTTCAAGTTTTAGGAGGGATAACGATGGAGTATGAGTACTGACCAAGAAAGGGGAAGGTGCACTCTCAATCTCAAGGCATACCTGATTGGGTTGTCTCGCCAGAGAAGTTGATAACTGGTAAAATATAGATTAAAGTTTTTTCTTGGGTGATACTTATTTACATTTTCACAAGAAAAAGTTTTATCTCTCGCTCACTTTTTTTCTCTCTCTCTCTTCTTCTCTCCCCCATCTCTTTCCCTGCCTCTCTCTCCCTCTCTTCCCCTGTCTCTCCGCTCCCCCTCTCTCTTTCTCCCCCTCTCTATCTTTATCTCTACGATTCCCTCTTTCTTTCACTTTCTCTCCATTTCAGTCTTATCAATCACCTGATCATCATCATACACTATGATTATGAAAATATCAATACAAAATTTTCCCCCAAAAATATAGATGTGAGAAATTTTACCACATTTTACCATGGTTCTGAACTTGGAATAACCCCAAGGTAGGTTTTTGATATTGAACAACAGCGATGTGTTTATTTCCCCCATTTTATGGACTCTTTTCCCCTTTATTTCCGGATCAAGTTCAACTCTAGATGAACCTCATTGTACATGACTAATATTGACATGTTGATGAAAGTGCGTGTCAAAAGTGAAGATCTCCAAAATAGAAATGTGCCATTTATTTTGGGTGTTATATATATTATAATCTAATCTTCCTACCAGGTACCCATTCAACAAAAAAACTAGTTCAACAGAGACAATTATAGGCAAAAATGCCTTTGTCTTTGGGCCTCGGAGTAAGGGCAGGATATCAAACCCACATCCATAAGATGAAAAAGCCCACTCGATCACACTACATGATCAGTATATACGTGATCTGATTTTACAATATCCTGAGATATGAACATTTAATCATGTAGATTGTTTTGTATTTGGGTACCTAAAATCTTTTTGAAGAATGAGATTGTAATTGCAGGGTAATGTAGGCCTTTGAGGTGGAGAAAGGTCTCAATTGGATGTGAATAGTAGTAGTCTGACCAGTTGCAAGAACGTCCCTGATTTCACCATGAATTGAAGTTTTATTTATTCCACATTTTACATTTAAAAAAACAGTTTATATTCTTTTTTTCTTTTGTTTTGTACAAGCATATATTATATAAGAGTAGATTTCACACAAGAAAATTCAGAAATATGTAAATATAACAGGCAAGGTAAAACAATGTAAGATGAGGGGGACCTAAATAAAAAAACATAGCTTGTATGTGAATAGGCTCCCGTAGTGAGTAACACAATATAGTAGATCTGAATTTAAAAGGTATTATAGGAGGCAAAAACGGAGTAGTATATGAGATTCTAGAGACGTACAAGGAGAGTGAATTTGAGAAGAAAAGAAAAATAGAATAAAGAGTAAAGAGTAAAGAGAATAATATAATAATGATAAGTAGAAGAAGGTGAAAAAGGGAATAAAGAAGAAGAATTTGAGGATGTTTATAATTCAAATTCACATTCAATTTTATTGATTAGAATTCAATTTAAAACATGTGGGAACATTTTTATTTTTGTGTGTAATTACAAAGGGTTACAAAAATCATTATTATAGTGTAAGAAAGGTAATGGAGTGTAAATGAAAGAAAAAATTGTTAGGGGGGGGGGGGGGGGGGGGTAGTGCTACTTTTCAGAGAGGTGCCCGAATGGTATGAAATAAAACTATCCAGATTCGAGCTTCTAGCTTTTATTTCTACCAGGCACCGACACTATCTAACCTCTGCTTTGCTTCACATATGCTTTCCATCACAGTTCCTTTTTTAGATTGTTCGGGACAGTAAACAAAGTATGAAGGCTTTAATGTCGTGGATGTTGTTGATACAGTCCTTTGTCATTTCTACTAAAGGAAGAACCACAGGAAGGTATATATGGACATTGAAGAGGAGTCCTTACGGTCATTGACCTTTTCTGTGGCAAGCGATCAGGGCATAAAACTTGTGATCAATAAAAACTGCAACAATTCTATCATGGAATCACTCACAGCCAATCAAATGGCAATGATTTCAGTAGCTTATACATATATCATGCTTTACACTATTAAACAGGCACCCAGGACATATAAGCACTTCAAATCAAAGTAAGGACTCCTGAAATTTCTACAATTTTGGCATATGTCTCATGCCTACATACTAAAACGTTCAGTCTGCTCTTTGTAGGTTGATGGACTGTAGACAGACTGGTGTCTGAATCCCAACCTTAGTAACTAATGTTCTTTGGCAAGACAGTAATCAGGCCATTCTTTCTTTTTGCCAGACCCTGGAGTAAAAAAATAGGGTCCTAGTAAGAATGAGAGAGATAAAGGGACCTTGGAAACAAAGTTGCCTGATGCCTTTCAGAAGACGAGTCTCTTCCAATCAGAGACTTTAGGCCTGTCTTCATCAGCCTTCTTGAAACAGTAGTTAGCTGATAAATGTTAACGGATTGATTACTAAAACATAATTAATAATCCCAAAGTCATTATGAAATCATGAAGTCGACTTCACAAGCTATTTTTTTACATAAAATTTAATTTTGAGAAACTTGCAAATAAAAATGAAACCGAAAACTGCACAGAATCGCCCACAAAGACCCTTGTAACACTTTTTAATGTAGACACCACCGAATACTTTGAAAATACCCTTGAACATTTGAATAATAAAAAATCTTTGAATTTTTTTAAATTCTCAGTGAGTTATTGCTAGTTTCAATCTCTTAAGAATCCTGTTTCAATTTAAAAAGTCTTTGTCCAATTTCCAAAATACCTTTAATTTGAACTCACATGTGTTATACATACAACACAAACGAATCAAGTTGTGCTTTCTTGTTTATACAGCTGCAAGGGCTGCTAGTGCTACCCCAGAGAACAAATCAAGGGACCATTTATTGGAATTGATTTCTTGAACTTGAAGCATTTACTTCAAGCCAAACTTGGAGCTCCATCAAGGTCCCATCTAAATGTGTAATCATTTGCAGCTCTAGCTCCCAGTCGCCTAGAGCCTTACTCCTGTTCAGAAAACCATGTAGCCGTACAATAATTAATCAGAAGGTTGTGTAATGAAATGTTGTATAATGAAACATTGTATGACAAAACATTGTGTAACAGAAGGGATGTCGGACATTGTTTGACATGAAAGTCATGTTATCCTGGAGCTGTACTTAGTGGCAGCTGACCTCCTCAAATTAGTTAGGAGATGTAGCTTTATATGATACTACTTTCAAGTGCCCCTATTGCTACACAATGATTCTTTATACCACGTTTCTTGATTCAAACTCTGTGTCAATATCCTCGAGTCTGAACATTCTTTTGCAGATGTATACCCTTCAGAAGAGGAGACAGAAGCTGCAAGCCTTTGAATGAATCCCTGGAGGAACCCTGAGTGACAGTCAGGTAAATAGGACCTGACAGCTTCCAGGGTTCCGAGGGTTTCCCAGGGTCCTGGGGACTATCGTCTAAAAATAATGATATTATAGCTAGGCAGCAGAATGAAGGCGAAGGAGGACTCATCATGGCCCAGCATTTAATCCCAAGCAATGTCAGGGTGGCATATATCAGGCCTATTCCTTGGGTGTGTTCATGTGACAAGATGATAGATCTTTGAAGAACTGTGTTTAACTTAGTTTTCATTTGAGCAGTGTTTCCTTCAAACTCTCCGTCTATTCAAAACCAATTAATATCTCAGCTGTAAGTATTTAATTTGCATAATGATACTTATCTTAAAAAGTGTTCCTACCTTTCTGAAGGGACAGTGCGAAGTCGTGATAAACGGTGATATACATGTCTTACTTTGGCTTTTATTCCTCTGACAAATTTGCCCCACTTTAAAGAGGACTGAAAGGTTTGAAAAGTACTAAAAAATAGTACTTAAAGCCAGGGAAGTTACCTCCCTGCTTTCCTATTTATCCTGAAAGATGTTTTCTGTGATGTAGGGATATACCTGCTATTAAAACACGGATATCAACCGTTTGTTCACACTATGTATCTTCCAGAACGTAGTTTTCTCAGACTTGGCAGTGGTGTTAACTCATCTGTTGTTTCTTTTGATCTGATGGAGGCCAAGTTCACCTCCAGCGGGCCACACAGGCTGTTGATTAGAGACATCACACAGCAATTACAATGGGGAGTACCTGGTGAGGTACACAGGTTGATTGCAATCCGCAGGTAACCAAGAATGGCTCATTCACCATTGATATGGGAAACCGCAGCCTTTATGTTTACATGAATGGCAAGTGGAGATGAAAGAAAGTAGATGCGCACAATTACTAGGATCTTTTGCATGTACTTGCTATCTGGGTGTTATGAAATACAGGGATGTGAAGGGTATTATGTTTATAATTGTTTTATTTTTAGAAATACCCACTGCAACAACCTTAGCATAGTCTCTAAAACCTGTACTGTACAATCCTATATTTTCACATACAGATCTCTTTACAGATGATTCAGTCACAGGCATTTTTATGAGTTACTGGTACTCTTTTCTCAATAATTATTGTGGGCTACTATACATTATTACAATAAATGTTCACACATTCATCTCCTTCTCATTTTTGCATGTTGGTAAATTTATGACCATATCTAGTACATGTTTACAACTATTTGTTAAAATTTTCAATTGTGAAAACCCTTGCGAAAATAACATCCTAGATATAAAGTAAAAGCTTTGGTGTGTGATACTAGCTTCCTATCTACAGAAGGCTGGATTTTTATACTCTTGTGATTAGTGGCAAAATATAGGTCCAGCTACTTAGGAGGTACTACTACTAGTTTGGGAGGGAGGTGGGGGGGGGGGGGGGGGGGGTAGGGGCATTGCCCATACAGGAGGAAAAAATGTGAGAGGTGTGTGCTACCGTCTTACACGATCCCTTTTTCTTCTTCTCCCTTTTTTGTTTCTTTTTCTTCTCCTTTTTTTTCGGGGGGGGGGGGGGGGGGGAGAGGCATGTTCCTTCAGTGCCTCCATAGCTGCGCCACTGTCTCTAATATTAAAATACTGAGAGTAAGGCAGCAGTAGAGTGTGTCCATATTAATGTAATGCAAGCACCTAAGCAGTATTTGTAACAACACCCTAGCCTTTTCAGGACAGCACTATAGATACAACATTTAGTGTGACTATATCCATACGTAACCATCTCTTCTGTAATTCTTGAAGGCTGTATTTTCCCACCCCAAGGGATTTATTGATCTTGTTTTCCCTTGCGGTAAATGTGGGTTTTTCACAGGAAATTGGGAGGAAATTATTCACACCTTAACTATGAGAAATGCGTGGTGGCTTAACTCAGACCAAAGACCATAGCTCCTTGATATTGCAGGAAGATAACATTTTGTTTCCTGCAAGTTGAGGTGAGTATCACCCATTTCAGTCCTAGATTGTTGGTAGAGGGCCAGATCAGCATTACATCTGTCCTAAGTCTTACTGGCTATGAGCATCAAGGCCGTGCACAATATTTTTATCATAAAATGCAGAGTTCAAACATCTCCCTGGTTAGTGTTAACTTTATCATTTTACACAGAGTTGTTAAATGCTTGTTTCTTAACATATTTTCTTCTTGTGGGAGATGCTCAAAAAGTAGACTAAATGCTTCCCATTCCTAGCTACCCGAACAGTGTCATTACTAGAGAAGAAAACAAAGAAGAAGAAAAATTTCAATATTGCTACAGTGATTACACAACGTATCTCTATTCACACGGTAACAGTTTAAAACTGTCTATTGTGGGGCAGTAGTTTTAAAGAAAGAATGAAATGAAAATTACATTTTGTTGGGTGGGAAAATAGAAAGTCAAATTTATCATCAGCAGTGTTCTTGAAAACAGTGATGATCTAGGGTGCGTTTATCGTGTCTTGCCACTAGATATGTTCATATCCAACCCCACTATACGAACGCGATTTGTGGAATGTCACGTTTATCGTCTCTTCACGATTCAAAAATAAAGGCCTTGTCTCTGCGCAGCTGCTTTGCGCCGTATGACCCGGGAAGCAGACAGTTTCTCGGAGGTCAACTAGATGGACGAGTACACACACAATCTTGTACAACAACATGACACAACACATGGCGCGCTATCTCCGAACCGGAAATTAGCCTGGGAAGGTCCGATTTGTATGTGGGGTTCAAAACAGCTTTGCGTTTTTCATGTCTCAGAAACGTGATTCTGGCTGTATGTCACATTCAAAACACACTTTTTTTGGCATTACAATATGTCCATATCTAAAGACGTTTGAAAAAGGCTTTGCGTTTATCACCTTAAAAATTTGCCTGAAAGACGTTTGAAAACGCTGATTCCAGGCAAAAAATTGGTCAATTAACGCACCCATTGTTAACTCATTCTGTAGGCTTAATAAAGGGAGCACCCAATTCATAATCTTCAGGAAGACAACTTAGGTTGGGACAAGGAATCCATTTATCCACCAAAATAGGACAGAAAAATCACAGTCGAAGTCCTCTTCCGAGCTCATGATGAGATATAAAAGAGATATTTTTTTTTGATTTGACAATCCTCTGTGTAGAATATCAAGTTTCATTTAATCTAAAGATTAACGTAGGCTTCAATTAAAAATAACATGATATATATCAAGGGGAGGATGTAGTCCATTATCAAAGGAAAACCACAGTCATGGTCAAGGCCATTCATTGGACCAAAATATGTTATTTTTGTCAATAATAAATCATTTTTTAAATTTAGTTAAATGGATCAATAACATCAAAATATTTTGATTCATCAAATTGATCAGGAAAAACAGGCTTCAAAAGATACAGGATTCATTTTGAAAAATAATTTTGTTTTAGTTTGAGATTCTACAATTTAAAAAATACCATGAGATGCAATGTATAGCCTGTAGTGAGAAACACTTCTAAAATAGACGAAGTGTAAGTTCTTGTAAGTAAATGGAGTATTTAGGTGAATAGAAGAAAGTTGTGGCAATGAAAATGATGAAAAAAAGAGAAAAAACATGGGTTCAGTGAAAAAATGTGGCTGTGTAAGACCTGGATTGTTGAAGGGAGAACTGGTCCACACAAAAAAATGTGACAAGAAAATAAAAAAGAGGTTATCAACATTTTCATTTGTGGTTTGGATCTAGACTTGTGAAAGTGAATACAAAAATGTAATAAAGGGCACATTTTCAATTTTTTGCAATAAATTGGAATGCCAGGTGGGTTTTGAAAACATGGAGGGGGCATGGGCCCACTGTGCCCTTTCGATCCACTAGTTGTGCATGCACTATCCTAGAAATATAAAACAATAAAAAGAAGACCAAGCTTTACCTCCATGAAACAGCTCTCTGACACACCTCTGTTATGAATTATCAGACTCTTCTTAAAATGTCAACAAATAAACTTTGGAAAGTCAGGGTCTGTTTTTATCTTGCTTGGGGCTTTGACGAGGGCTTCCTCCCTTGTGGACCATACATGTCCAGTCATCATCTCATTTTCTCTTTGAGTTGGGCAATCGTGACTAACCGCTTAGTAATAAGAGCTACAAATAATTCTTTTAAGAAACAGAGATATGTTTAGATTGAGCTCCGCGTTCCCATCGGAGCCTGGAAAGGAAGACTCGCAACATTCTTCCGTGATGAATGGATTTTCTCACGTCCTGTTTTTGTCTAACGCATGATCTGTGTTCATCGAAACCCAAAATCTGTGTTGTGTATTATGCTTAGCTGAGGAGACTCAAATACCGGTAGCCATCTTGAATAAGAGTTTGAAAACAAAGAAATTATCTGCTTTTTGTTTTCTTCTTCTAGTTCTAGAATGCCATGAAAGGTCCACGAAGGAATATGAATTACACTTAAGAGCATTCTAATTTTGTGAGTAGTTTATACTCGATAACTACATTTTTTTAATGATGGTCAGAGTTTTATTGTTTAACTCAATTGAATTTCTAAGAGAAATGTTCATGTTTATTCGTGGAGCACCAGGAGTTTCAATTGTGACGGGCTTGAGCGCTATATATGAACCCACTATAATCATTATTGGTATGTGCTGCAAAGTTTGGCAGAAGCGAGAATTGAAATATCTTTACAATTGTTATTCAAAGTAACATCTTCAACCAGTGAACCTACTTTCTCTTTTCAAGGTTTTAGATTAACAACATCTTGAGCCTCTTTATATTCCTATGTATATCAAGCCTGATGCATTATGGGATATCATCAGTCTTGTTTCTGCTGAGAGGCAAACCCTTATCTTTTTAATGAGTCACTGGTTTGGGAAATCCATTTCCTCCATTGTTTTATCAAGAGGATCTGTCAGGTGCCTACGTGCCCTAGAACATTAATACATTTTACATTATCTTGTATTGCACTGGTTTCAGTCTTTAAAAAGTGTTGAACAGTTTTATGTCAAGATAAGATTAAGAACTAATATTTGTAAAGTGTTCATTTGTGAAGGATGAAGCGTAATCAAGCTTTACTTTTTGGGGATGCATGGGGCATCAATGGGGGGGGGGGGGGGGGGGTGTCATACCTTGCATAAAGAGACTTGAACTCCTGTTTTTTAATGAATTGATAAGTGAGAGAGAAAGAGAAAGCAGAAAACTTGAAGGGCGAGGGATGCTGATTTTAGTCAAGTATTGATGGGTGGAAAGCAATGTTGATGAGCATTTTCTTTGGATAGAGATATATGGACTTCAAAATCCCCTCTTAAATCAGGGAGTGGCAGGGTAAAGGAGATCAGGGAGGTGAGGTGCAAGGGAGAGAGGGGTAGAGGGCTAGGCAAGAGAAAGAGAGAGAGAGAGAGAGGGGGGGGGGGGGTGGTTGGGGGGATGGGGGAGGTGCAAGTTAAAAAAGGGTGGGTGTATCAGGCCATATTCAAGAGAGTGGTGTGCTCTCCCTTCTCAAGCTCAGGAAACTTGCATATCCTGTTGTAATTTTGCTTGTGGTCTCTAGAAAATGGACCCTCGTTTTGTTACCCCCTCCTGTATATCGTCCCTGGATAGCCACTCAATCACCACAATTTCTACCTAGCCTTGACTTGTTACTTCCATATAGATGGTATTATGAAGTCCATTTTCATGACAAAATAACATCTTTTTAACAAGTCTTACAGTTGACAAGACTTCTAGGACTCTAGGAGAAATATGCCCAAATTATGGCACAATTTTGAATTCTTTTTTTGGTGGGGGGTGTATGACAATTTTGGGATTTTCTTAATCAGATCTTGTAATGATTAAATGAAAATGTCCATTCAGTGAATATGCAAAATTTGATCTAATTGAGGTTGGTAGAGTATTAATTTTCTTTTAATTTGATATATACTTATATATATATTGTTAGATTTATTGACTGTTTATTTGAACATTTTGAACAATAAAGATTGTTCACTTTCCTTTGTTGTTGTTGCTGAGTGCATATTCTCTAATAAAGGGAGATCAGCCGAGTGATATTGTACCCAACCATTGATAATTCAGTAGAAGTGGAATCGTGTTTTGTGCCTTGCTTAAAGCTCTTTTTGTAGACCTGCGTTCGGTTGGATTACTAGATTTCAAACGGATTCCATGCTTAGTGGAAATTTAACCACAGAAAAAAATAGAACTCGGCACCCCTCCCACTCAGCCATGCGTTCAGGGCATGTTCCTATTTCCCTTAAAGGTCATGTACAGTTTTGAAAAGTACTTTTTATAAAAGTGGTCAGATTTTTTATATTTTTAATTGATGAATAGCATGAAACAAGCAATACTAAGCTCCTGTGAACCCCCCCCCCCCCCACTCCTCGGGTGGAATATTTAGTATATGATAGGGGATAATTGATATGCCCTACCCACACTTACATTACGATAACATCATTTTGCATTAGACATGTGTAAACATATAGGAGAGAACCGTCCGGATAGAAAGATCCTAGCATAGGTCATTAAATAGACATGATCTGATATTCTTTTCAAGTATTTACACTAAATTCATCCAGAATCATGGATGGAGCCCCCATCTAATATCTCACACACATATCTTAATTGATACAAGCAGAAAAGTATAAGACTATATTCAAGAGATTTTTTTCCAATTTTCTATTTTTCTCCCAAAACTCTACATTGGCTTTAACGTGGATGTGGCCCTTCATAAATGTTTTTTAAGTAAGATGTAATTTATGACATAAATCGTTCTGATTTGAGTAGGTGTTGATATTGATTTGGCACAAATTGGATGGATAAAAATGTCAGAATAACTATCCGTTTCCCCGCACATGTTGCTTTGATATTGAATCAGGGTATTCTAGGGGCATTCACACACGCTCGTATATTTGGGGCATAAAATATCTGGAAATGAATCATTCTAGAACTAAATGTTCTGAAACAATTATTGTCCACAGTATTATGGAAATGTATTTCATTTGCCCTTCCTTGACTTAGAAAAAAAAGTGAAAAATGGAATGAATTTCACCTCTTCATGTAAATAAAACATTGACACTTGGCTGGAATGCTCCCCAAGGAGTGGAGATTGTGCACACAATGTGTGCGGGCAAGCACTGAATCCAATGACCGGGGTAATAGTATATTTGTAAAGCGCTTAGATTGTATTAAGCGCTACATGTATATAAAAGCTAAATATTATATTACAGGAATTCCTGAAAAGTGTACAATTACTTGCACAAATGAGCTTACTCTTATTCCTCCATTTTTTTAGTGCTTTTCTCGTAGACTTGACTCTACTTGACTCTTCTATGTATGTAGATGCTCTTTGCATACTTTTTGATTAATTCAAATGATTTTCTCACTCCACATCATGCTTACTGTAGTGTCTAAAATTGGATATTAAAAAGAAAACTAAATCTGGGGCTGCTGTAGAAAGACATTTATTGATTGATTCTTCCTCATTTTTAGAAGGAACTGATATGCTGTAAATACACATTTTGACATTCTAGTTACCGGTATCCTACTTGTGTTTTTGGTGGCCCATCATTTGCTTCAGTAACATTTACTTTGGGCTTTATTCTGTCAAATATACCCAGTAAGGGAGGGGTAGGGTTTCCACACTAATGGAATCACTGACTTTAACCCAGAACAAAAACATTACCTAACCCTAAACCTAACCTAAAACCCAGTCCCTAACCTTTACCTGATATCATTGACAAATTGATGCCAAGAGCATTTGTTGTCAGAGCAAATATGGATCACCGTCATCTTACCTGCACTATTGTGGTGGTATAATGTCTCAGTTTGTATCTGTGGTTGTATACACTAATTTCCTGTAGGGACTTTCAGTGGTTACTACATTCTTTTGCTTCTAAATCGATGTCACAAATCTTGGTCTGAATTAAAAATATTCTTTTTACTCATTTTCCCCCTGAGATTCGGGACACTTTGGTGAATGTTTAGAGGATGTCTCTTAAGTTTTATATTACGTTAGTCAGGAGGCTGAAATCAAGCAATGTAAATGGCATCCAAAGGGGAACAAACCATACGAGAAGTTCCTCTTTATATTCTTTTATTTTGATTTTCTGCCTTCTCTTTCATTTGTCTCAATAAGGGCTAGAATATATCATGTCTTTGTTTACAGCATATCTTTTATTTTATAGTACTAATTACCCTATTTTGTATTTACAAAGTTATGCAAGACTTTTCAGAAGAAATTCCAGCGTCTATCTCCTTTTCCTATTTTGGAAAGTCACTTTTGGCTCTTAAATTTGGACTTGAATCATGTTTTGATGGTGAAAGGGCGAGGCCGTATACCTGCATTCAGACTACCGGTACCTGAATTCATCATATTGCTATAGGATAAGATTTTACCTAATTCCTAGTCTGAGCATTGCATAAAGAAATGTTGTATAACGATGCACCGTTTAGCAAAACAAAATTGTCAGTGGTTTTGTGAAACAACGAATCTGTTATACATTATCAATGTACAAATTTGTTGGTTCATAATAATGACGAAGATATGTTTGAGCATGTGTTAAATGAAAGCTCAATATAGAATCAGGGTCTGGTTCTAGTCTGAACATTGTATCGTAATTTTTTTTGCGCCCGCACCAATGATTGACCTCTTCAAAACTAGTTTCTAAATATATGATGTTTCTTTATACGATGCTGTCATCCAGTCTGTACACCCTATATTACTATATGATGAATCTTCATACTACGTTTCTTTGTGTGAGTATTTCCTTGAGTCTGAACGACCCCTTAGTCCCTAGGCCCCGTTTGTGGTGACTGACAAGGGGTACCTCCCAACTCCCATCCCAAACTCTTTTCATTTCCACCCCTTCCTCTCCACCTACGCAATCCATTCCCGCAAGCAATGGCACCTGCAAGTTTCGACTTCTCATATTTTCATCTTCAGGAGTTCGGCCAAGTATTATATCAATCTGCCCCAGTTTTATAACCCTCTCAGTACTGTAACTTGAGAATCAAATTGTAGAGTGGGTGTGACTCTTTTGTTTGTGACATAGATAGGGTTAAATTGAGAAAATACAGAAGTTATCATGCTGTAAATGGAATTTGGTATATTTTGTGATAAAAAGTGATACAAGACACTCGGACACTTCGTATATCCCCTTTTCAGTCCCAGGAAAAATAAAAGATTATTCTTTCGATTAGATCTAAGAAAAAGTTCCAGGTAGGTCTTCTGTGCTGTTTTGTAAGGGGGGGGGGGGGGGGGGCAATCACACCAGAAGTGTTCAATATCAGGGCAAGAATGTTTATCCTAGCTTTATCATAAAACTATATAAAACTATATGATAATTAATTATATTTTGTGTGTGAATATCACATAGCGAACCTGAGTTTTGAACATCATTTTTAATGAAAACTCAATAAGCAGGATCCATCACTTTATGAACATCATATTGAACAAAACCTGCCTATAAAGTGGGCGGGGCTTATTGTAAGAGTGCTTGATATGACCATCCAGCTGCTTGAGCAAAGCCCATGACATATCGGTATATGCTGGTATTAAACATACAAAGTTAGAATTCAAAGTAGTTTCATTAATAAATGACTAATAGTACCGGTATACATATCCTGCATATGTAGTTGTATGCCACTTGAGCTCTTGTAATATGATTCTTCATATAAATTCCCTCTCATGTGATGTGAATGTCATATTAGGGCAATTGGGTGCATTGATCTCAAAGTCATTATGTGTTGAATGTGATGTGAAAATGAACAATAAAATAGAGTTCTTCTTATATGTTTCAATTTCATACAAACTTTATATCCTGTGATCTGCAGCTTTCTTTTTTTCTTTTGGCGAGAAAATATTTTTCTGAATGTTTTTCTACCCATAACTTAAGGGTTTATAATTTGATATTGAATTAAAATGACTTTCTTAGTTACCCCTGACTCCCTCATTTCATTCATCCCACAAATGAGTTCATTTAGATGTTTTGTGGGGATAAGCAAATATTGAACGACAGGTGATTCCCACGTGGGACTGTGTTATCCCGCTGTAGCATCATCAAAGGGAACAGAGGTTAGTTGGATCAGAGAGGTGGTGGGATTTCTTTAATTTATTTTCAGGGATGAAATCGAGAGAGTTGGATTGGAAAGTGGCACGCTATGGTGATATGCCGTTTTAATTTGATTAATGGAGAGGAAGTCGCAATTTGAGTCAAGTCTGAAAACTGAGCTTGCGGTAAAGTCATTTGCTCCAGAAATCTATTAGTTAGACTGTCTGAAGCACAGTTTTTTTGTCATACCCCTTGCCATTTAACCCATTGCTTATACTGAAGGCTCAACAATTCAACTTTTTTCCCCAGGGGGTAGGGATTGAATTTTAACTCCAGAACCCACAAACTGTGAAGTTTTGACTCCAGAACTCTCAAACTGTGAAATTGTAGTTCCAGAACCCTCAAACTACAAAATTGTAACTCCAGAAGGTTCTGGAGTTGAAATGTGGGGGCCCACAGGGACCGCACCCATTTGGACCGCACCCCTGGTAATGTTGAGCCCTGCTGATAAGAGCTGGATGGTTCCTGCATTCCAAACCCATGGGAATGAGAGAATGCAGTATTACATGGGTTTAAAAGGTGATCTGCCAGACCCGAATAAAGACATGACATAAACTATTAACTTGCAACAGAGGTACACAAAACTTAAGATTTTGTGCAATTTCCTAATTTTTGTATGATGATTTGAATCATGTTATCTGCTATTGAGTGTGTTAACTTACACATATATCTTACAAAATAATGAACCTTACATGCATATTATTATGAATATAAATCTTTGTATAGAGTTCATTAACAAACCTTTCGAAGCTAGTTTTATCAAAAGATATTAAACTTCAGATAGGTTTCAACCCCACCTAATTTATTGAGTGCCAAATGTCAACCTTTGTCTTGTACAAATATATCACAATTTAAGAAAAATACAAGAAAACTTGTCACTATGACATTGATTTTTCATCTCCTTTTTATTAACAAATTAATCTATTTCTTGATTTTGTTTTACACAAGTACATATTATGTGGAAATGGGGAGTTGACACCTGGCCTTCTATGAATCAGTGATCTTAGTTAAGCCAGGTTTACAGGAGGCTGCTTTCAAGAATATTGGCTCAAGAGTTGTTCAAGAGTCCTCATGGTGTACTACAGTTACCTCACTCTACATGTACTTGTGCAGGGTGTGGAATCATCCAGGCTCTAAAGTGAAAGGTTATTTAAATGATTGGTATTAAGTAGCGAGAAATGAGCAATTTGTGACTGAAATAAGGTATTAGCCGAGGGTTAGTTAGGGCAATGAACTGGTGACTAAGGTGGGGGAAAGAGAGCTAGAATGTTGGAACATCAATAACTTAAAGGGTATCCATCACAAAAAAAAATGTTTTGCTTTGTGTGTTAGAGGTTTGACGTCATTATACTATATTACAGACACAAGTGCCAATTATTACTTCTGTACAGACATAATTTCATTGCAGGTTTAATTACACTCTGAATTAACATTTATAAAGCAGACTTGTCAGTAGACTAGTCAATTCAACTGTACTCATACACACATAGTCAACTGTGGTTCTGCGTTTTGGGTTTTATGTTATTCTTTATTTTTCCTCATATTCCTTTAAAACAGTTAATTCAAATATTGCCAGCTAAAGTTTTTTGAGTGAAATTTTATTCATTCTAGCTGTATAGAAATGTTATTTAGGTGATTGGTACACTTTAAGCTTCAAGGGTGGTACTTTGCCAGTTGTTGGGATATTCACAGAAAGGAAGAGCTGGAAGGAGACAGATGATAGGAAGCGCATCAGAATCATTTCTAATAAACTAGATACATAGATTTTGATTGGGGAAGCCAGCAGTGTACAAAGAGTATAATACGTTGAGAACTAAAGTGCTTTAGCTTTAAGTTGATTCATATGAATTACTAGTAAAGCCTTTCTGGCTCTCACCAGGGCCTCCGTTGCATAAAACTTACCATTGATGGTAACTTTGCCATCAAAGGCAACTACCATGGTAACAGGGCTCTGCTGATGATAATGTGGGGGGGGGGGTGGCTAGGGATGTTAACAGTATTTCATTGTGTTCACCAATTGACTTCTGAACTCTCTAATCCCTCTTAGACTCAATACAGGAACCAACTAATTCCTGTAGGAGAAGGATAGAGCCAGTCCCATGCGATGACTACAAATAATAAGCATATTCAAATATTTCAAAGGGTATGCCCTTCCAATGTTGCAAGTATATGAATTGCAGGTTCTGTCAAAGATTATAAACAAGGACCACATTACTGAGTTGACATCACATCAAAGGACTGAAATGGTTGCATATCACTGCTTTTATCATTCTCACAGTAATGATGATGGTTTTATTTGTATATCAATGAAGAAAGCAAGTTTTGCTAAAAGATAAGAAACAGGGTACCGGTACCTCTAGCTTTCAGTCCTCTCCAAGTAACTTGGTAAATTTGGATGGTACATGTATGTTTTACCAAAGTGCGCTTAGTCGATCATCAGCTCAGTTTTGAACCTTGGACATCTTGGCTATGAGTCCACTGCCCTCTATCATTGAGCCATGGCACCTCCTTCCCCTGGCTTCTGAACAAACCATTTAATCTTTGCTAATTTATATAATTTAATAGGATAAAAGAGTGATATCCAGTTTGCTTATTCAATAGAATCACCCGTCCTAATGGTTGTCTTCTTGCACGCAACCAACGCGATTGTAATTTCTCCAATGACTAACCATCACATGGTACGGTAGTGGTCAATCCTAGCATTGGAAAGTGGTGAGGTAGGGACTATAGAATAATATATATTATGACAAGCCATTGTCCTTGTTTGTTGGAAAACAATTGACAATGTATGTTGTGAAAATAGCTTTGAACGAAGGTCTTTTGTTAATCGTTTATAGAACATCATGTGATTTGTCCCTGATAGTCTGTGAACGTGAGTGCCTCATTTGCACTAAGGAGAATAAGAGGGAATCATATTTTCTTATTCATGCATGTAGCTGTCAGGGGTAGATCCAGAATTTTATCAACATTGGGAAGGGCACAATTCCCAAAAATTACACAGTTAAGGAATATTTTGTGTGTGTGTGTATTTTCATATTATTTTTTTCTCCAATTTTCTTTAATAGTACGTATTTCATTATTATGTGATGTAAATTTGTTATGCATATTATGTAATTTCCTTTTTCTAATGGAACATCCATGTATATGATGCATAATTATTTTCACAAAATTGTTATTGATGTTTTTTGTTCCGTTAATTTGGAGGAATAAAACATGAACCCCCCCCAAAAGTGTACGTAAGATTGCCAGTTGGTTTTGACGGGGGAAGGGGCATGGGCTAGTGATGCCCCTCCCCCTAAATCTCCCACTGACAATTTTGAGATCAGTTTTAATGCCCTCATTGACTTAAACAAATTTTCCAATTATCAGGGATCACTTCTGACTGTATCGTGTGCAACCATCCATTATGGTGGACTCATTGAACGGGGTGATGAATATTGTATCAAAATGCAATATTTGAAGTAATCTCAAAGTTAACCATACTGTCACACCTGTCTTAGTGGCCACCTCTCTATAAAGCCCAACTGTCCATCATGGCTTCAAATTTTGTCTCCCTAAGGAAAGTGTTGTAGCACCTGTCTACAGAGGCCACTTTCTATGTTTCCATTTTTCTTATTTCTTCAGTTGAAAAATGGAAATCCCAGATATTTGATTTACCAATATTTTCTTAATATTTTTTGACGGCAAGGATTTTAAAAATCTATACCATATTTCATTTTAATTTCAAGTTCCTTGTACAGTACTGGTCAAGTACCCCCAGAAGTCAGTTCACGGGGGATCCCCATGACAAGACAATTTGTTCAAAGCTCATTTTTGTCTGCCAGACAGTGAGGTTCAGTTGCGTGATATATCACCTCATTCCTGCATTAAAGAGGGACAGGAAAAGAATGCTTTTCCTGCCACTAAGATCATCATTAGGATTAACATTATTAAGAGGTTTCGGAAGAGGGTGGATGACCGCAATTAGAAAACTGACCACAATGACATCATATCATATGACTTTCCTAATGTCCAGTTATATGACCAAATGGCTTCCAGGAGATAAGGAATACTATGTCCATTTAAGATTAAAAAACGAAGTCATGGTAGCGGAAATGAGATTAGAAAGAAATGTGTTGAATGGTCTCAAATAATGTTTTGTATATGGTTTGAGATGAATTTTAATCTAAATTATGAAAGGGTTGTCAGATTGCAACTAAACTAGCTGAGCCCTGCACTAGGATCCTTTGCTCCATGCAGTGCGACTGCTTGGCAATCCTGAGTTTCCTTATAAATCAAGGGCACTTATTGTGACTATAGGTTTTACAAGTGTCTCGTGTGCATCTTGTTGGCATTTTAGGGCAGGTTTGGTCATTACATGTAAAACATCATGTTATTTGTTATGACTTTGAGGAGAAAAAAAGACTGCAATAGAAGCTTGGTATTGCTAGTTTATTTCAATTTATCAACTTATATAAAAGAAAACTGACAATTTTTAAAATACACTGTATATGTACAGATATATAATTAGTTTTTTTGAGGGGACTATAAAACCAGGAACTTTTATTTTAATAAAGTGTGAGAAGGGTCCATATTTCATGCTATGAATTAATGAACCACAACACTCATTGCATGCAGTACGCAAACATTTTGTGTCTTAATAATTACTGAGAAATAGGAAGAAAAACATTTATAGACAAAACATACCTACACAAGTTGCATATATAGGATAAAAGAAAAAGCTGGAAGCCAGGATATTGTATGTTTTATTAGAGCATATCTTTGTCATAATTGTAAGTGATACTGAAATATTATACAGGGAACAATGATCACTCACTTGTTGTGGCAAATGTACATACTTTTAGACTACTTTCAAAAGAAGGAAGCTTTATGCAGCATGCTCTGTTTTTGCTTGGGTTGAGATTACATGAAGTTTAATGAGTGAATGTCATCCCTGTTCCTTGTCATGTTGGATTGATAACGTTACCATGGTGATGGAAACCACATGAATGTTGCTTAGCAATAGGAGAGGGTGTAATAAGCTTCCGCCGTGCCGTATCTAGGCATCGTTCTAAAAGTCAGCCCTCATATCCTTGTTTCTTGTCCTCTAAGAGCGCGTTTATCTAGGCTTGCCACTAGATATGTACATATCGTACCCCACTATCGAACCCCACTATCATACCCCACTATACGATCGTGATTTGCGGGATGTCGCGTTTATCTACTCTTCACGATTCAAAATGAAGGCCTTGTGTCTGCCCAGCTGTTTTGACCCGGGAAGCAGACAGTTTCTCGGAGGTCAAATTCACACACATGCTTGTACACAACACCTGTGTGGTCCTATTTGTATGTGACGTTCAAAACAGCTTTGCGTTTATCGACCTCTCAGAAACGTGATTCTGGCTGTATGTCACATACAAAACGCACCTTTTTGCGTCTTTTGATATGCCCATATCTAAAGACGTTTGAAAAAGGCTTTGCGTTTATCTACTTCTAAATTTGCCTGAAAGACGTTTGAGAAACCTGATTCTAGCCAAAAATTTCCTAGATAAACGCAACCTAAGAGATGATTTCCTCCCCATGCTCTTTTTTTTCTCCTTGTAGCAGCATTCCATCCCTTCTCATTAATTTAACTCCAAGGAGCATGATTACATTGTGGATATGTTGGGTTTCTATTTGGGGGGGGGGGGGGGGGCATTCCATGCAATGTGCCCCATATATATATATCATGTGTCATTCGTTCAAGTATTTAATCCAAAAAAAAAGTTGATATGACCATTGACTAATTGGTCTTTCTGATGTGTTTGTCATGATTAATCAATGTTTAATCAAAGAGATTTTCATTTATTGATGAAATGAATTAGCCTTATAGGTGTATGCTATACAGGACATGTTTTACAAAATTACTCTAAATTGAGTTATGTTGTGACCCATCTGAACCTTTTGATTGTTATTTATACAGTAGCTAATAGTTAACAAATCTCAATGTGCAATTTTAATCAGGAAATGGTAAAGCAGGCCAGAGTATGATTTCTGATTACCCCCCCCCCCCTTCCCTTCCCAACTCTACAAAATGCTCTTATAATATAGAATGGAGTCTCTGAGAGATCTGAGAGACAAGTGTATTGGGTTTTTATACACAAAATAATGAAATATCAGAATGCAATAGTTTGACTTAAAAGTAACCATCACATATAAAATTGCATTTTGTTTCACCCTTGCTGGTTTTGATACATCGAACAAAGACAAATAATCATAAAGAATGGGAAGGAGAGAGAGAGAGAGAGAAGGGGGGGGGGGGGGGCTGGAGCTGCTATTTTTGAAGAACCAATCAAACTAGCCCCAACAAAACAAACTTAATTGTGTAGCCCAATCTGCCTGATGAAAATTCATGTAGTATTGCCACTCTGCCAATTAAAATCACAGTATCCAAGTACTATTCAACTCTCATCACTTTCTCCACTCACATTCTCACATTCAATTTCTTATATCAGATAACAAAATGTATCCGTCATAGTCAGGTATTACCTTGGTGATTTTGAGGGGATATGTGTAGTTACTTCCATTGGGTTTTTGACAGAAGGAAATGTCAAATTGTATATTTCAATCCCATCTCTGGAGAGATTGGTAGAACTATTTCAACACTTTAGGGGACACTAAAAATACAAATATATGTAGCCATGTGAGGTGGGAGATATTACTTTTTTTTAATATTTTTTTTTTGGGGGGTGGGAACAATATTTTGGTAAAAGAAGACAGCCCTCCTTGTAACTGCCTGTATGTCCATGTAGGGAGAGGAGGGAAGGGGGTCACAGAGAGAGAGAGGGAGAGAGAGAGAGAGAGAGGGGGGGGGGGGGGGGGACAGACAAACAGACAGACAGAAAGAAAAAAAGGGAATGTTTATTATAGGAAAGTAAATTAATTTAACAATTAAATAAGAGGAGAGATGTGCTAATGATTGTTCACTGGGTCACTTCATCCTTCACTTTACCACAATTAACCCTGTGTTTATTTCTCACCATAACCACAAGGAAATTAATTGATAATGCCTAGTCATGATCTGGTTTGTTGGGGAAACTTGTGTTTTAGTTTTTTTTTTCTCTTGTTTTTCTTGACCTCAGTTGCCTGTGTTGGATCTGAACCTTTTTGACTAACTATGAAAACAAATATTTTTTACATTAGTTAAGTGTGTTAGGATTATTCATAAATTTTGTCACAAAGTAATTATTAGATGTATAAAGTTAAGATTTAGAAGGAAGTTGCTAAATGTGGAATAGACAGACAGACATACAGACAAGATACAGCAGCAAAAGAATAAGTTATGCAGCATGATATGGTTGCAAAGAGGACAAAAAATAATGCTCAAGACTTTAAAAAATACAAGTTATTTAATTGATTTATATATTGTTCATACTTGATATACATTCAGATAGAATGTGATACCATTATAAAATGCACTTAACCCCCTCCCACATATCCAATACAAATATGCAGGTACTGAAAAACCAGGATATGTCAACAACAAAAAAATTTTTTAGCAGGATAATTGTACCAGCATAAAGGATGTTTCATGCATAGAATTGAATCATAATTGTGTGAAGTTTGAAAAGAAACCATCTACCGGTGAAACAAATTTGTTAGTGAAAACTAATCTAGAAATATGTTATTTCAGTAAATTATGAGATCTTCTGCTTTGAGTCAGAAAGATGTTAATACATACCCTTGTGACTCTCAACAGACTTTTATATCCACACAAACCTAATTTTATTAGATAGAAGGTGAAACATGTCTGTGATATGCTTCCTGGAGCCTTATTTTTCTTGACTGAACTTATAGGCTTTGATATTTATGAAGCTAGTCTCTCTCTCAAGATGTAGCATGAATAATCACAGCCAGCCATTGTTATTGTGAAGGAGTATTTTCCTGCAAATTAAAGTGGTTTCATGGTTGGAAGATTCAAATTTCTCCTCCACCAAACAGTTCTTTTTCAAAAGATAACAAGAGGTGCTTTTCCATTAGGCTGAAGAATTAGAGCTTGAGATGTTAAACTGATTTATATCAGCACTTCTCAAGACAATAGTCAAGAGTTTGAGGTTCCCGAGTTGTTAAGTTATCCTGGGAGTATAACAAAGCCTGCTTGATTTAGGAATGAGCTCAAGTTTGAAATTATACCATAGTCTGGCTGCATCTCTACAGCTGAATTAGCCTACTAATTGGTCGAAATAATTTTATGACTAAGTCCTCAGTTGCTTGGCATATATAGCTTTGATCCATCATTAGTTTCCCACACTAATGAACCTTATAACTTTAACAGTTGACCCAACTCTATAATATATACCCTAACCCTAAACCTCACCGAAAACCATATTGCAACCCTTACCATAATCGAATTAAATAAAGCCTGGAGCAGTTCTCACTGGAACATTTGTCATATCACTTCTATTCCCACTGCAATGGGTTACCTGCATTTGCATCCTCAATGTGAAATAACTTCAGTTAGATAACTTGTGATTGAGCTCCTGTGCCCAGATCAGAATTAGTGAGCTCCTTTGGAAACACAAGCTGATGAGGACATACCTATAGGAGACATGGCTCATTGAAAAACAATAACGAATGAGAATTAAAGAGAAATAAAGCCATGTGGATTTGAATTCATTCTAGGTGATCCACTTATCCTCCCATAACACTGACCATCCTATTTGGTTTCCGCTCAGGGAACCTTGCTAGCCTGGCTTACAGCCAACGTCTGTTATTTTTCAAATTCTAAAGATAAATCATTGTCATATTAGTATTGTTTGAATCTTCTGAGTGGGCTTGGACAGTTCCATGCTAAAGGGCAATCAAACCCTTGTTATTAGTTCATTTGTGTGAAAGCAGAAAAATAAGATAAATAGAATAGCGAAAGTTTGAAATAAATCTGATCAATAAGAAAGTTATGAATGTTTGAGATGTGACATCACTAACTCTATATGGGAACTCTCTTGTTTGTCATGTACATAAATATCATTAATTTCAGTTAAGATCAGTAAGTGATGATGATTTATATTTGATTTTATTCTGACTCAAAGCAACTATAAGTTCAAGTTCAGTCAGGTTAAGTAAAAAACACATTTGCCTGGAAGCGAGACTTGTTCCTTTGAGGATTGTTATGTCAAACAATGAGGTCAGCGTTTGGCCTGTCACATGGACTTTCAGATTTCAGTCTTGTTTTTCTCTGAGTCACAACCACAACGGAAGATTTATTAAGCGGTATAACTATTTTTTATTCCTAAAAAACAAAGTTCTATTAATTGTCATCCATTGTCCTGCTTGTTACAGATTTCCTGCCTTTCCTTTATTAGATTTTGTTATTCTCAGAATGAACAACATCTATTTTTAAGATTCTTTGCACCCTCTGTACTATACAGTGCATCTTTGAACTCTGTTTTAAGTACTTTAGTAATTGCCAGCTTGGTTAATGTATTCAACCTTCTTTCGTCACACTGCAGAGTGAATTCCTGGATTACTTTTCACTTTAAATTTGCTCTTTTTAAGTAAATTATAGTTACATGCATCTTATTGAGAAATTAACAAAAGGTTTTACTGAAAAATAATTAAAATTATTTTGACTGGCAATATATGAATTGCTATTGCTGAGGTTGTGTGCCAAACTGATATGGCTAAATTAGAAACTATTGCAGATCGTGTGAACCTAGCTGAAGTTTGTTCTTGAAGTAGAGGAATTATAAGAGGTCGAAAAGTTGATGTCAAGACAGAGATCACATCACTTGTTCAGGATGTGCCAACTTTCTCTTCATGTTGATTTTGTCTGTGGATCAGAAATAGAGGGTCCTATCATCCTTTCATAAAAGGCACAAAAGCAAAACTTCTTGTCTTGTGGTTCATTCCAATCATAGCAGTCATAAGCAAACATAAAAATATGTAAACATAATTACATAATTTAGAGCAATATTAAATCAAACAATGTCAATACTGAAAGAAAAACTAACAGTTTACAGTATAACCCTAATTTCTTTAATAGTAATAATACTGTTAAGGTGGCAAGAAAGAGAAACAGCAAAAAAGATAAAGGTGAAGAAATGAAGCAGAGATACAGGAGCAAAGCAAGAAAAGGTCCATAAGGAAACAAGACAGAAGGGAAAAGAAACAAGGGAAGAAGAAATAAAAAGAACAGAAAGAAAAGAGATAGTTGAATCATAAAGGAATGGGTAATAGACAGGAATAATAGCAAATAAGTGTAACTATGAAATGAAATGGATTACAGGAAAATTGAAATGATCATAACCAGAAATTGTATCAAAAGTGTTGATTGGGTGGATCAAGAATTATAACAATATTGATTGAATCATAACGGGAAATTGATCAAAGGGTAAATTTCTATAAGTAAATAAATAATATACATTATATACCTCACGATCGATCTTACCGACAATTTTATCTTGCATTGTTGACATGAAGACGAAAATAAACTTCCTAAAACAACATCTGCCGATAGATCTTGATCTAAGTTCGTGCCAATGCATTGCAAAAGTAAAAGAAGGGCCCGTTTAATGGAGCTGCCGCGAAGTTTCCAGCACACGAAGCCGTTTTCAATTCATTTTCATCTATATATTAGAGAAAACTGCTATAATTAGTATGAGCGCGCGATGGCCGAGCGGTTTAAGGCAGTGATTTTAGTCTCATCATCGTTGGTGCGCAAGATATCAAATCCCACCTTCGACAAAAGTTTTTTTATTTTTTATTTTTTATTTTTTAGTCTACTCTCAAAGATACACTCATAAAAAAACAACCGTGCAGATAAACTAGATAAAGGCCAAGATGGTGTCATAAGTTGAGTCTTTTTTTTTGGCATATAAAAGTATTAATGACTGCTTTAATATTCGAAAAATAGTTGTTTTGATACGCTCTCGGGAAGGTTACAATTGGGCTATTGCCCTCGGCAAGCCTCGGGCAATAGCACAATTCTAACCTTCCCTTGAGCGTATAAAAACAACTATTTCTCTCAAAGCAGTCATTAATACTATATTATTGCACATACCTAGAAATTGAAACATACATTATTATCTTTGATTTTGGGAGATAACACCGTCTGTTTGCTTATAATTCAGTAAACATAATGAACAATGTGCTTTTGCAGAGACATCCAAATCATAATTTATTTATTTGTTCATTTACATCTACTTATGCCTTCAGTATAGGAAGTCATTGACATAATTTGTCTGCTTTCGGGCCATAAGGACATTAACTCATGTGAGGTTAACAGAATTAAGGACATTTTGGCTCTTGGCAGACGATAGAGTATCAGTGTATTTTGTTTAAGTCAGTAATTATTTTTTCCAGTACGTTCTTTGATTTTTGCCTTGAAATAATTCATGCCATGAAATAATTCATGCCATAATATCACTTTCATGTAGATCTAATGCATCTTTGATTTCACAAGTTCCCAAAATAGAGTGTGTTACCCGTATCTAATTCATGATTATAGTTTTGAGAGGTCAAAATCCCCTGATATTAGTATTACTAGTATACTTTTTCAAGCAGGAAACCAGGGATTAGAGATCAAATCAGCTGCTCTCAAAGCTAAACATTTTACCCCAAAAATGTCAAGTCATGTGCTCATATCAGTTTGATTCCTCCCCCCCCCCCCCTCTTTTGAGAGTTTTTGTTACCCAGATTTGACTACAATGTCTATAAGTTTAAAGGGACTTTGTAACATTGTTCAGATCAGAGAGAGTGGTGCTAAGGTAGTGACTTCAATGCTATATGTACATTTAAAGATAATCAGAAAATTTGAGTGAAAACGGACCATTATTCATGGTACAAATTGGGAAAAACTGATCTGATCGATTCCTTAATTCTCCCAACTACATTATTGCAATTTAATTACATTTTAGGTGAATGGAAATAGTCACAAAGCAATAAAATGGCTCTACATTCCATTCCAGACATTTAAGTGTTGACAGATTTTTTATAGCCTGTTTTATTAAACCCCGTTGGGAAAATTCAAAAGTGGTTGGGAGAATTTACTATTAATCACTGTTAGAGGGATGTCATACATCGACTCCTTCAAAGAAAACCATAGATATCTTCGTAGTTTGAGAATTTTTCAGGATTTTTTGCACATATGAAAAACTTTCGTTCATCTGCTCCGCACGCATCGCACCGTGAGCTACAACACGTGAAATTCCTTACCGTTTCATGCATTACCTACGCTAAATCACAGCAACAGCCTAACTGAACCCACTTTTAATACCATCTCGGCCGGTGTTTTCAAATTCAATGTTTTCTCTTTAAGATGATATAAATTTGAAATAATTTCATTCATGGGAAAAGGTTGCACTTTTTGCTTAAAAATGTTCCAAAAAACCTTTCACGACACTTTCTCTATGGAGGTCAACCGATTTTCGCCCAAAATTCGTCAACTCTACATATTCATCTTGGCTGTAGAACTGATTCGATGGCCGAATTGCACCATCTCGCATGTCAAATTAAAGCAGAGGTTTCAACGATTCCAGTTATGTATCATTCATTTTGATTGGATAAGAGGAAAAGGTTGCACTTTTGCATCCAATGATTTGCTGTCTCTCATGTATGCTCCTTTTTGCGCAAGAGCATGAAATATGCCACACTACACGAGTTCCATAGACGTACACATTAGCGTGCGAACTTTTGCGTTGCATGTGATTTGAAACAGTACGTCTCCGCTCGGAATGTTCCCCGAACCTGTCCATTTTGTGTAGTTATTTCTATCAATATGTGAGTTTCAACCTAAAATGTGGAAAGAAGAAGACATGTAGACTGTAGTAATGATAATTAAATGGTGATACATCATGGATTTGGTGTGTAATTTGCCAGTGACCAAGAAGAAACACAAAGGATTTTGTAAAATTGTTCGTCGTAAACATCAGACCCTGAGAGAGGAATATTCCATTTGATTGTGGGGTTAGATATATAATTAGTGAACTCCTTGATATTGAATTATCGATATGAATTCAATCTTCAACAGTTTTAAAATCTTGTTATTGTTTCTTTGTCGTCTTAGAGTTTCATTAACAGACATAAACATGCAAATAAAATCGTCCTTGTTTTATGTTTATGTTGTGAACAAGACCCATTCTCCCTATTTTGTCATAATGGACGCACCCAGTGACCAGTCGACGCTGTGTGTTACGCGCCAGTGCACACTGCGGTACTTGGTGCGAAGCTCTATGCAGAGTTGACCGGCTCGGTGAGCAATCCATTTTATGAACGAATTCGCCCCAAAGTTTTCCATATGGTCAGAGGGCTAGTACAGTAGAAGGAATATAGTAGGTAAAACATTTTTATACAAAAATTAAGCAATTTTTTCATCAACCTTCAACAATGTTACCAAGTTCCTTTAAAGGCAGGCTTTACTACTTCAGTCAGAAGGGATTAGACCGCCCAGCGAGCCAGCGAGGTCACTGTGACAGGTGGCTATCTCATTAACTCAGCTCTCATTTAACATAAGAAAAAGAGGATCATGGGGGACCCACAGGCACCGATTGGGGAAGTTTTCTATATAGAGGGAGCAAGTAGCTACAAGTAGGACAGTGTGCCTTTAAGAACCAGGAGGCCATTATCTCTGTGTATAAGAATATGAGTTAATACCCCTATGGCTCTCAATAGATCATGTAATCAATATTTTCTCACAATTATATCTTTGTTGATAGTAAATTAAACGTATTAGACATGGACCAGTGTAAAACTGTTGAACACATTAGAAGTACATGTAGGATTATGTATATTCAAAATTTTGTTTCTTTTTTTGCTCATTTGAACATAAGTTTATATAATACTCTCCATGTTTTATCTTTTTAATGTGAACTATCGACAGTTGTGATATGAAGGGAAAGTAATTTATTAAGTAGAGAATGCAGTAGAGAGAGAGTGAGAGTTAAAATTTATGCCACTACTCTGTCACATGTCTAGCTCATGTATTCAAAGTGGGTGTGCATGATGTAATGAACTATCTTTATGCCAAACGGGTCAAAGTGAAAATTCATGAAACAGAATGTTTTACAAATGATAAGGATTTCAACCTAGAGAACAGACGTAGGAAGGGGAATCCCCTTCAAAGTCCTGAATATTCCTTGAGCATTACATCATCATTGTAACCATGTGACTTGAAGTGTGAGAAGACTGTTTCTAAATGTTCAGGAACTAGGAGATTGTCACTGTGGTGTGGGATGGGTAGGGGTGCTTTGGCCACGGGTTGCCAGCCACCACCTCGCCTTGCGCCTCCCCCCCCCCCCCCCCCACCTCCTCCCCCACGTCCCCCCATGTGGCATAGAATATTACAAATTCAGTATTTGTTGGACTTGAAATACAGGGAGAAGGAGAGAGAGGGAGAGAGAGAGAGAGAGAGAGAGAGAGAGAGAGAGAGAGAGGCATACATTGACGATTACAACATTACGTACATGTATTTACATACAAAGGATGGGTGCAAACGCATTTTTGTTTTTAGGAAACAAGAAAAATGCAGGGGAAGGGTTGGGCTACCTTAGTCTGCAAACACAGACTTCCTATTGCTGAGCCAAGCTTTATATTTAACCTTTCAATAGAGCCTGATGGAATTAAGGTATTAAACAATGTTGGAGTTGCTTTGGGAATAATGATAACAAAAATATTCTAATGTTTTTGGCAGACACGCAAAAAAGCTCAGGTGGTATGCTTGTAATTACAGAGATGAAGAGTTAAGTGATTTGGCATTTGTAACTTTTTAGAGTCAAAATGTGGAATAAATTATAAAGATAATATGCAATGCTGTAAAAGTGTGATAAAGTGAAATGTAATTTGCATTACAACATTAAATATTTCATATTATTGCATTGTATTAAATGTACATTACAAGCTTGACTAGTAGAAAATATACTTAACTTAGATGATTTGGTCTTTTAAATATTCATACTAGATATGATGTTGCATAGGCATTATAGTGCACTAAATGAATTTATATGATTTTGGGGTTCTGCTGTTAAAATATTGTGAATATAATATAACAATATTGTGATTATAATAAAATATATTGTGGCTTTGAGTTGTGGTTATGCTAAAAAAAAAATGAATTGAGCATTAATTCAGGAGAGGGGTGATAATATTTGGGTTAGAGTGTCACAGCAACTGAGGCGCAAGAAGCCTGGAAACATTTGATTGATTTGATTTTTATTTACCAACAGCAGTACATTAATACATGTCATACAATGATATTTACTCATACAAGAAAAAAACCTGTTGGTTGGTAAAAAGGGCCAGCTAATTAATAGCACATTTGCTAGTCCAGCCTAACCCCTTAAAAAGCTAAACAAAGTATTTTGGTACAAATCAGTTTAGAAAATGTAACAAATAAAAAATAATGAATTTACTATTACAATGGATGCTTTAAAAAATAGGAATACAAAAAAGCACATAGTGACCATCCTGGGGTGTTCAAGAACCAAATGGTCATCATCTTTTCTATTATTGTAATACTATGCATCACCATGTCTTCTTAAAGATTCTCAGCCAAGAAAAATATCATGAGCTAAAAGGGAAAGACAGATATTGGACTTTTGGATGACAGACAACATCTTGGCTGAAAAATGGGACAGCCAGACTGACAAATTTTTTCTGACCTAGATTGAACATGGAAGCTTGATGAAACATGACTTTATGGGTTAAATGGCTGACTGATATATCTGATCTCTTTTGGCACAACTGGGCCATGGGGCACCCATGCATCCACAAGCGTTCCGGATTAAATGTCACAACATGAATTAAGCCATCAACTAAATTAACACTTTTTTTTTCTTTTTACATTGATCTTCTGAAAATAGTGTGTGAATGATGATCATTTTACAAGAGGACTTTGATTTGACCTATTATAGCTTGCTGTTTAATGGTTGTTTTATAGGACTAGTCATCAGAGATGTGGAAACTAGGAAGGATGTTTTCAGGGTTCAATGTGGTTATGAATTTTGACAAGTCGGAATCCCTGAGTAAGATGTTACACTAAAGTGTTGACACTTATTGCACTGTATGGAGGAACACGGATGAGGAAAAGGGGAGGGGATAATTTAATAAAACATTTCTGATTTCATTTTACCATTCAATGTGCAATGACAATAATTATCATGGAAGATGTGACATTTATAAGCATCGCTATTTAACATCATTTGAGTTGAGTTTTCTTTTAGGTTGAGTTTGAAGTTTAATATCCAAAACAAAAAGTACATCAATATAACAATCAATTGTGAATGATTCACATTGAAAGGATAAATGGGACCAGAAAATAGCATTTAATGCTAATCATGTCCGGTACCACTAACACAAAAAAATATCACAGCAATAAATGAGAATGTAATGAATAAATATGAATAACTATTGAACATGATTAACTTGTTTAGACTCTTATAATCATTCATGCTGTGATAGCATGCATCTGGCTCAAACTCAATTGCAAAGACTTTCAAAATAATCAACCTATTAGAGATAATTCCAGTGGCCTTTACCTTCTCTTTAACCCTAATAAGGCCGGGCTATTTGAAGTCTTACTACGGCCGGGGGGGGGCCATTATGGCCCCCCCTAAGATCTCGGCCGTGAAACGGCCGATCTCCGCGAAAATTTGCACGCATGTCAAGTGAAGTGTATAGAACAATATGATAATTTCAATTTTTTGAAAAAAATCCCTCATTTGCATATTTATGGTAATTTATGCAAATAACGTCATAAAATCACATTTTTACCCATAAATCCTATATTATTCATATTTAAGCATTCGTTTTCACTACATATATTCATTAGACCATTTGGAACAATAATACGACAAAAAAAATTGGAAGAGCCAGCTTATTCCTTATGTTATCTCTTGTTTTGATAATTTCTTATGTATTTCATTGTTTTTTTAACTTATTTATGTTATTGTTTTTTTTTTTTTTTTTCATTTCTTCCTACAATTCAACTATTTTGACTCCCAAAACAACCACCTAAACTTTAAACAAGACCCAATAACCAATGTTTGATCTATTTTTAGGAAAAATGACATTTCCATATGTTTTGTACACAAATCACAAAAATGAGCGATTTTCGGGCTGACATGCAAAGACAAAAGGTCACGTGACCTTGTAACTATAGGTCCGATTTTTTTTTTTTTTTTTTTTAAAGATGCGCAAGACTCTAAAGAAAAAAGTCAGCGAGCGGCGAGGCGCCATCCATATGCGTTCTCGAACAATCAGAAAAATCGTGGAGGGGGGGGCCATAATGGCCCCCCCCCGGCCTTATTAGGGTTAAAAGGGGGCAGGATTTGGGGGAATTCATTACTCCAGAATTCTCTGACAAGTCAACAACAAAAAAGGGAGGGGAGTCGTGATCACTTCAATTTATAGGGGGCACAATGTTGGACTTGTGTAGATATGTTTCAGGGGAGGTTTGTTCTAGTCGTGTACCCCCCCCCCCCCCCCACACACACACACACACACACCCGCCTTCAATCTGCCAGTGTACGTTGCTCTTATCTTTTCTCTATGTCTTTCAGCATGCCATTGAAACTCAAAGCTTGGAGATCAGCTAAAATGTTCCAGAGTTGCTTCCTCTTCTAATATTGGGTTACTTCCCTTGCCATGTCCTCTGCAGGTGCAAGCCCCTACAAGTATTACAGCACTCCTTGAAATCACAAAGATGGCAGGGCATATTTTCTGATAGGTGGGACTGAATAGGGCTTGGTGGGTGCATTGGGTAGCCCTAATAATTCTTTAGCAAGCAGTGATGGGGGGGGGGGGGGGCATTAAATTGGGGTTTTTTTTAAACTAAAAAAGAGAAAAGGAGAGAAACAGAAAAGAAGAGGGGGAAAGGGAACAGAAAATGTGGAAATAGATAATAGGACTCATATTCTCCTCCTAAGTAAGAGAGCCATTGTTCATTATTTGGCATGTCATCAGCAGAGTAGGAATGGTGGTGCCCCCCCCCCCCCATCACTGCTTGCTAATTTTCGATGCCCCTTCAATAGCTGAACCCAAGCTACGCCCTTGTTAGCAGGAACGAGATTGCCGTAGAATATTTATTAATTTTCCAATATACAACCAAGGGTTGAAGAGTCATAAAGAGTACCGGTACTTTTATTTGATTGATTAAGTTTAATCAAAGTGACAAATTCAATGTGTAAGTTGAGCACGGAAAGCCCTCATACTCCAGTCATAATTAGAATCAAGATTATCCAGTCCATCTTCCAATTTTTCCGAGAGTCGAGCCTAAACTAGTACTACAACTAGAAATTAATTTACCATGGTTTTGCATCATAATATTCATGGCATTCACAGTGTTTTAGCGATGTTTTTCGATCAGTATAAGTTCACCAGAATGAGTGGCCACACAATACCTCCATATCTTGCCAAGTAATTATTGACCAGAAGTAGGACGGGGTCATCATGGTCGGTAAACAAATACTTTTTTTTTGCACTTTGAAGGGGGTATCGGCCTCAATCGATAATACTCACTGACATTTGCATAGTGCAGAACATTGACCAAAGAAACTCTGTTATTAATGGTGTGCTTATTTTTGCCCAAGCAGCCTTGCTTAAAGTAATTTCTTTCCATTCTTTCCATTTCTGTTCAAATATCTGTTTGGATATATAGAGCTAGGTGTGTATTTTGCCAAATCTCCAGATTACTTAATGAATGAGGTTTTCAGTTGTCATCTAGTATAATTCAAAGAGAAAAAACCTTTACGTGTAAAGTGTTTTAAAAAAAAATTGTTCTAGCGAATACGAGGATTCCCACATAAAAGAGAGGTTGCACAATCTTCGTCGTCATCTTCTTCTTCTCCTCTCTTTCTTCACCTCCTCCTCTCTTTCTTCACCTCCTTCTTCTTCTCTTTTTCTTGTAGTATGTATACCAAGCGATGCAAACTGAGAAAAAAGATTGAGAAAATAATGTTACACAAAGTCATAGCCAATATGTTCATTAATGAGCCAATGATAATAAACGAGCAGTATTTGTTTTAATCCAAGCTTGTTTTTTTATTCAACAGACTCTGCAAACTTAAAAGTAAAACAAAGAATTAAAAACCACGTTCCGGCTGTAATGTTTTCTTTCACCTTTGTGGGCGAAATATGAAGGTTGTTTTGAAAACAGACAAACAAAAGATTAAAGGGATAGTTGAGGTTTTGGTATAGAGAGTACAGTATTTTGGTTAAACTGAATATTAGTAACCAAGACCTGCACTATTACATTGCAAACTAATAGTTATAACTGCACCATGCTCGGAAGTTATACAACAATTACGAACGACTTAGTAATTGGCCTAAGCCTAAATGTTAACATTATTAAAAAGAGCCGGAGGGCATCCTCTAAAAAGTCATTGGTTTCAACCATTTTTGATAATAAAGTTGTGCATGTTATGTTTTTTTTTTAATAATGATTAAATTGAGAGATCATCAACAACTATTTAAAAACATCTGTTTGAAAAGTGTAAGCATTTTTGTCTTTCAACGGCTGGTTCAAAGTTATCGCAATTTAGAAATGGTTATGATATTTCAGCCGTATCTGAACCGATTTTGACTTAACCAAGATGATTTTGTAATTTAAATGTTATGTTCTTTCAAATTTGTAACTCAGTATTTCATTATCTCAACAACAACAAATATTTTTATGTAGCGCCCTCTATACCAAAACTGAACTATCCCTTTAATATAGACCCACGGCCTACAAAAATGCCATGAAAATAATCACATCGCTGTCATGGTAGCGTATTATTTATTCAAATTAAAAACAAAATACGTCATAATACTCCACTCACATCACGTCCCATTATGAGTCAGTGTAAGTCAAATTTTGTCTTTTTTTTCCTTAAATTTAAAAAAAATAAATAATGTTTTAGTTGTCGCAAGTGTATTTAAAGTCGGATTTCGAGGCCTTTGTATGCATGGTCTTTTTTCATGTAGCATGCATGGTTCGAAATCCTTAATACTCAGAAGTACAGACTCATTAGCATTCTATATTCATTAACATTTTAACGTCACCTTTAAAGGGATAGTCCACCCCAGGATTTTCTTTAGCTGACGATATAGACCTAATAATACCATGAAGAATGAAACAAGTCTCATTAAAATCCATGATCACATAACGAAGATATATCGACTTTTTTATCGAAAATCAGCCGCCCCCCAAATGCAAATGCGTTACATGGGCATGAATTGTGACGTATGTTGCGAGCTGCCTTCTTATTTCGCAGACATTCACTTTCGCTCGCGGTACACTGTTATCGCACTGACACGACGAATCATGAATGAAAGTGAAAGCGAAGGTGAATGTCTGCGAAATAAGAAGGCAGCTCGCAACATACGTCACAATTTCGATACTATCGGTTATTTTTTGGCGATCGTTTCATGCCCATGTAACGCATTTGCATTTGGGGGGCGGCTGATTTTCGATAAAAAAGTCGATATATCTTCGTTATGTGATCATGGATTTTAATGAGACTTGTATCATTCTTCATGGTATTATTAGGTCTAAATCGTCAGCTAAAGAAAATCCTGGGGTGGACTATCCCTTTAACTTTTTACTGCATCATATTTCATAATTAAATTAATGTAAAAGAATAACAAGAAATTAAAGGTTGAGGTATAAAGTACAGAGAAAGAGGCTTCAAAGGTTTAGGTACTTTTAATGCCGTCCATTTGAGCGTTTATCCTGGCTTCAATAACATTTCTTTTTGAAGGGATGAATTTAGATATACTTATTTGTTATGATTTGTTATAACTCCCGACTCATTTGCTTGGCATAAAAAAATAACCTCTGACCACGTCACGCTATAGCTTTATTTATATAAAATAAGGTTTATGATTGAAAACAGACTAACGAAAAATTAAAAGAGATATGGTTACAAAATGTAATTTTAACAATCGTATAGTCGAGGGCCATAATAATTATGTACAATTTTATTATTTGAAAATTCAGTTTTGAATTTCGAAGAACAAATAATTCGTCGTCATGTTTTTCACCTCACACCCCCCCCCCCCCCCTTTCCCCTTTTTGTTCTTCTTAATAAAATAATCATATTTGATCTTTTGAATGAAAAGAAACTAAAGAAAATTAAGATTAACGACTGAACGGCCAGAGTAACCTTATGCCCAAAAAGATTTTATGGCTGAACTACGATCGTGTTTGGCATGACTTGGCTTATTCTGACCAGATACTCTGTTTCCAAACTAAAACTAATCTTCCAGGTGCATCAATTCTTAAGAAGAAATGTCAATATTGTCGCCTCCAGTACAAATAGTTCTCTCCTACAAGACCGTTATGTGGACGTGATGTTGATCACGATATTTTGCGCAATCCACGAGGCTATTGTTTGACAACGAGATCGCTATTGATATGCAAATTTTACCAGTCATGACATGATTATGAATTTCCATATCATCTCTGCATGCCTATCCAATGTCTAAGCTACGTGAGCAGATGGTCGTACGATGGATGACTCATCATAGGGTAAATCCCACCTTTCGACATATTCGAGGAAAAAAAACAAATGAAGTTGGGTTGGACCGATAATTATTAAAATGACGAAGACATGGACGTTACGTAATGAGATTTAATAATAATGATTACACTTTTTGTAAGGCGCATAACATGTAGGCATTCTTGAATGTCTTTATTCGCTATTTAATAGTTAAATCAGTTGTTTTTTACAAGATGTTCATATTTTCATGATCGGTGAACAGGAATCCTGCTTTGAAAATGATACGAATTATTTTCTCGCACATATCTGGCAACAGCTAATTATTTCCATCGTTTTTTATGAGAAACAGTAACAAGCACGGAAAGTTGATCTTATTCAAATCAGCTTGGGATTACCAGTTTACCTGCGACAAATACACAGTACATGTGTGTAATTAGAAATCCGTTTAGTTCCTTGAGAAAAAATACAGACGACGACCCTCAAAATAGCATGCTGTTTCCCTGCACATGTAGTTCCTTATGAATATTCACATGAACTTTAACCTGAGGCTCTTGCCACATGATAGTTGTCCAATCAGATACTGTTTCTATGAGAATATCTATTTACCTCGAAGTCCATTGTCCAATCAGAGACGACTGTATATTAACGGCAAACGCTCATTGTAATATAGCTGTACGCTACTTTGTGATTGGTCGAATATGAGAGGTGTGTCGACCCATGTGACCACGGCGAAATGAAGGTACTGAATATTTATAACGGAGAGGCAGTGGAAGATTTCCAGCTGCTAATGATTGTCTGCACAAAGCAACACACGATCGCGGTTGCCGTGCCTTGTTCAAAAAACAGCTGGTTCACTTGCATTGCAATACGGACAGGAATAGCAGCCATCAGCTGATCGCTGAGCGGGGCTATCAAGATCGGATGCAAAAGCAAGCTGAATACTGGAATTTTCGTGTTTTAAGGTCTTATTTGTGCAAACGAGAATTAAGAAGGACAAGCTGATACCATTTATCAGAGAAGTACCGCAGTAACTTCCATTTTTATTGCATTCCAATCGAGAATTGTGTTGACTTCAATCCAGGTTCAAGTGCAAGACTTATTCGTCCGTCGACCGTCGTTGACTTTGACCCCAAATCGGCCTGTCGGATTTGTGAAATTTGAGGGACAAGTTGTCAAGAAAGGAGCTTCCAAAGATTGCAACTAAAGTACTAAGCAAAGCATAGTCACAGACATTTTTGTATTTAGATAATAGGTGTACTTGTTTTTTTTGTAACAATAACTGAAATAGAAGCAACAACAGCGAGACCTCCAAACGGCGGAGCTAGCTGTGCTGTGCTGAGCTGAGCTGTGCAGTTGGACTGTGTGTGGGTCTGTTGCTATTGACACTTGGCAAAGATGACTTGTTGTTTGGCATTTATATCTCATCCTCAAGGATTGACCTTGGGGAACCGTCCATTCTATTCAATATATGACACAGGTACAGTATTACATTTTACTATGTTATTGTTGTAATGCCACTGGTTTATCCAACCTTTCCCCCAATAAAAGTTATAAACCAGACAATGAATTACCAGAAAAAAAATGTATTTATGATTATTGTTCATTGTTGGTTGATCATTTTCTTGATACATTTTTAAATATCAAACAATTTGAATTCTAATTTCATTGCAAATTTTATTTGGAACTGAAATTTGACTTGTATTAGTGTAAACGTAACTGTGAGTGTGAGAGTTAAACCATTTGTCAAACAATCTGTTGCTACATTTTTATCACTTTTATGAATGGTGTTTGTCTTTGTTCAGTTTGTTTGGTCTCGACTAAAAACAAAAAACAAATCAAATGGTGAAGTTGTTTCTAGTTAGCAAGGCCAATATTATGGAGCTCTGTTGAGTTTAATATCACAATAGGCTGTTCATTTCATTTATTTCATTCGTTATGCATAACATGCATAAATATGCATAATAAAGTAGCTAGACAATGGTGAATGGGGGCTGGGTGTACAGACACTTGACATAAAGCCTTCTCTCTTGCCTTCGGATTTGACATAACAAATGTTCATATAATAGCACTAGCCATTAGGAATATCTGTCCTTTATAATATTGTCTAACATAAGTCTCAGAAGATCCATAAAATATTGTTTGTAAACTATTTTAAATTGCTGTTTTAAATCAACTATTCTACCTGTACATACTGATACCTCATACCTGTCCTATCACACAACATCTGGGTATACATGACATGTACAAATCTCCCCTGCAGAATTTTTTCAGTAGATCTGGTAATAAACTTACAGGTAATATACATGTACATTCATGATTCATGTATATAATACTAAATCCAACAGAGAAATTAACAACTACGTTTCACACAAAATTTCTTTCAAAATGTTGAGTCCTATAGTCCTTAATTCTACCCTTTGTTGCTCTGTTGTCCCACCCCCCTCCCCCCACCCTGGACTTTTGTGAGCAAACACAGCTGCATGTCCAAACTTGTAAGTCCACCCCCTAATCTCCATATAGCTGTCAATGCAAACGTGTTTGCTCTATATATAGATACTCAGTCCACAGAATTTGCATACATCTGTAATTAAGGCTTTAACTGTACATTTATGATTGGCATTGCACTTTACAGTGCTGCAGTGCTTCAATTTTGGGGGAGTGTAATAGTCTATATGAGCCCTGTACACCTCTTTTAAGGGCCATCCGACCCTTTGATAAATTCATGTGTATGAAAGCAGACTTTGAAAAAGTTCATAACTTTCTAATGTTTTTGTCTGATTTCACTCAAACTTTCACCAGTCTACTTGAACTTCTCTAATTGTTCTGCTTTCCTCTAGAGTAGTTTGCTATCAAGGTTGGATTTCCCTTTAATATCGAAAAGAAATTGAAGAAAAAAGAAGCTCTTATTTTGAATCGTATTTATAAGTGAAAGTTTGTTCAATTTACAATTCACAAATATTAAATTTAGTTTGTACATGAACATGTACATGTAGGTTGTTATTTTTATTGCTTTCCAAAATTGGAAGGCATAAGACAAATTCCAACTGCTGCTATAGACCTGTCAATCATTGTATGTCACAATTTATGATGTTTATTTGATTTTGAATGACTTTGTCAATTATTTAAGTCAACAATTGTAATTAACTTACTCCTACGTACTGTTGAAGCTAGGAGAAAAAATAAATGAACTTTGAACAATACAATCACATCGTCATTGTAGATGAGAATAATCTAGTTGTTTGTCAAAGAATATGAGGTGATATCGTTGAGCTTTTTTCAAATTCTGCTCCTGCTCTTTTTTCCCTTTTTATTTGGGCCTGATAAGACTTTATTGGGTGAACTTTTCATTGTTTCTCCAAGTTCGTGCTGAGAATGAACTTCAGAATTAAGCTACTTATATTGACATTGTTTTCTAGTGCATCTTGATAGCGATGTTATCTGTCAGGTGAGAAGTATAAATGAGAGCGGCATTTGGCCCTTCATTGCAGTCCTTCATTCTCATATCCTGTGATGGAAGGATTGTCAACGGCCAGGGAGGAGGGGGACAAAATCAATGTACATGTTTATCACCAAAATTAATTGTGTAGAGGAAATGCTGCTGTCTCCTTTTCCAGATTGTAATCAAAATGGTATGCTCCCTGCCGTAAATTTTGATAATTATTTGAAATGATGAGAGTACAGCATGATTTTACAGGGATTTTATGACATTTGATTGAAGCCATTGCATTGTTATAAGCAAACTGTAATTTAAAACAATTTTTTTCTTCTTGTTATTTTGTCTTTATACAGCTGATGGTGACTATGAGAAGATCTGGAATGAACATTGTGAAGATGAAGTCTCCTTGGGAGAATATGCCTATGCCATGCAACATCTTGCACAAGAGCATTGGTCAGCCAAACATGCAGATGACAGGATCAAATGGTGCCATGATGCTTGCATAGAATACTTCTTTCAAGGTGGCATGAAAACTGTACTTGAGAAGGACAGAAGGAGAAGGGTACACCATGGACAGAGGAAGGAGGAATCGAGGTGGCCCTGCAATGGTTCTGCCTTGGTTAGGAACGTTAATGGCAATTCAAATGGCAACAATATATCATCATCATTACTCTCCTCATTAGAAGACTTTCACCAGCAGTATTTCGACTTGGCACATCCCGTAGGCAACAGGCACAATGCAATGTAAGTTGATATTCAATCATGTTATGTCTGTGTCTGTGAATGATGTACTGTACACAACTTACAAGAGATAGCAATTTATGGCAAATGAAGGGCAATGTCTCTTACTTTGGCTCTTTTTCAAGGTTTTAATGCATGAATAAAAGATTCCAGATTAAAGCGTGATAACAAAATGTCAAGTCTGGAGAGTATTTAGTAGAGACTGGGGGAAACTCCAGAATTATCCCATGTAGGGCTGAGTGAGTACTTTAATGTTGATATTTTTGTCTGGCCAGAACTGTAAAGACATCCTGGCAACCTTCAGCACAGGAAATGCTGTTAGCAAGCCCCTTCCCCTCTGTGCCGTGACATAGGGAGTGGATATGCCAGCAAAATAAGCTGTATAAAAAAAAAGGCAGGCTCGTGCGACTGTCTTCAGTTCACCAGCCATGCATATCTTTTTCTCATATCCCCAGGTCAGCCCCCCTACAGGCAACTGAGATTCTAACATGTATAAGCCTACAGTTCTGTTGATTCATTTGATATTGTAACAAACACCAAAATAGGTGTTGGCTCAATTTTGCTTGTTGATTGATATTTTGGTGTCATTGAGGGACTTGAGTACTTTATAAATAGAATAAATGCCCTCATAATTGTAGGGTAGTTAAACCACATGTTTAACAATATATTTAGGTATATTTTTATTTTAATGTTCATTGTACATGTAAACTCTCAATTACTTAACTAAACAATGTTCCTTATTTGTTTGGACAAGTGAAATGTGGGCCGTTTTCTTTGAGTGAAATTTTACTGGATAACAGATTGAAAAAGATATTCATTGTAAATCCTTACTCTCATTCCTCTTTAAATCTCCCTTTTCCCCCTTTCTGAATTGTACTTTTAAACAATGTATTTTTAGCAGACAAGTCAGAGAACCTATTATGTAGTCTGGTCGTCAGGGTGTTAGAAACAGGAAGCTGTGCTAATTTGCATTGCGCAAGCTTAACCAAGTTTTACCTGGGCCATTATTTAATTTCCAGCCAGATCTTTTGTTGATTGATTATGTTATACATTGTAGGCTAGGAAGCAGAAAAAAGGCAAAAACAAAACAAAGAGAAATTATCCTGTTCTAAGACTAAATGACAACTCTTAATATAGACTTCCTGGTGTCAAATAAGATTTTATGATAATCAAGGCCTTTTAGATCTCGCTCTTTGAGAGCACAGGATATTCTGCTGGACTTTACACATTCCACAAGATCCATACATATATATTAAATAGTCTTTGTGAAGAGCTAAAATGTAAATGTTTCCTTTGATTTAATTACATGAACAACGTGCTTCATCATAATTTGAGTAGTGTCTTGTTATCCCAATCACAAGCACCTCTAGAAGTATTGAGTGCAAGCATAGATGTTGAAACCTGAGAGATGTTAGGACTACCAAGATGATCAGTCTTATTGATTTGTATTGGTCAGCCGTCAATAAGATAACGCCGAGCCCTTTATCACAGAAAAAAATATATATATAATACCCCAAGGTTTATATATTGAAATAGCCACTCCTATGTATTGACTATACAAAGGGTGTTGTTTTTAGACCTTGATTATGTAATACTACACAGTTACATTATATTATATAGGTTGTTGCAATTAGATCAAGGATATTATGTCATATTAAGCCTGAAGTACAGTGTACTTTGACATGTTGATTTTTCATGATCCCCAGCTGACGAAACATCGCAGTAAATGTTAATGTTTTGCTGGTAGTTCTATATCAGAAGAGGGTCGAAGATATGCCCATTATTATCTACTTCATATTCTACCTAAATTAAAGAAAGGACAGCTTTGAAATATACATACATTTACATGCTGCCCATTGCAGGTGCATTTGTGCATGGAGTTGTTATTGAAAAAGTACAAGGAAGAAAATACAGGAGGAGATATTTATAGGTATTTTATGTTAATAAGGTCCAGGTCAGTTTCTTCTCAGCTCAGTGCCCCTACTTCCATTGTTCAATTGTTCAGAGTTCTGCTGTTAGAATAGAGTCCAGACTGCTTGATTTATTCTTCCCAGTCCCTTATTTATTTTTTCTTTAAATTTATCTTTGTTTTTGAACAACAAGTACAGTAATTTTACTTGTATCTTATAAATAGTCAAAATGAGAATAAAGGACAACATACATGTCATGTACATGTACCGTAGTAAGGGGGAAGGGAGGGGGGGGATCAGTAAGGCCTGGAAACTAGCCTACTAAAATCCAAGCCCACTTGACATCTGGAGCCTGCCTTTGTCAACACCTCCCCACACGCCCACAAAATCTACCAATCAGAGGGCTTGCCTTGTGTTACTGGGTCACCCCACAGGGACCCTGGGGTCTCTCAATCTGTGGGTAAACACTCCACTGGTTTGCACGTGATATCAAGATAAATTGGACAATGGCCATTTGCAAATAGTTTACATCATTTGGTGTGTTTAAACTTGATGTTATATTGGATAAGAATTGACATTCAGATATTGAGGTCTTCTTCATATTATAGGCCCATGTGTATTATCATGTAACCCATATGTTCACATTGCAATTTTAATCTGCATATTGAACGATGTTTGCAAAAAAAGAATTGTTACTAAATTGTATTCATCTTCTTGAAAGTGTACATGTATGTAGCTCGATCCCCAGTCTGTTTTGTTGAACAGTTGATGGAGTGGTTTCTTCTTTCACTTTCGCTTCACAAGTTGAAAACATATGACCTACATGTACATATGGAACTGAAGCACTGTACTTGGAGATCCCCCAAGTTGCTTAATGGAATTTTCCACTTACCGGTAGATACATGTATGTATTTTTCTTTGTTCAAGACTTCTATTCTTATCTGAAGGAGCTTGGGCAAAACTAATTGTGTTATCAAGCAGTTTGATATTCCTTCAATTGTTTTCTCTTCATTTAATGTCCTTGTTTGTTTATTGTTTTTTCACAATAACTGCAATATTGAACTTAATTTTACATCATGAATTTCATTCTAATTAGACTTTGTTTCTTTTTTCATTTCCCCTACCTTTCATATTACAGATCACTGCCATTTTCTGGCCAGTTACGACTTCTAGATGTAGGCAGCTGTTTCAATCCGTTCCTAGATTATGACGAGTTCCTAGCAGTTGGTATAGACATCTCACCCGCAGTTGAAGTAAGTAGAATAAGTTGTAGGGATTTGTTTGTGTGATACTTACACATTTCATTTTCTTTTATGAGCTGGTCAAATGCATTTTTTCTAGAACTGTTGGGCTCTCAATTATAACTTTCAATTATATATTCTTTCATGTTTGTATTGAAAAGAAAAGAAACTGAAAAATATTTTGGCAAGCAGACTTGAAGCAATTTGAAGTCCATTGAAGCAACATATTGGTATCAAATAGATAAATCAGAAGAGAGCAGGTTTTGTTTAATAGACGTAGCATAAGTGATGAACCACAAAGTACTTCTTCTATATGTTAGCTCTGTACTGTGTAATAAAAATAAAGCGGATCATGGAAAAAGTCAGGAAAGAGAGGGACTAAAGTCAAATAAGAGCTTGACTGCATGTCACAAACAGCCGGAAATGCGCTCCATTCCTTTTGTCTATTCACTTCCTGAGGTTTTACTGGCCCAAGAAGTAGAAGTAGAGGCCTCTAGCTGAAAGGCTATTTTCGGGTTTGTGTCTATTTTATGCCTTCTCAGCTGATGTGATTGATAAAAGCGAATGTTGAAAGACTATTTCTAAATTAAAACAGGGAAATAAGCTAAATTTAAATCAGTTTATATTTGTTTTTAGAAGGGGGAAAAGGTTTTCATAGGAAGAGGATATTTTGACTTGAAAAAAAAAAAAAATGTTTACATGCATTTGTAACTGAATCAAAAACTTACACTCTTTCTTTCATTTCTCTCCACAGAGTGTTCATAAATGTGACTTCTTGAATCTTCAAATACAACAACCTCTCCAAGTTGCTCCAGACACAGTCAATAGATACCTAAGAACGTTAAAAAGTCCTGTGGAGACACTTCCCAGGGAGTGCTTTCATGTCATTGTCTTCTCTCTGCTCCTCTCGTACTTCCCTTCGCCGTACCAAAGATGGATTTGTTGCCAGAAGGCCCACCAACTGTTACAGATGAATGGCCTTCTCCTTATCATCACCCCAGACTCCTCCCACCAGAACCGTAATGCAGGCATGGTCAAGAGCTGGAGGACTGCCATCGAGTCACTGGGATTCACCAGGTGGCGCTACCGCAAGGACACCCACCTGCACTACATGGCCTTCCGCAAAACATCTCAAGAACCACCAGGTGACCTGTCCGGCAACGAAGCTGGACCAGACATGCTGTACATCCCTCAGGACTTTAATGAGGATGTGGAGGAAAGCGTGTTCTCAGACTGTCTTCCGAGGACAGAGGCACAGATAGCAGACTTAAGCGATGCCTTCAGTGAACTGCCATCACATTTCGTGGATGATTTTTCTGAAATTTGGTAGATATCCTGTAATCTGTTCATACAGGCTACATCCTACATAGCTTCCAAATGTAGAACAGACAGAACCTTGGACTTTGAAGTTCTTTCAGGAGAGTGTTTGAATATGTATATATATTTGTTTCAGATAGCAGAAGTGCCTTGTTACAATAACACCAGCTATCAAATCTTGTCACTAAAATAGATCTTCATTTCATAAGAAAATGACAAGATCTAAAAGAGGATAAGAGAGAGGAAGAAGAAAAAACAGTACACATGCAAAGTTTAAAATGGAGTAAAAGAACACAGTTCCCTAGTAGTTATTGTTCTAAAATCCCCAATGAAAGACAATCTAATTTTTGAAAAGTACTACAATGTGAAAATAAAGTCATATTTAATCCTAAATTTGAATGTTTAATTTGTAATGGATAGCCGTAGAATTTCCTTTAAAACTCCAATACACCCTTAAATATTGTTTTATAATGTACATTAGCATATGTGCTAGACAATGTTGCATTGTAAAGTATTTTACTTGTTAAATGTTTTTGTGAAATGTCAATTCCTGAGCATTTGATCACTTCACAAATCATGTGGATTTTGTTACATGTGTGATGCTCTGTAGCATGTAGAAAGGGTAATGACATGCAGTCTTGCTAGGCAACTGTGTAGACCATCTAGAGTGATCCTAACAACCACCTGCTAGAATACTCTTACACCCCTCCCACTTTATCCATTCCCTTTTCATTGCTATTTCTCTCATATTTCTAAATTAAAATTATCTTAATAATTTCTACTAAGGTTTAATATAAATTTGCTTCTTTTGATCTCGTCAAATGCTGCCTTGGATCAAATTAGTTTGACTAATTTCCTTGAGAGATAATTCTTGTCTTTGTAACTTAACAGAGAGTACTACTATATTCTATCCATAACAATTGTTATGGAAAATCAACAAATATTACATTGCAGGCTAGAAGAGGCATGGAAGTCTGTTCACTTTCTGTTGGCATTCTTCAACAAATTTATCAGTATTAGCACTATTGAACAGCAAATGTTGAATGATATCATACAACATTAATTCATTGTATCTACCTATCTGTAGGCCACTTTATCCTGTGCTTACTATCTTAACTCAGCTATACTTCACACACCTCTGATTATTTCTAAGCTTTTGCTTAAATCATGAACAATTCAACTTCAGTATTAAATCATTATTTAAAACACTTCTGTTAATAAGGACTTTGTCGTATTCGACTCTTTGGTATTGGACTCTGCAAAAAAAAATATATATATATTTTAAACTTGGTAATTATATCAATACGGTGCAATTTTTCGCTTTCATGACGGTTACCTAAAATATAATCTCTTTATACTTCAAGTTTCTTTAGATTCTGAGGAAGGCATGCTTGAGTTTGACTGTATGTACCTGTACATGTACAGCGTATGAATAAGAGTGAACTCTGCATTTCCTCAATACATCATGCATGCAGAGTGAACTCCAACAGAGTATACATACATGCCTATCCGTTTTATTCACAATTCCATCCATAGTCAATAATATCTACCAGTATGATAAATAATAATTCATGTCTCTTCTAAAATGGTGCATATCAAGTTGAGAATTTACCATATGTATTGACATATTACACCAAAGATGTTTTCTTGAGTCCACAGACCAAGTCAAAGTCATACTATAGAATCCTGTTATATTACATGTATGTGTATTTAATTTATACTGACACCGATCAACCCCTTTTGATTTGTAAGAGAATTTTCTATCATTCCACATGTACTCTAGATTAATGTTACCTATGCTTTTAATTCAGTATCATAGTCCATCCAAACATAAATTTGTTTATGTGATGTGTATGTTATCTACAGATATTTTATAATGTTTTCTTTAAATACAACTCAAGTACAAACAACAGAGCTACTTACAGTTGTACATTTTCTTTGTAGTTTTTACATTTACAAATGGAAAGAAACTTAATTTTGTTATGCAAATCAGAATATCTGATTCCTAAACTGGATTTTAGTTTTCTACCTGTACTTTTTCACCATTTTTTGTATACTGAATCTTTTTTACAAGCCTCAAGGCCATGATGTTGGTTTTGAAAAAGAAGTGTAGAATGGAGACTATCAAAATCAAGTGCAGTGGATTTTGTTTTTCTTCTTTGAAATAGCATAATTGTTAAATTTTATGTGTGAAATCAGGACTCCTCAAATGTTAAAAGGAGATTGAATAACTACAAACCTGTATGCCTATGTGTAGAATACAAAAAAAGTATTCCCATCTTTGACCATCTCTTTTGCCAAAATATATAGAAACTGGTTAAAGGTTACCGTAAGCGATATGTAAGAATCATCGTTTGACAACCAGTTCTCAGTGACAGGGTTTGCTAGCTGGCTTAAACCACATATTTAATATGTCTGGAAGAAATATATACATTTATATAAGACGCTAAAAGAATATATCTATGTTTGTACATGTTTTATGTATTTGAAATACTCCCATGTTTGTTGCAATTAAATATTTTATTAATAAGAGATCGATTAAATTTTGCAAAAGCACATGAATATGATTTGTGTTGAAAAGTGTTATGTTTTCACAATATGAATGGTTTTGACTGTTAGCACAAGAGTGATAGGGATGACAAAGTGAACAAAAGAAGTGTGAGAGAATATAAATGGAACAAGATCGCAACTAATTTTGAAAAATAAAAAATAAGGCAATTTCACTACATTTGTGGGTCATTTACTGAAATGTGCGAACATGACATATAACAACGTAATCCGAACAAGATTTATATTTGATATATAATGGAGTTGATTGTTTCGAAAATAGTAGCGATCGTGTTAAGTTACTTATATATTCCTGTAAATAAAATTCTTGTCACAAGGGGCACTTTTTTTTTTTTGTTGGGGGGGGGGGGGGGGGGGAGGTTCATTGTATACTTACGATACATCATTTGGCTTTCAAATACTAATAGGGGAGAAGAGGAAAGGGCGAGTTGTGCCCCATTAAATCCACAAGTGGTTATTACCACTGATAAACCTTTTGGAGTTCTGAATTTCGTCATCCACCGTATTAATGAAGCAACACTATTGTATTTCGCAATTCATTCACGTGTTGCAAGCTAGGCATGATTGATTGTATGCTAAGTAGACTCTGCCTCCCTCGATGAGTCATGAGGACACGAATCGATCAATAGGCACAGTGGATATTGCAAGGATCGGTTGGGGGGGGGGGGGGTGACACTTTGTCTTGATCGTAGGCTATGAAAGAAATATAAACCCTTTTGTTACGTTATATCTAGAGGGGAAAACATTGTGATAATCATCCAGAGAGGTACGTGAGAGAGAGAGAAAGAGAGAGAGAGAGGGGGGGGGGGGAGACACAGAGAGACGCAGAAAAAAGTGGGGGGGGGGGAGAGAGAGAGAGAGTGAGACAGAAAGAAAGGCAGACAGACAGAGGGGGGGGGGGGGGCTTCTCGCCTTAATAGAAGACAGAGCATGATAGGTGTGTTTAAACTCACATATCCCTGGTTGAGGTTGTAATTTATTATATACACCCTGTTATAGGGGGAGGGGACATTAATTGCGATATAAACCATGCAGAGAGATGCGTGCGAGAAAGAGAGGAACAGAGAGACACAGAAAAAGTGGGGAAAGAGAGAGAGAGTGAGACAGAAAGAAAGTCAGACAGACAGAGGGGAAAGGGGGGGGGGGGGGGGGGTTCTTGCCTTTAGGGAAGACGGAGCATCATGATAGGTGTGATGAGCTTGTAAGATATTTATCATAAAACACGAATAGGTGAAGGGATTCGATGGAATTTTAGGGAAAGTAGCGGTGACTTTCCGTGAATTTCCGAAGCGTGGGAGGGTGGAAAGAAGCCGGAATTTCCGCATTCATAGCCAGAATTAGTCAAGGGCATTACAACATTGCATGCATAGAATATGACAGGGTGATTTTAAACAGAAAAAGGTGAAAATTGTGAAAATTAAAAACATTTTCACTACCACTAAATTGTGAGCAAAAAAAAGAAGAAGAAAGAAAGCCGAAAGAACAATTGGGGTAAATGAAAACTAGGGTAAACGGTAAATTCTCAGTTCACTCTTTCTCTCTTTTATATCTCTTTCCCCCTAAACTTCCCCCGCCTCATTAAAGCCATTTACAAAACAGTATGTCACATCAAAGTTCTTTCCCCTGCATACTCATTTTCTGTGCCGCAGAGCCTGAAGCATCAGGATTCCTGCATGGTTGCATCAAGCATTACTTTCTATTTATCCCAGGGGGATCATTGCTTTACATCACACCCGACATAGCAACAATTATCAGCTAGCTCCTGAATATTTTCATAGAGATTAGACGTAACATTCGCAAAATATGTGGGACAGTGTCATGTCTGGGATTTAGCATAGGAGGGAGGGGGCAAGCGAGGGAGTGTGAGGGGGTGTTCCCCTTCCACGGTGAGAGCTTTTGCCATATTGCAGTTTGTAACCGCTCAATTTGGTACAAATTTATGTCTAATTGAATTGAAAAGGACTTTATGACTTAAAAAAAGAAGTTCTGCTCTATCACAATGTCGCTTATTATTGGGCAGGAGGAGGGGGTCTGCAAATTTCTCAAGATATTCGGCTAGCCTGGAGTAAATGTGTTAAAAGCAAGATTACAAACATATTATGCCATTGCTTGAAACATAGGTTAAATATGTAAAATTGTATTTGTCTTACGAACGATGTGTCAAGTGAGCAGGGCCGTAGCCAGAGTTTGATGTTTGTTTGTTTGTTGTTGTTTTTTTTTTTTTTTGGGGGGGGGGCACACACATGTAATTGATCGACGTCCTGTGGAGGGGTCTAAAAAAGTTCAACCGACCTTGGATTTTTTTTTTTTTGGGGGGGGGGGGGCAAGTTACCAGGAGGGACCAGATAGCATCTGACATTAATATAACGTTTCCGACTATACGATGGTCCAGGTTCGATTCTTTGGAAAATTTTAAGTTTTGCAAAAATGCATGAGAAGGAAATAAAGAGTTGATATCGAACCTTGGACCTGAGGTAGGCCTACATTATATAGCAATCATGTTAAAAGTTGCATCATACAATACTGGTAACGTGAGAAGGAACCATCTGGCAGATTGTAACTTTTCACCTCTCCCTATATTTCTCTTGCGTCTCTTTCTCACCTCATCTTTTCCCTATTTGGGGGAGGGGCACATGGTCCCATGTAGCTACACAACAAGTCCTTAAATGCTCTGACAAATCTAAACAAGTCATAAAGAAATTAAATAATAGAAAAGGCTTATCGCATTTAGTATGCTGCAACTTGAAATTGCTGATGGAGGTATAAATGGGCACACTTATTTTGTTGTTCTTCATGTGCATAATAATATTGAAGACATGCGAGATGAGATATGGTTCTGCCGTGCCTCTCCGCATCCCGATCAATAATTCTCAATGGTGACTTTTAAGGGTTTCGGGGACAAATCGTCCTCAGCCCATGTGGTACTAACTGTACTATATAAAGCAGAAGTTTGCATCATCCATGACGTCATTTTTTTCTCTAGATAACACACTCGAGACCCAGGCGACGCCGCACGTACCGACAATACCTGATGATTCAGGTATTGTAATCAGTGTTAGATTAAAGCTAGCGTATGAATTGTGCAAATATTGTATCGATTAATGAATAATGAAAAAACTGTGCAGCTAAGCGATGTCACCGTTTTTAATCCTTCTGGCGATTTTTTAAATTATATAAAAACTCTGCAATTTATTGGCTTAAAACTGGTCAGTCTCAATGTTTTTATATATGATCGACAGTTTCACTGGGTTTCATCCTTAAATAATTTAGAGCCAGCCAGGTCAAAAATGGGATGTAAATAATTGTTGTATTAAATAGAAATATATAAAAGATACCACTGCAGTCCATTGAACTCCACGATGACGTCCTCAATGATTATTATTTGCAGGTTGAAGAGGTCCAATATTTGCCCTTTTTAAGGCTATCAACGACATCTCGGGACACCAACATTTAAAAGGACATCACCAAATTCAGCATGTCTTGTCTAAACGAAAGTTGTATGTCAATTTCGGTGGGGGGGGGGGGGGGGGGTCCACGGTACCTTCCCACAATACGCATACATTGTGACACCAAATATAGGCCTTTAAAAATAGCCCTGAAAAGATGTGGGTCTTTGATTTTTGATAAGATCCTCTATTCTATATGGTCGTAGTTCTCCTTGAGCCCAAAGTAGTCTTTCACTGATAACACATGCTCAATAACCCCTAACCCCCTCCCTTCCTCCTCCTCATGGGTATCACTAGATGAGGAACAAATAGGGCCCACAAGATAGGCTTGACTCTGACCTACTACAGTTTATATGTAACATGTAGCTTTTGTGACGTCATCACATTCATGCGCGCGGCTGACCAGTGCTAGTGACGTTGACAATGATAATTTGCGCATCATATACTCATTCTTATTGATGACGAAACAATCGGATCCACTTTTGCGCCATGAATTTGCGAGATACGCGCAAAAGTCTCATGACAACTTAACTGTTTGTTGACAATAATGCTCTCATTCTAATTCAGAACTTCTTCGATCAAGTACACTAGCTCTTAGCTTTTTGTTCTAGATTTGCTGAATTATATTCTCTATCATTACAATTGTCTTCGGAATTATTAATCACAGTTGAGATGGTATGTTTGGATCTGATAATCATATAAATTAATTTTACTATATAAAGGATTAATACATAAAGCATATTAAAGAATAAATAAAAGAAAATGTAATAGCTATCAAAATATTGTTTAACTAAGTACTTTTTATGTTCTGAGTGATTTACAAATAAATGTACAGCTGTTTAATACCAATACTCAATGCAATGAATACTATTTAATTAAAATTTGCTTTATGTAAGAAAAGATATAATAAAATGAAAAGTTATTTAAAAAAAGGTCATTCATGTAATAATTAGTGATGATTATGCTTGTACATGATTTGATATACATAACAATAAAATTATATTTTCTACTATGAAACGATTTTCTTTCAAAAAATAATTATTTATAATTAAGACAGAGAATATCAGTAATCAATTTGGGCATATCTCTGCTCATGTAAACAGATGAAGCCATCCATTCTGATCTCAATTGATGATCTCCTCAAGACCGATCCTCGCATCATCATCCCAAAGCTGCTGGATTCTATTCCACAGGAACACTGTCCAGATAGTTCTCCAGTTTCAGACCAGGGAACTCCAACAGCTAATGATGTTGACTACCAAGGTGATAATGACTTTGATTCCTATGAGAATCTAGAGGATACCATCTTTGGTGACGTCTCACCAGCAACGTTCTTCTTCCCATCACCACACAAGAGACATGGCATCATCGGGCAAGAAGCTTCATCTTCGCCATATTGCTTTTCGCCCATCGCTAGTGATGCTGGCTACGAAGCCGATGAAGACTTTGATCCATGCGATGATCTCACTGATGACATTTTTGGCGATGTTTCACCCTCTAGGTACTTCCTTCCATCACCTTCCAGACTTGAAGGGATGGAGGACAATGGACTGAAACTGCCAGCATGCGTGGATATCCACACATACTCTAGCTCCTCATCGGAAAGTACTTCAGGTTTAGAAGATGATGAGATGGAAGCAGAAGTATGTGATCCAGCTGATCAGGTTTCCTCCTGTTCATCCTCGGACGATGAATCCGACAGTAGGAGACAAGCTGACAAGAATGTCAACGATTCTCTGAAGGAAACTGCTCTGGCACTTCGAAGTATCCTCATGGACTTGGAAGTCATTGAGACCTATGGTCGACTCGGAGGAGATGAGTTTGGTGAAGTCCTTGTCGAGGTGCATACAAAGTCTCACCCATCTGGACCCACCCTGGTCGCCTACAGGGACGTGTATGGCCAGATCACCGTTCCACTTATAATGGGTTGCAACCAGCATGCAGCAGCCATCCTGAGAAAGACGGTCAAAGAGAATGACATTGACTCTATGAATCCGTCACAGCTCTTATGCACCTCCAGCTGGCAAACAAATAACGAGCTTGATATGTTCATCTCATCATCTGAGTTTGAGAATGACTCTGACTTTGAGTCGTGTGAAGAGAAAGAACTTATAAACCTTGTAGAGGAAAGTCATTCCAGAGGTCATAAGCGAGGTCGACATGAACTCGATAGTGACGAAGATTCAATGAAAACGCCACTAAACAGCCGTAATAAAGTTCAAAGGCTTGACTAGTTTAATTGATATAAAGAAGATGCGTTAAAATCATTCAAATAAAAGGTTTTCATATTGCATTGGGTGTACATTGCTGTGTCTAGCTTACATTAATTCTTTAAAACAGATCTAGAGACTGGAATAATGAAATGAACAAGTTGATTCAATTGAATATCTTTAATATTTTATTATAGAACAGATCTAACATTCACCTTTAAATTTACAAATGTATATGAACATGTTACCATTTAATAGTTATCAGGATAAAAAATAATCCATATCACTTTGAATCCAATCTTTTAAATGACAATTTGACATTAGATTTTAAATGAAAAATAAGTAGACAATGAAGAGGATAAATTTCAAAGTAACTTTCAAGTGGCTCAGTAAAATCGGTTGTATATCATATTAGCTAAATATGAACACGTCTCAGAAATAAAAAACTAAGTTTCATTAAAGTACATCATAACATGCAGTTGTACAAAAGAAAAGGAGATAATAAGCAAACTCATGGTTAGTGAAGCAATGAATAATACAGGATGACTCCAATATGTATTTTACTGGCCATTTCCAGGAAGAAATAAGAGCTATGATAAGATAAGAAAAAAAACCTGTTTCACTAAAAATGTTCAAATGTTATGAAGAAGCCTGGGTCTGTATTCGGAAAACTATTTTCTCTTTTATTCATTAAGAGGCATTCTCATTTCTCAAAAACTTGTCTTAAAAAGTCATCGTTAAATGTCTATGCATATGTGGCTGCATATGCACAGAGTTCACGACACAAGTCCTCAGATATTCTCTTAAGATTAAAAATTATGTGAAATAAAAGACCTTTCATTGATTCAAAAGACAAAGCAGTTTTCAGAATGCCATCCCTAGATTCTGTCTCCAAAATAAATTATTCACATGCTTTGAACAATGACATGCCAAACTTCAACTGGAGGCAAATTTATCAATTTAATTTCTGTCTGACATTGATATCCCATTCATATAAACGAGACGGACAACAGACTGGAAAGAAAATTACATCACCCCATGACATAGATTATGTGGGTATATCCGTTGGTTTTTTGAGTCAATTTGGCGATGCATTAGGTGTATGAGAATAGAGGCACATTAAAATATCTTGCACAATTTTGGTTAATCTTTGTGAAAAAATAAAATTTGCTTTTTAGAACGACTACATTTACACAAGCACCAATGATGATTGACAAAATGAATACACCAGAACTCTGCTTCACTATTATGTAGCCTATGTTTTATAAGGATACAAGGCTGATATTGAAACTGTATTGGACATCCATATACATTTTTAATTTGCAATTTGAATAGAACTAACTCACTTGTATGATTTTTTTTGCTATAGGACACCGTTTTGTAGTTGATAAAATACAACACTAAATTCACAAAGCACTATCTTCTAACTTTGAAAAATAAAAATATTGCAAGTGTCTCTCAATTCCATTCAAATACAATAAAAGAGAATTCCTCACTCAACAGATAAAATGAATAAAACAAACACTTCCTAACTGGTTAGAAGAAATGTCATCTTGCATCTACAGAACCATCCCAATTTTCATAAATATACATGTAAATACTTTGGCTTTGTGCTTCCTAATAAGATATAACGTTACTACTATTTGCCTTAATATGCTACAAGGGCGGGCAGAGATTTGGTATATGGAGATAGCAGTTTGAAAGAAGCTCAAGCTTTGATGACTAAGTATTTTGATGATGAAAGATAGCCTTGGCATTTATAATTTGATGAAACAATCATGTTGCAATCTTCACTTCCTGCAGGGAGCAGGTAAAACCACAAAATAGAAATCATCTTCCAGTACAGGAGTTGGATGGGTGTTGACTAATAACATCTACCAGTAGTTAGCACCATTCTTGCTCTTATAATGCTTCATGTATGATAATGTTTCTCCATCATTTGGGCAAGTCTAGCTTTTATAGTTAACTGAACCGCTTTTTGTAGCTTTAGCAACCATGGATCATAATGACATTGGACAACCTATGAACTACACCTGCAATGCTTTGTAACCATTGGCGGTTATATAAACAACATGAAATCACAGAGATATACAACTAAGCATTCTATGCTAAAGCAAATGATACAATTTGTTTGGTATATTGTGTGAATATATCTATACAAAAGAGAAATTGATTTATTTCCCGTAGAAAAACGCCTCAAAACATCTAGTGATAGTCACTTCATGTACACGTAGCTCCAGCTGACTACCGGTACTCAAATATTCCAGTATTACCAAGATTATGTGAAGCAAATATTCTCCATCCTACGTCTTGTCAAGTAATTTAAAAAGAAATCATAATTTGAGTGTACATTTCTCTCCCGATTTGCAGTGACTGATTAGAAATCCATTTCTCCCAAGAGGATGAAAGTTGTATACATGTAAGTCTCAATTTTCAATATTCATACTCTAAGAAAAAAGCATATTCCACAAAATGCAGAAGCATGTTTGCTTGATTTTGGCTGTATCTAAATGTTCTTCACAAATCTTTTGGATGTTCTCTTGAGATGTAGTCATGTTTGGCAGCTTGAGGAAGATCAAAGGAAGTCAAGTTGGCAACACTCTATACAATATATACTTCCTAAGATTACAAGTTCTGACAAGCTGAAATTGATAACATATACAATAATTCCTTGTCTTTAGACATACACAATTGCTAAAATAACACAATAGCTACTCTCAGCCTATATTGAGCAATGCTATGATGAAACACTCAGTAAATGGGAATTTCCAGAAATAAAAAAAATTCAATACCTTGAGTGGAATTGTGTGGTCAATAGTGACAGATTGAATTTGATGAATGCATATCATGCATGTTGGTAATATCAGATGAGAAGCAGAAGGCCTTTATTATACTACTTATGTCCTTTGTCACTGTCTCTGATGAATGAATGTAGGACATTCACCTCTGCACAGTGAAGAGCAGTGAGCTGAAATTAAACTCTGCCCTTTTTGTATACCATCAAAATACTCAAAGAGAAACAAAAGTCCCAAAACAAATTTAAATCAATTTACATACACAGGAAAGGCCATTATTTCCTGTTACACAAGCATATCTTTGAGGTAATAATTGCACTTAATTGTTGACATATTATGAACATTGCCATTTCACACATGTAATTTACTTACAGCAACAACAGAGGACAGCATACAGCATCATGCTGTCTTGAAAAAGAAAAAGCAACATGTTAAACAGAGTTGTTGCCGAGGTTTTCCAGTGTATGATCTATCTGGGTGAGAGCTTCATGTTTGACGTTGATTCAGTGAACTTGAAGATATTTCTAAATCATCAGAATTTTAAAATCCTATCAAATAACCATACATTTATTACATTCTTCAAATGTTGTTGTTGTTGGTACCACATTGTGTATTGATCGTCTGAAAGGAATTAACTCTGCAGATTTACATGAGTTACTGCATGACCAACTCTCAACATATGATACAATGAAACTAACAGTGGTGTGGCTTTACTGGTCACACACATGGATGGTCTATTAACCTGTTGACATCTGGATTCTCACATTCCCATAGGCTTAAAACATGAGCCACCTGGTTCTAGTAGGCAATGGATTAATTGTACCCCCTCCCCACCTTCACCACCCCCTTCCCCCCTTCACCACCCTCCCTATCTAACACATTGTTTATTGACTTGTAGCTTGCTTGTTAACCCTTCTCTTACCACTCGTCCACATTATGTCAATTCTATCAAATGTTGGATTACAGGAGCAACTCCATACCATCACAAACATTTACTTCTGACAACAAAAAATCAGTCTTTGCTGTGTTCAGAGCTCGTCAATGCGTGATTGCATAGTGTTAAAGGGAATACCCTGCATTTATAAATACATGAATTTAAAAAAAAATTGAACTGTTAAGAGAACATTGCATTACTAAATCATATTGAAAATGGTATCTGGACTCCCCTAATGCACTATAATTTGTATGATATGAAATCATTGTCTACAATTTCCATAATTTTACAACAATATGGCAAAAATGAAAACTCTGCTACATGTGTTTAGGCAAAAACATATATAAAGGTTGATATTACGAAGAGGCTGTGTTATTGTCTTTTTAACAGCTATGACAGTGTCTGGTATAAGTATACATCAATTTTAATTCAGAATAGAAAAGTTAGAAAACAAACAAAGAAATTGATGATAGAAATTTGAATAATTTTATGTGGGGCAATATACATATTTATATCCGATGGTTATAACTAAGTAAAAGATATTGCCAACTTACAAAATATCATAACCTAGTCACTAAAATTGTGTTAAAGTAAAAGAATAGATTTACTTAATAACTCATGAATTCTCTGTTGGTAATATTAACTATTCATGCTATACCTTCTTTGATTATAATAAGGATAGTTATTTAGAATAAATACATTTTTACGAAATACATATCATAGTTATATCACTGGAAAAGAAATATGCAGGGACCCAACTTAATCTTAAATAAAGTTTTTCATAGTGTAAATTATCACTTTTGGAAAGAAGATGCATTAAAACAAGGCTCCTGACATCAAACACAATGGCAGCATCGGCAGAACTATTCAAATATTATCTTGGCTGATCTGCAAATCACTCGTTTGTGCAAAATACACAGATGTGAAAAACAAAATGAATTGCAACAGATGTCATGCTAAATGAAAATAATCAAATTAGCAGGTGAAAGCAAGGATAACAAATTAAACATGCAATGTTTGTTAGTTGATTAAAAATAACTGCATAAGGACGTCAAACATCTTATCACACCCTCTCCGAACCAATTTTTTCTGTTCGTTTGGAGCTAGGAGGGCATTAACTCAAATACTGCAGAGTGAACACCCTTCTATATCCAAACAAACGATTTCTTCTTTGACTCAAATATGAATATGTTCCGTACTCTCTATAAAACTTCTGCTGTTTTTTGTGCTAAAACCAGTTTATCTTAGGCCACCTCATCTCTCACATAATTACTCTCTAGCTAGCACTTGCTCCATTTTAGGTCTGTCTCTTTATGCCCTGTAAAATGCTACTTCAATCTGTCTATCAATATGTCTTTCAAAGTTCATATGGTTACATACAAAGTTCATTTTTCTGCATATGGTATGAAGAGGACTTTTGTTAAATCAAATATGAACCTGCAACCAATCCCACTACAAGAGGAACTTTAGGATATGTCAGCACTCAATTACTTTCATTGAAGGGCATCCTACATGTAGATCAAATTAAATACTGAGAAGATGTTGATAATGATGCATAATTCTATTCTTCCTTTGTTCTGTGATGCATGGTTGTGAGGAGGCTAGTCTACTCTCTCTTCTGGCCTATGGGATACTTTAATAGTACGGTCAGGAAAAGAAGAACTTTATACAAATACAAATAATTTCATATCCTATGGTTTTCCCACAACCAGAGAAGCAGACGTTCCAAAGCAAAGCTCTGACTTTCTTTTTTAAAAGCAAGCAAATACTAATCCTTCTTATCCATTTAATATTCATGTGTTGATAGTTTAAAATCAATAAATACAATAATAAAAATATGAAATAGATCTATATCAAATGGTTGTTTGAGAGCATACAGGCAAATAGTGTTCTTACCACGTAACTGGTTATCTAAAGGTGCTATTGACTGGTCATTAGCATTTTCTAATTGCTAGCTAGTCAACACAACTTCCAAGATCATTAGACTACTTTCTCCCCTGCACCTTCACCTACAAGAACTGTGTGAGATAGCACTTGTATTCTGAGCTGATATCCATCTGTACTGGGCAGGCTGAGATACGTCAGACTGACCTTATACAAGGCACATCCGACTACTGCTGGGTAATACCAGGAAGCTGGAAGGCATAGTGCAGACGGACAAGCCTTCCAACAGATTATGTTCTATCCTACAGACATGCAAATGGACGGTGTTTCGGTCAATAGTACATCAAGAGGCTTCCCCATTCTTTGCAGGTATCCAATAGTTATAGCACAGGCAAATAGCAACGCATAAACGATACAACGCACACTGTCTGTCTGTCTGTCTGTCCCACTACAGGTACGAACTAAGTTCTAGTCAGTCTGCATCAATTTGTTTCCATCTCCTCTTCACTGTCTGAAAGTCCATTGCTGTGCCGTTTACTCCTTGCTCCTGTATGACTCCGCAGCTTCCGGTCGCTCGTTTCCGTGGCAATATGCTGCTGCTCCTCCTCCTCAGCTTCTCCATTCTCTGTTGTTTCCTCTCCTCGTCTTGCAATGACCTGTGATAGCGACTGCTTGTATTCCTCCACTCTATCTTTCCGAAGGTAGAAGAGTACGTAGGCAGCTTTAGACTGTGTTAACCAAGAAAAAATAGTGTTATGTTTACAAAAGTAGATTTCAATGCCTTTTGGCTTGTTGCCCATATATTCACTTTCCTCTGGAACTCATTCACAACTAACACACAGAACGTTATTTAAATGCACTTTACCATAATATGGCAAAGGAATTCCCTTGATCCTTATTTCCATTTGAATGCATTATGCAATATTTCATTGTCTAGATATCCACCCAAAAGATCTGAAACAGAAAATAACCTCCAACCTCTGTTTTAACCTTCTACATTACATCAATTTTGAGAAAGTCCTGTCGAAGGCTTGAGGTGACACATTTCATTTTAATAGGATGTAGAATCGCATATGATACAGCATTGAGTTTCGGTAGATGAACATTACATTCTTTAAATGTATGTTATACTTACAACCACTTGCTCCTTACTAGCATCTGACACAGAGCTATCATCGAAGTAGTACCAGTTTTGTGTGCACGCATTCTGTGCATATGCAGTGTCTGTGAAGGGAAAAAGAACACAGAAGAAATTCACTAAATGAATGGTCGGTAACATGACAAAATAATCACGATTTAAGGAACGCTGAAGTAGGTAATTACAGTCACTTTCAAACTTGTCTTGTTTGTTTTGTTTGTTTTGTTTTGTTTGTTTTCCATCACCACCTTCAGAGTTGATTTGGTTTTGTCTGTTTCCTGACAGAATGTGGCCTTCTTCTACCACTCACTATTACATGAACAGGTAATGATCTTACTGATAAGCATCTTTCCGAAATAGTGCCAGCAAACATACCCTTAGCATAAGACTTGATTGTACTGCACATAAACATCTTGAGTTAACTTAATCAAGAGATTATTGACTCACAGTGTCCTCCACCCATTCCACCGTAGTGATTACTGACCGCTACAAGATCGTACTGATAGGGGCCGCCATTCGGACATATTACACTACTGGACATGTCCAGATTCCTGCAAACAATAAGGTAAGAAAACAAAAGTACATCATTCACATCATTCATACAATCTTGTTGCAAATGAAAACAATCCTTGAGCATTGGTTAGGCTGCAAGCAATGATATGGATCATCATATTACTTCACAGGTAATGCATATTCTTGGTAAATGTCAGAAGGAAAAGATACACATGTACATTGGTCTCTGAGTTTGGATACGAGTATGAGGGTAAACAAAACACTACTTTGGAACATCTGCATTTGGGAGAAATTTCTGTCAGAATATTCAAAACTCTGGATTAAGTATATAATAATTGACAAATTGCTAGGAACTACCTTTAAAGAAACACAAATTTAATATTCACTCATTTGTTCACATACAAGATGAAAAAGGGACACACAATTTAATTATGAGCTCAGGAAAGATTTCTATTGGCACATATAAACAAATTTCTCTATACATACAAAGTGCTTGAAGTGTGAAACTTACTCTGTAGGGAAAGTAACTAATGTATCTAGCTTGTCCCTCAAGAAGCGATTGTAAGAGAACCTCTTGAGGTGAATGATAAGCACTTTGGGTAGTTTCCAGAGATCAAACTTCTTGGTAGCCTCCTGGTGCTTCTTGCAAGCTGGACAGTACCTGCAGGAAAAGATTCAGAAAATGGAATGAGAGAAGATTTTAATAAAGACACTCGTCACCATTTTGGCTCATCACACTATTGTTTCCAAATAACTAGAAAATGAGAGAGCCACACCGTTGGGCTCTGCCAGATACCTCTCAGTAAACATACTCATGCAGACTTGGAAGACAAATGCATACATGCCAACATTTGAAAATCAGAAATCTGTACAAATTATGCTATTTTCAAAAAAAAGAGGAACAATCCTAACTCTCCTATTCAATTCTACAGACAAATTTGTACAGGAAGAGGAACACCTGCATTAAAATGATAATTATCTTCTCCCAAAAAGAGGAATGTTCCTCTTTAATCTGAACAGTTGGCATGTATGCAAATGTTGACTCTTTTTTTTTAGGGGGGGGGGGGGGGGTGGCAAAAATCATAAAACATACATGTATTGAGAGAATCTAAGCATTTGATCGGTCTATGGCAGGGCACACAACCCGACATACATTTCTTTACCCTTCTAGGTACTTCACCATACTTCTCCAACCAAGCCATTTGTATCTGTCCAAAATGGATATTGCATGTTCAATCATTTTTACTTGTCTATAATAATCATTAGCAGACATTTCAATGTACGATGCCAATATTATCTACTACACAAACAGGGAGACTCTGCATTTAATCTTGTGTCTACTAATTTTAATGACCTTGTGTGCTTGCATTATTGAGAAGGTCTACAAATCCACCACTTTTCACTCAAACTCCCTTTTCTTCAACAATGAGGATTACGAGTGCTATATCAAACAAATTCTTGATTTTTTTTTTGTGAGGAAAAACAACTATCATATTCTTTAAAGATAATAATTCAATTCAACATAGATATTTCTTGAATAGAACAGTTTTGACCACATGAAATAGTTATATCATGTCACTTTTAAGATTGTTTGTATTTATAATGACTCACCAGGAATCTTCCTTCTCCAGTGTTTCTTCTGTTAGGAAGAGGTTAAGACACTCATTGAGATCTACTTGTTGCTTTCTTGACACACTCCGAAGATTCATGCTTTCATGAGGCTCTGAGTCCTACAACGAAACACAATTAAGCTCAATGATAAAATACAGAAGACAGAGCCTTGCCTCTAGTCCAGTCTATTTACGTTCAATAAGAAACATATGGACATGGTAACAATCATTTTATGGTGCTTTCTTAAATATAGTGATTTTTATTAAAGAAATCGTAATATGAATATTATTTCATCAGAAATATATGTTATATCAATTTGATTTCATATTTTTCAAACTAGTGGTTAATCTAATAACAATTAAGGTAGACAAATTAAATGGCAGAAACAAAAAAATTAATCTAGCAAAATATTGTGACCATATTGTGACCATGAGCTTGATTTAACCACATACTGATGCCAATAAATTTGGGAAATTTGTGATTTAAAGGCCAGAATGAATGTTTGAGTGGAATCAGATTGCCATGTTAGGTGAGGAATCAGCCAATGCATATCATATGTTCAACTGATCTGCTCACACACTTGACAACATCAGCTGTACACTATTTATATAATTTATGCCAGAGTGATATTAAAGATGAAGTTGAGTTCTGGTCATGCGATTGCATTGTGAAAGAAACGAGGGGAACCGACCAGAAAAGGTTGATCATCTAGCATATAATAATTTGTGTGTATTGCAAGGTTCTGGAATCATCAAAATGATAAGAAATTTGGCCAAGTCTTGGTAAAGTTACAAACACTTGCACAGAAAGATGTATATGGGACTACACGAACACGTGGCGTAAAAAGCCGGCCCCCCGATTTTTACGATGTTACATGCATATTTAGAATATGAAGGCATTTGAAGAGCCATGCTTTTCAGGGAACATGTCTTATCTGATGTTCTTCCACACTTGCATTATAAGAATGAGTAATGCTCACAAATAATTTTTCACCTCTTCCCAGAACTCAACCTTCTCTTTAAGTGCTCGTATCTCTATATCAATATAGGAAATATATTTTCATTTGGGGGAATTACTCTTCTTGTTGACTTACTTCTGCTTCTGTTTCAATGTAGAACTTGTCTTTTGCCTTGTCCTTCCAGTCTAGTGCTATGTATGTACGATCTAGAAAGAAAGTGTATAGAAAAGATGCCTAAGTGAGGAAAGCTTACAGGAAGAACAACATCTACAATGACAAAGATCGGAAACCAATCAAAATGTGGAACCACAATACGTTCTGTTTACAGAAAATATTTTGCTTACCAACACTCCATACACATTACATTACTACCCTTTTTTGTGACATTTGGAAAAACTGAAAAATTATATTTCTGGAGTCAAGGTGATATTTATCATTCTTTGGTGCGCTGTTCAGTTGGGCTTTAAAAATATCTTCTATGACAAAAGAAAATAGAAAATCACCAAGCATGTATCCATTCTTCTTAGAGGAATACAGCACATCTTTCTTTGTCCATAGACAGAATTTACTATTTATATCCTTGAGCATGATTTGATCCACACAGAGGAGGTCAAGATGAGGTCACTTACTGTTGAACCTGAGTGGTGCACCATCATCTTTTAACCTCGCTAACTCTGCACTGCCATAGGAGTTGACTAGAGACATTCTAAAGAGAAGGGATCGCCGATCTAATGGCTTGGATTTTGTTTTCTTCTCTTTGGATGGAGGAGTAGGAGGGTCCTCTTTGTGGTTCTGTGTGGTGTCTTCACCTGAGCTGCAATGCTCCTTGGAATCAGAGTCAGAGTCCATCTCCGTTTCTGGGAGATAAACAGAGAGGGTCATAGTGAGTGAGTGAGTAGAGTGATGGACAGAAAGACAAATAAAACAGACAAACAGACCAAGAAAAGGAAACAACAAATGAGAGGGTAACTATTTAACTTAATTAGAATGTGAAAGCAAATCACCTTGGAAATAGATTTAACTTGGTAATTCAATTTGGCAAATACAGATTTAGCCTTGTTTCTGCTTTTTCTTGTATACATTTAATAAATCCAACCCATCTATTAACAAATCATACTCTAAAACATCAAAATCCATTAACAATTTTCTATCACAAACCAACAGTATTTACAAGTTGATGATACATGTTTGTAAAATGTCATCCTAACTTACCTCCATTTTCCACCACCTCGTTGCCTTCTTCATCGTCTTTATACCAGTCCTCCGTGTCTGGTCTCCTAACATAGCGACTGAAAAAACAAACATGAGAATAAGCTGTGATATCACACTATGTTTCATACATGGGATTCAAGTCTGCATGTAAATCAATTTCAATCAAATTCATAGCAAATACTTGAGAAGCATCCAACAAAGTAAATCATTTCACTTTCTCAAGGACCTATACCAAACTTTCAGGCCTGGTTGATACTTACCTCATTTTCTTCATGATGATTTCATAGAGATCTTGGTAGGTGGTTTGTTTACGAGGTACTGCAATCAGCATGGGTTGACCAAACAATGAGTAACTGCTTGAGGAATAGCTGAAGCTTGCTCTCTTTGAACTATACACAAACAAGAAAGGAACACAAAAAGCATATGCTTAAGATTTAGAGAGCAAACAGGTTTACAATCATAATGTCATTTTATTCTTCATATAGATCCAAACATAGCTCCAATAATATAAAACATTTTTGAATTTAATGCATAATGGTTTTGTTTGTTCTAAAGTTCTACATTCAACATCGAACCTGGATGGTATATTATTTAGGATAGGTCAAATTGTTTTCAATAACAACACAATCACACGTGACTCTAACATATTCTTAATAATCATATGTAATAAATAATTAATTGAGATTTCTTACTTTCTTTCCCTGAGATAGACAGGTATGATGATTGTATCTGGATCATCCGCACTGTTCACTGGTACCTCATAGCTGTCAAGGAAAACAATCAGCAATTTATGAATTCTGAATTTCTGATTTTTGAAGAAATATTTTTCAATGGAAAATTATAAAATTCCATATATGGGATTTTTTTTGAAATGCTTTGCATGGGACGACAGTATTCATGTAAATGGTTTTGGAACAGGATAAAACGTTTTACAAGGGCTATGGTATTGAGTCATTACAGATGGGCACAAGAGCCTTTGAGTAATGCATTTGATGTCAACTTTCTGGGATAAAGCCATTGCTTCCCTGGAATTTTGCTCTCACCATTACTTTTAGGGAAAGTATCCCCGGACAACAAATTAAGGAATTATATATGTTATTCAACTTTAACATGAAAATCCTATCCTGAAGGCAATTGAGAAGATAACAAAGAGACAATGTCACTTCTTTTGTTTTAAAGAGAAGGTTGAGTTCTGGGAAGAGGTAAAAAATAATTTGTGAGCGTTATCATTGTTATTATGCAAGGGTGGAAGAACATCAGATAAAACATGTTCCCTGAAAAGCATGGCTCTTCAAATGCCTTCATATTCTAAATATGGCATGTAACATCGTAAAAATCGGGACAGATTTTTACGCCACGTGTTCGTGTAGTCTCATATACATCCTTCTGTGTACAGTGCTTGTAACTTTACCAAGACTTGGCCAAATTTCTTATCATTTTGATGATTCCAGAACCTTGCAATACACACAAATACTTATATGCTAGATGATCAACCTTTTCTGATCGATTCCACATAGTTTCTTTCACAATGCAATTGCAGACCAGAACTCAACCTTATCTTTAAAACAATACTGCATTACTTATCAACACAATATTTAATGTTACAGGCCAATCCACAAGATTCATAAGTGCAATTTATCACTGGTTTCACTTTCAAAATATTGTTTTGGAATTGTCCAAACTGAAGGCACAACTTACACAAAGATGTCATCTCTTTCTGTGATGCTTTCCACTCTATCATTAGGTGCAAACACTTTGTGGAATCTGTGATTGTAGACATCTGTGACTGCCATCTAGTGGGACATTGGAAATCAAATTAAGTCAAACGTAATTGATTCAAATAAAAAAAAAAACATAAATCAGTTGATTGTACCTTGCAAGGTGATGCAGGAGCTATATGTCTTTTATAATGAAATATGTCTTTTATCACCAATGTCCATGAAATTATCGGAAACTGGGTAGATAAAACCAGTTGAAGGCTTAGCTTTACTAAACAAGAGCCCCAATCACATCTACAATACTAACATCAGACCACCAATGTAGCTGCACAAAAGACTTGCATAACCCAGAATGACCTAGAATTTGTAGGTTTGTAGTCATTTTGGAGTAGATTTGGTGGTGTAACTGGAGTATGAGCGTTTACCTCCTTTTAAATATCCACTTAATAAAAATTAAATCATCTCAGAAATGACCAATAATTTTAATTGAATCGGACTACCCTCCAGTGTTTTATCAACTGTAATAAATAAAACATGAATTAATAAGTAAATATATCTCAAACGGTCGAAACAAAAAGATAAATAATTTTTGTTAGGATATATTTTACCAAATTGCTACTCATTATTGGCAGTTTGTTTAAACTGAAATGTAGATGGACAAATATTTCAGGTGGTGACTTGCTTACCTTGTCTGGAGCGATTTGAGAGACTTTGGATATTGCTTTACACAAGTCATACACCATACCATGCTTGGGTACAACCACTTTCATCTGTGGGAGAGAGACCAAATGAGTCGGAGAAAGAGAGAGAGAGAGAGAGAGAGAGAGAGAGAGAGAGAGAGAGAGAGAGAGAGAGAAGAAATGTGCGATTAAAAAGTGAAAATTACAAAGAGACATTCTGTATCAGAAACCTTAAAAATTCATTCCTTTTATTTGGAATGTAAAACATCATGATTTGTCAAGGGATCAGCTTATTTCACTTCTGTGCAGAATATATATCACAGAAAATATTGAACAACATCAAGAATTTCTTATAGTTTTCAATTGTTAGCTATTTAAAATAAATATTCATACTTGAATGATGCCAAGAATATGATGTATATTGTTATCACAATATGTACCCTTTTAGTCCTAATCATCATGATCATCACAGAAACTTCATAAACATTTTGACTCACCTGGAGCGGTTTGGACTTGGGATCTAGTCTGATGAGAAACACCTCCATCGTTCTCTCCTTCTTCGTAGGGAGGGGTAAACTAAGGAAACTGAATGGGTCAAAGGTCACAGAAACCTTTTGACACTCAGGACAAACTAGAGTGGACTTGAATTGGCCATGGAAGAAGTCAACTATTATGGAGTCATTTCGTTTTAAATGGTTCGACCAGGCCTCATCCGCTACAACCTGAATTAAAGAAAAATTAGTTGAACTTCAAATACAATAATACACTTTGGTAGAATAGAAGACGGAATCTACCATAGACATAAATTGAAGCAGAGATAGTATTGTATTTTGGTGACAAAAACACAAGAAAGTTAATCAGGAGCACTATGGAATGCTTTTGAAGGATTTGTTCCACATGCTCACTATCAATTTATTATTTTCAGTTGTACGATGCATCAATTTTGTTTAGTTTTATATTTTTCATAAAACAAACAATGTTTAGAAGCAATTACACAAATTATTATTTGTTAATCAAACAAATTATTAATTAAACAAAATAACTATAAAGCAAAACTCTCTCTGAACAGTCATTTTCTACAAATATTCAAGATGTGGAGAGCGTCTTACCTCATCTGATCTTCCGTCGCTGTCTCTTAGCTCAACGTAGGGTTTCTTCTGTATTCTATTGAGGTCTTCATGTAGACCATCACAGAGGAAAGCTAGTAGTTCTTGAGAGTCATGCTGCTGGTAGCCAGAGAACTGAGGTGCAAATCTACCAACTTGCATCTAAAGACCATCACACAATGAATGAACAAACAATGAATATAAATAAGAATGCATGTCAAGAATTTTCACTCAGACAACCAAACTTTGACAGATATATCATGTTTATCATTTACGACCTAGACCCTTCTAACGAATATGTGATATGAAGTAGTCTACCAACAACTTCAAAGAATTAGCAAATACAATATTGACAACTCCAAGATAATATGTAGTAGTCTACCAACAATCTCAAAGTATACTTGATTACTCCACCAATCTGACAGTCCTACTAGACTAGAGCTTAAGTCACACAGAATAGAAAGGTAAGTGACACTTACGATGGATATTATGTCTATTTTCTTTCTATTTTGGAACATACAGGACCACAATACCTTGGACTTGCCAAAATGGAGTTGGTCAAAGGTTAAGAGTAGCTATGTGAGACCATTACCTTGAAGTTCCTAGGTATCAGGTAAGAGTTTTGACCGGACCACATATGTTGGATGAGATCTGCATAGGCTTTAGCTATCTCTCCATGCATGCCAAGGGGATTGTTGTAATTCAGTTCTTTCTTAAACTCATCAGCTGCAGGTATTAAGAAGCATCAAGGAATAAACAAAGAGAAGAAAAAATTAACAACACTGGAAATGACATTGAGGATAAGCAATGTCTAATAAAAAACAATTTTAAAATTCAAATATATCTGAATATCTTGCAGCGATAAGGAGGTCTTGCAGTCAATTCAAATGAAAAAGTAAACTTATGTATTAAAGAAACGGCACAATAGATAATATCCTTTATTCTCGCTAGATTTTTTGAATGGTATCTATCTGATCTGACCAAAGGACCTAAATCTGGTGTCCTGTTCCACACCATTGTGGGAGTCAAGAATATTATTTTATTCATTTTTGTATTCATTAGGGACAGGGCTGACTGCGATGACATTATGTCAGGAAAGGTAGAGACCCCATTCCTGCTCCCCCAAATGAAATGTTTGCATGTTGCATTATGAAATCCTGGCGACGCATTTGGTTAAATTACTCAACACTGATCATTATTTAAAAACTTGCAGCAACACCAAAGTGAATACATTTTCTCTCCCATTCCCCATTCCCCAATGGGATCACTGACCAACGCTGGTACGGGAAGTCTAAACCAAGTGTTGTACTTACAGAGGAAGTATCTAGTGAGAGGAGGGACATTGTATGAAACACCCCCCAGGTACGGGAAGTCTAAACCAAGTGTTGTACTTACAGAGGAAGTATCTAGTGAGAGGAGGGACGTTGTATGAAACACCCCCAAAGTACGGGAAGTCTAAACCAAGTGTTGTACTTACAGAGGAAGTATCTAGTGAGAGGAGGGACGTTGTATGAAACACCCCCCAGGTACGGGAAGTCTAAACCAAGTGATGTACTTACAGAGGAAGTATCTAGTGAGAGGAGGGACGTTGTATGAAACACCCCCCAGGTACGGGAAGTCTAAACCAAGTGTTGTACTTACAGAGGAAGTATCTAGTGAGAGGAGGGAAGTTGCATGAAACACCCCCCAGGTACGGGAAGTCTAAACCCAAGTGATGTACTTACAGAGGAAGTATCTAGTGAGAGGAGGGACGTTGTATGAAACACCCCCCAGGTACGGGAAGTCTAAACCAAGTGTTGTACTTACAGAGGAAGTATCTAGTGAGAGGAGGGACGTTGTATGAAACACCCCCCAGGTACGGGAAGTCTAAACCAAGTGTTGTACTTACAGAGGAAGTATCTAGTGAGAGGAGGGAAGTTGCATGAAACACCCCCCAGGTACGGGAAGTCTAAACCCAAGTGATGTACTTACAGAGGAAGTATCTAGTGAGAGGAGGGACGTTGTATGAAACACCCCCCAGGTACGGGAAGTCTAAACCCAAGTGATGTACTTACAGAGGAAGTATCTAGTGAGAGGAGGGACGTTGCTCATACACTGCAGGGCAGAGTTCATGAAGCAGGTGTTGCCTAGGTTACCCAGACCGCATAGACCTTCCTGGACAGACGGCTTGGAGCGACTGTAGTCAGAGCTGCTGGTGTTGTTGTATGAAGAGTAGCTGTAGGGACTATCAATAAATGAGAATTATCTTGTTCATCGTGTTACCCTGACCTCAGACTTGTGTCCGAGGTAGCAGTTGATACAAGTTAGTACAACATCCAACTTAAATTTCAAATTTGATTTGTGATTATTCCTCAAATCGACCTCGTCCTGTCCAAATAAATGTCTGATCCAATTATTTGAACCTAGATATCAATATCCTTCAAACCCCTCCAACAATAACAACAAAACAAAACTTATGAATCCTGGAATGCTGTACTATTTGGTAACAGTACAATTGAGTGGTGTCTCTTTTGAGTTTTTGCCTAGTATAACCAGTGCTTTACTGCCTTAACTCATCTCAAAGTAACACAAGCTTTAATAGCATAGTATGCTTGGTATGCTCAATAAGGTTGCCATGATAAGGTTATACACACCTCTCTGCCTGCCTATAACACGTCATTACATTATAAATCAACCAAATGTACTCTTAAGGAGAAACATCTACCCTGAAAGGAGCTAAAGCAGTGACTCTTCTCACCTTTTCCCAGAGGAGTTTGTGATGTATCTGCTACTGTTTGTGGATGTACTACTAGAGCTATCTTTGTAAGAGCTGTTGGTAGAGCTGTTATTGCTAGCTGGTTGCCTTGGCCATGTACCATCTTGGTTCTTCTGTTCTATCACAAGGACCTATGTGGAAAAGAGTATGGAGAGAGGGAAAGGCACATTTTAAGATTAGTAATTCAAGACTGAATACTGTCATTCCTCTAAGCTTGCTATGGGAGCTGCCAGGTTCCTGTAGGCAATGGGTTACTATTTCATTTGCTTTCTTATCTTTATGTATAATTTAAAAATTGTATTTATCGAGTAGTTTTTACAAGTGTATTCATAAAACAAAATTCTGAAACAGTGCAATAAAATTAGACATTTTAATATATTGTAGATGTTCCCATTAAACTAGCTAAGATTCCCTTAATTCGAATTATACCCATTTCGATCCATAATGAAAGTAGATACATACCTGCCCCTGATATAAGCCTGCATCTTGAACAGTGTTTTCTTTCTTGCTTAGCTGTTCATAGGTATTGCTCATGTACTTATTCCATATTCTCGTCTCTTTTTCATCTTCAATATTGAATAACCTCTTCATTTCCTTCTCAATAGTTTCTGAGAACAAAAAGCAGAAAAATCAGTCATACAATCAGTCATATGATAAGTCATGTAACTGACATTATTAAAGTCATGATACAAACAAAAATATCTTCTAGAGGCTAGACAGAAAAAAACAAATAACAATTCCAGCAACATCACATACGAGGGTCAATGAAAAACAAAGCCCCTTTGAATTCTCATGAGAACTAATCAATGTTACCTGAATCCCCACACCAAAACAAGAAAAAAAGTACAATAAAACTAGTTAACTACAGAATTATAATGAAGTTTACATTTTAAATTAAAACAAAAAAAATATTGATAAGTTCTGATAACTTTAAATGATTCCACTGAATGGATGTTTGTAGTGTTAGTGAAAGTTTCATGTAGACACACTCCATATATTTCTAGTTAAAATTAAAAAAATCATGGCATTGTTCTTCTATTCTACAATGCATACACTGATAGTGGAAGCCGTTCAATTTGAATTGTATATTACATCAAAGAAACACCAACATGCACATTGTATGAAGTGGCCTTTTCAAATCTTATTAACATTTTCCATCATGCTTATAACACTACATTAATCTCCGTGTACATGTACAGCAAGGGTTGATATACATACAATGCATCTTCCAATGGTTGGTCACATGATCTACCATATGACATATGACTTCATCAATTGCTAATGTTTATCATATTAGCAGGATCATGTTCCCATTATCCCCATTCATATACACAGCACCAGTCTGCTGTTAAAGAGAAGGTTGAGTTCTGGACCCTGTATCATAAACTTATCAATAACAAGTTAAAAGCTACTGTTATAAGCTACTGAAATCATGGCATCTGATTGGCTGAGAGCAAATTTGTCATAGAAATTTAGCATTTGTTATAGATAACAAGTTTTATGAAACGGGCTCCTGGTCAAAGTATCGACATGAATTGTGCACTTTTTCCTTTTTGTTAAGGTAAGTAAAGTCTACAAAATAACTTAGGAGAAAAAAAAATCCTGAAAAGGAGTGCTCTTCAAATGCCCTTATATTTGAAATATGACAAGAAATATCTGAAAAGTTTGGACAAAACATGATTCATGTTACATGTGTGTGTACTGTGTAGTGCCATATACCCATTTCTATTTGGAGTACATGTGACTTCATACAAGACTGAGACTTTCTTGTGAATTTGATGATTAAAAAACCCTCAAAGTATGTACCCCAATCCTATGTGTTACATAATCGACCTTTTCTCATTGCTTTCGGGCAATTTAGCTTTAACCCTTACTCTTGCTCGACTCAACCTCTTTGTGTAATGAGCTCTCTGAGGAGCTCTCTTGGAGGAGGGTCTGTCTCACACTCAGTGATGACATTCCCTACATATTCAGACCATCACCTCAAATGTCAAAGGTTACAACGTGAAAGACGTTTATCTCTATGTATGTCTATCAAGACACTGCTATGGCAGTATGCTACAAGAGCAGTATTTTATGAGTTTTAAACGTTAGTCTTTGCCCATTTCAATGCTAATGACAATGCATTTATTTTTAACTCATATGCTGGGATCAGACCTCAAAGGTGACAATGCAGAAGAGAGGGATCTCTATGTATTCAAACTCAATGCTGAGGTATTGGACTGTGTAAGTTGTAAACATTGTTCTTTGAAAATGTCATTACCAGAGGTAATGCATTTCAACTAAAGGAACATTACAAATAAAGGAACATTACAAATAAAGGAACCCGCCAAATCCCAAGACAGAATATTAGAGTATGTGTAATGTTTGTCATGTTTAAATGCAGTAAATGTGAGATCATCTTTTAAAATTAATATACTACATTTGACAGATCACAATTTCACCCCTTAAATATATGCAAGCTTCAACAATCCCAGCAAAGTTTTCAATTTATCTACATCTCCTGGAATTTGTTTCTATATCATCATGTCCTAAGCGACTGGGATTTTCACAAGAAGATTTTTTTTTCTTGAGTAATTTCAAAATCCAATTTTTTCATGATTGTATGATGAAACAAATGTATACTTTAAATTTGCAAACATTAACTGATTGCCTTTTATGCACTTAATCTGAAATTCAAAGTTCATCACAGGAAATGGAACCTTGTTTTATAATAATGATTGTTTTGGGGATTTTTAGATTCCAAATTCTCATCCTATGTCACATGGATGAGGTATTTATTGCATCAATTATTTTTCTTTGCCATATGCTCTTGCTATATTCTTGGTGACTACATACCTGGTAATAGTCAAAAAGAGATTTTAAAACTGAAGGCACATAATATGAACAGATTGGCTTATAATTTTCACTATTTATAACATATTTCATTCAGGTAAAGAAATTGACTACTGTAAGTTGTTTTGCATGAAACAAACTGAGAATAAGACATTAAGACCACGCAACTTACCTATTGTGTCAGCTTTGCTAAACTTCTGAGGCACCATGTTGTCTAGATTGCTATTTTCACACAACTTGAGCTCCATCAGATACACCTCTACTTTGCAGTGTTTGACAAACATACCATATTCCACAACCTGCAAAATAAATGACAAATGAGTGAAAATGAAAAAGGTAATGCATAACAGTACACAAACAGATGGACAGATGCAAACATTGTACTACTTCATGATGAAGATGTCGAACAAATGAAAACATATCATCTTTCCTTTACAGTATTTAATGTTTTTTTGATAGCACCAAAGAAAACATGTAATTAGCATAAGGTGCCTTATCTCCAAATTTTAGACTTTTTTCCCAAAAAATTTACTTTTTCACAATTTAAAACTTTGGATAGATCCATGGGTAGCTTTAGTGAAAAGGCTGTTGATATATTCTTTGTCAAAGGAACATCTTTGATATAGCATAATTGTGTATTCATTCTTCCCTTTTTTATTTGTTATTATAATTACTTACAATTTTGGGGGAAATTTACACTGGACACTATCTCACAAATTTGTCATATGTCTATGTTCCACAATATCAGCTTGAAACATTTATGAAGTTCAAATGGATGTCAATGATCTTGGACTTATGGCGATTCTGAGGTATTGTTCTTTGACCTTACCTTTCTATGTACTGGAGGCTGATTCTTCACCGCACCATACCATGTGGTCAAGTTCTCCCAGGTTGCAGTAGGGACCAGAACATAATCAAGCTCATCAATGAGATGCTCCTTCAAGTTACCCACATCTCCTTCTGAAAAATCAGAAAGACATGAGAGTAATGAATTTTGGGGGAGAAAGGATGAAAAATGTGTATACGTGGGTGTAATTTTTTTTGTTTTTTTTTGTTGAAAATACGACTACACTGTATTTGACTGTGATCTGACCTTTGATATCACTATCCAAAAGGAGTGGCATAGCTTCAAACTAAGATACATCATTGTCAGTTTGTAACCCATGACCAAAAGCTGACCAATAGACTAACTAATATCTTCCTCATGTTTTTTTCACCCCTTCTATTAATGTCATGGGGACCATGATGTACTTATCAATGTAATAATCAAACATACCGGTAATAAAAAGAATCACTCCCTCTTTACAGGAGAGTTAGGTTTTGACAGTATGACTTAATAATGCCTCTGGTACCACCCTCCATGACGGAGGCATAAACAATAAATTCCTTCCAATCCAAGTTCATACCTCGTCTTTGTGAATAATTATCATACTGTACTATATTGTTTTCCCATCGAATGTGCTAAAGTGTCATTTTAGGCAAGAAAGACTAGAGTATGATCAGTGATATAAGAACTAAAACCCACTGACGGATATTGTTAAACTGATAACCTCCTTTTACTTTCAGTGTCTTTTTTCTCCATTAAGGATTGGAGGGACTGGGGAGGAGGGGGAGGGACTGGGGAGGAGGGGGAGGGACTATTATCCCTCTCCATCTACTCATCTAAGAAAATAATTCGGTCCACTCTAAGTGAACAAAAACCCTTTCCAAATCTCTCCATTATTCTCAAAGAATTAAATTGTTGAGCCTTAAAATAATTAAAACAAATATTGGTGATAAGGAAAGAGGAAACTGACAAGTTCAATGGGTTTTGGGACATGGTGCACTCCCCTCTACCTTAGTTCCATCTCATCACAAGAAAAGTGTATGCTTGGATACCTGAAGGATACACTCTCATCCTCCCAACATAATAGTCCATTCTTGAATGCTCCATGTTTTCCTTACCCACAAAGAGACCGGAGTTGTCCACTGGTCCAGGGTTGGAGGCATCATTGCCCATGTTATACACATCCCAGCTGTCAAAGCCCACAAATTTCTTCCATTGTTTGAACCATTTGCTGTCTACCAGGTACCTGCAACCCAAACAAAAACCGAAGATGAACAGTGATACTACAAAGGATTCATTCTTATAACTTTCAGTAAGGGGAAAAGTTATGCAATATAATGGTTGGAGTTATGATCTAAATTTAACTAGACAAGAAATTCATGTTTATATATTCAAGATGGCAGAGTGAGGTTAAAGATTTACCCTATTTTATAATATATGTCAATATGTATTGACTTGTGTGCAAAAAATGCATGAATCGGATAAATGTTGTACGTTTTTAAGGGGGCACTAATAACTGAAGTAGATGATTATGGTTATGAGAAATGATGCATGATCATACATCCTTTTGTTGTCTGCACCTTCACCTGCTGTCACAACACATCCCATCCCAGTATAGCTTGGAAAAGCTGCTTCAGGGATTACCTCATCAAGTATCAAGTATGAGGTTTTTTGTCACACTTACTCCTTAGAATACCAAGAATGATAAGAGTAAGCATCAAATCAAATTCTAGGGTCACCAATATATTTAGATGCTTTGACTTCCATCTTATGTTTCTTGTCTTGTCTTCCAACAGTTTTCACCAACAACAAGGCTGTTTTCCCCAGCCAAAAAAATTCTGCCTATCTGAGGCATGAGGTCAGGATGATGGATCCCATTGCCATTGGTTTTGAGCGCGGATCATAACAAAATCTGTTATGAAATCAATAGTAGACTCTAGATGGTGAGTTTTTAAACTAGCCTAGATCACCATAATCACATAACTAGATCATTCATCGGTGGTCTGTCTAGATTCAAGATCTTCAAGCCTATTGACTATTTTTTAGTGTAATCTTTCTCACAAGGAATCTGCCTATCATATCTTAATTTTGAGCCATGGTAATAAAGCAAGGAAATGGGAGACCTCCGAGTCTGATCTGAAATTAGACAAGAGTCTCCGAACCGAGTCCCAAATAGGAAATATTCTCCCACATGCACCTTGGCCGAGCTGTGATCAGTAGGGGCGCTGGTCCGAGAATAAGGATCGTCTTTGTAAACACTAACCAATGCGTCTTCAAAAACAAGGATCGTCTGCAAGAATGCAGATGTTCCATATTTTTGATCGGCACATTCACATTGGCGATGCAAAAAACAGATTCCGGGATGATTTTCTCGATGCATTTTACATTGACTTTGTACAGAGACCTTCACATTATGAGCAATAAATCCTTGGGAAGACGGACAACTCATAAAAGTAGTCGGTCAACTAGGATTATTTTCCCCTGGGGAATCCAAATTTTGGCATTGCCAGCGGGCGGTTCGGTAACCCGAAACCCGCAGAGTGCCGATGAAAAAAAACGTCCGCGAAAACGCAGACGATCCTTGTTTATGAGGACGCAATTTGTCCGCGTTTATGAGGATATCCTCGTTTATGAGGACGATCCTCATTCTCGGACCAGCGCCCCTACTACAGTACTAGGCCTAGAATCTACTCTGGTTAGTGGTAATGTGCCCCTCTGGCTCCACCGATTACTACTGTTAATAATGGAGTACAACTTGCTATGTTTTCAACTCAATCTGAAGAATACAATGCACTACATTCATCACTGGACATCATTGGCCGCTAATATTTTAGTATGGGCACTGTAGTATAGTTACAGCGCAGTGCAATCAGTTGTATGCATCGTAATTAGAAGAATGACAGTGCACAATGCAATGTATATTGAAAGTGTGGATCTTTACGCCGGTACGTATACCGTGTGATAACACGGTGATCCGTACGACCAACATAATTGCTGGCATCTTATACAACATAATAATTCCCTTCTGGAAGATTTAAGAACGTCTTATCACAGAAAATGAACAAATAATGACAATATCTCTTACCAAGAATCCCCTTTCTTCAATGGGGTTTCGAGAAGTTCAGATATTTGCTGTTTTTGTTGTTTGATATCAGGAACTCCGCTACCTCCGCCTTCCGCCATGATGTTCATTGACATGCGATAGGCATGGCATCCTGGGAATGTAATTGGATGACGTCATGAATGAATCTGTCTTGGAAAAAATTTCCACAATGACGATGTTTTTTCATTTATGAGTAGATTTATGATACATTTTGGTTTGTCACATAGAACAAGTTTTGGAGCTCGCTACACTTGGCTTTTTTAAAAACAAGAAAGTGACGTGTTTCAGATACGAACGAAGCGACATCCCACAGACTCTATCTTGTAAAACATCTTGAGAATGTGGGTCACAGTCATAGTAAGATTTTGATCAGGCTTTGTAACACTGCATGGACTCGTATACTCGGATTAAAGAGATCTCTTTGGATGGATGCGGTGCGTACATCGATGGGAGGGGGCACTGTCTACAAAATCCTAGAAGAGGTTAAGAAATTATCAGTATCGCAAAACACGATACTCTAGATGCTAATGATATATGTGGACCTTGTCGTAGGTAAACACTATACAGAATACAAATTACAATTTTCAACAGATTTGTTCTAAAATAATTATTATTAGTGAACACTATTTTTTTTTTTTTTTTTTTTTTGGTGGGGGGGGGGGGGGGGGGTCCTCGAAAATTTGAAAATTTGCACCCCCCCTGGATCCGTTGTTGTTGTTGTTGTTGTTTTAGTCTTAAGGGCGTGTTTCATTCAATTATGAATATTTCCGCCACTGAGTATACTAGTTTTAATTTCAGGGCTAATTACACTATGAACATGACAGACAATGAAAGCGGACAAAATATACAGCTCCTCAGGTAGACAAAGGAACATCCCTTCACTGCTATTATGTAAAAAGGTGAACATGCATGTGACACCTGTTCTACACATTTGTACATAATAGCAGTGAAGTGATGTTCCTTTGTCTACCTGAGGAACTGTATATTTTGTCCGCTTTCATTGTCTGTCATGTTCATAGTGTTAGCTCCACTTCCATTTACTCTAAATCCTTTAGAATTTGTTGTTCACAGTGGAGTCACCATATTCAGCGGCAATGACGGGAGAATCAGTGTACACTGTCGCTCATAAAGGTGGAATTTTTTTTTTTTTTATCCCAATTTATGGAATTATTTTAAAAATAATTTAAAAATAATAGATCTAGATAATAGTATACATTCTCAGATTTTATGGAATAATAATTTGCCACTGTGTGTTTTGCGTGACTGCTAATGCATATGTATGCTACTATGCTTATCAACTAGGGGACCTATGCCCTTAAGTCATAAATGACAGTAATGAGGTTTAATGCCCCACAAAAGGGCACTAATATAGCACATCGACACGGTTTTGATCCTGGGGCCTCACAGTTACGAGGCCATTGCTTTGTCACTGAACCATGACTGTACGCAGCGGGGGCTAGGGTAGGGGGCAGTTTCCATAAATAAAATAAAAAACAGAAAATGCAATAAATTTTCAATAATTTATTGCATTTTACCCCGGTTCCCAATATAAAAAAAAAATTCTGTGTGCCCATGCCTTGAGCCATAATGCATGGCCGTCCAGAGGATTTTTTTTCAAATTTTCGAGGGCCAAAAAACAAAATTAGCGCTCACTACCCCCTCCCCCCCCCCCCCCCCCCTTGAGCATTTTGAGAAGCTAATGGCGGAGTTAGCTGCAGAAGAGCGGGAAGGCTTCTCCAACTTTCAACTGACCTTGACTGAGTGGCGGATCTAGGTTGGGGGGAGGGGGGCGAGGGACACTTATCAACAGTGAAAAGGGGCACTTTTCGTACTTGAAATTAAAAAGGGCAATTACGAGAATGGAAAATGGACACTTATTGCAAAGGAAAATGGGAACTTTTATGAACCGGTAACCCGCGTTGGACCTCACATCGAAAAGCAGGAAATACATTCAGCCGAGAAATACTTCTGGAAAATGGAAAATCACTGCGTTTTCGTAAGCAAGCTGACGCACTCATGGTGCGCTCGTCATGCTCGCCCTGCACTCTGCTCATGCTCATACGAAACTCGCCGTAAGTCCCCTTACTCAATCTAAACTCGCGTTAAGCTCGTGCTTGGGCAACTCGGCATGACTCGCAGTACGATCGTCGTGCTCGTATTCCACTCTTGGAACTTGAAGGTGGCGAGTTGCTACGAGTTATGAAGAGTGCAGCGCGAGTTTGTTACGAGTAATGCGAGCAGGCACCAGGGGCGGATCTATAGCTTTTTGCCAAGAGGGGGGGGGGGGGGGGGGGAGGGGTTTAACAATTTGTTTTCCAAAAATCGCGCCGTTTTACTGTTTTACTTTCCCCCTTGATCCACCCCTGGGCGCGTACGCAGGGGGGGGGGGGGGGGTTGGAGGTTAAAGTTAAACCCCCCTCAAATTGTTTTTTTGTGTGTGTGTGTGTGTGCTAAAGGATGCCACAAAAAGTGTTCCCCCCCCCCCAAGGCACTGAACGAAATATCTGACGACGTAATTTTCAAATTTCCAGGCCCCCCCCCCCCCCCCCAAAAAAAGAGCTCTTACCCACCCCCCCCCCCCCCCCCCCCCTCCCCGCTTATTCAGCGGCTGGCTGAGTCGTTGCGAAATTTTTGGCGCGATTTTCAAATCTTAAAACGCCCCGCTTGAAAAAAAATCCTGCCTACGCCACTGACTGCGAGTCAGTGACAATTTTGAACACGTTCAACAAATTTAGAATTGCTCGCGACTTCGAGGAGAGTCGTGGAGAGATTTAACGAGTACGCCGAGCCATGCCGAGTTGTCGCGAGTTATCCCGAGTAACAAGAAGAGCTTTTCGCGAGTTACAGTAACTCCGCTAGGTGGGAACCCTGCTTAAAGATATGTCCCTTTTGCAGCCAACATCAAATTCTGTAGAACTTTGCAGGAATTATGATTATGTGATGTCCTATCTGTGAAATTTAAACGTTAGCAGTATCCTAATATTCAGATTATGCAAGGAAACCCGTTTACTTGCTAGACTTCACTGTCAGACACTATTGAGTGACTGACTGGCTTTTTTGGTAATAACATACATAATTAGAGCTGTAAAGGGTATATGAGCATTTGTCTACATCAATAACCCACTTCTTGTAATGGCCAAAATTAAACTGATTGAATCTTTGCGCAGCACAAAAGTACGACCATTCGGTACAATGGTATGAAAATCAGACTATTACCTACTGTCTTGGTAGCCCTTAAGTCGATTCGACAACTAATAGTCGTTATTTTCCCACTTAAGACATTTTCAAGCCCCCCTTTTTTAAAGGAAAATTCTAAATTAGTATTATCTTTCAAATGCCGTTGGAATTTAACCTTTTCATTTTTTGGCCTGCAAATGGTACAAATTAGTTTACAGAAATCCCATTGAAACGAGTGTTGCGTTTACATTGGTTGTCGGTAACCTTGTACTTACGACGGTTTCTTGAAACGCTGACCATGCAGGTTCCATTCATTCAAAACGACAAGAATATTTTGATAAGCCTCAAAGTGAGCCTTGAGATTATTTTGTTGAGGTAAAAATATATGGACTTTGATCTCAACACAATGCAGTGATTTGAACGCTCCTACCATGGAGTTACTAGCCTAGGAGTTGAGACTCTGCCCTTAGGGCTTTTCTTATCACTCAGAGCGGGATTATGCGGGATTAGGGGTCCAACGAAAAACAAAACGACCTCTTACGCAACGAGGTCACCCTGGTCTCTATCACCGGACTTTTATGTCCCATGCGCGATGCCGTACTGAACTGGCCCTCTCTAGGAGGAAACATCGACAGTCCAGTCTTAATATATAGGTTGTTCATATAGACTAGCTCTATACACATGTCGATAGCTTCATCACATGCGACACACACTCTGATGTCGTGGTAGTCTAAGAATTCAGCTCTCGATAGGTACAAAGATCTCGAAAATCGGCAAACGACAAGCTGAGTTTTGACCTGATTATTGTTGAAAAATGTCCTTATTTTGTTCCATTTATATTCATATTTCAATGTAATATTAGTGGTAGACACAGACTACCTCAGATGAAAATCATAATTTTGGCAGACAAATGAGATTTTCTTCTTTATTTTGATGTATGACTCCACCGATCGTGGCCGTTCTTGTTATTGTGATGACCTATTTGAAACCTGTTAACATCTGCTGTGTCACTATTTTTCCATTGTCCCACTAATATATATTGGTGTGTGGTTTCAGTTCACCTGGCGGTGCGTGTTGGACGAGTTGAGGAACTATAGTTGCTAGCTGGGCCGGGAGGGCATGAATGAGATGGCATGCATATAAGCGCTAAGCTTGGCGGATAGTTAGGATTATATTTAATGATTATTAAAAAACTGTTCTAATACAATTACAAATCCATTGTGATGTCTAGACTCTAGTGATGTCTATTGATTGTCTTTGACTTTTGTGGTGATTAATCTTGTGTTGTCAAATATGCAATTAGATCTAGGTCTATTTGTATATAAATAGTCTAATGATAATTGATCCAATGGCCGGGGTAATAGTATATTTGTAAAGCGCTTAGAGACATTTGTATTAAGCGCTATACCTATAAAGATTAAATATTATTATTATTAAATTAAAATTATTATTACGGGTAATGTCAGGGAGCACCTCCATGCATATTATCGATGATAATGCCTAGATGTTTACATTTATGTTTACAATTTAAAGGTGGGGGGGGGGGAGGTGGGGGTCAGAGCACATATTTTATTTTGTCCAGTTTTTGAGGAAAAAATTCGCAACGACTCAGTCAGCCGCTGAATAGTCATCAGTCATCTTCCAAATAGTAATCGTCACGCGAGAAAGCTGCCATGTTCGGGATGTAAACATATCCTACATATATCTCCATGGTATATGCATGGAGTTATGCAAGCGGTTCCGGCTGATCAACCGACCCTGCGCATGCGCTATGTGATGTTATTTACGACCGGTGCGACCAGGCGGCATTAATCCAATTTAGTGGAATCGTCGCTTGGGGAGCGCGGCATACAGGATGGGTCGTTTGACCCTAATCCAGTCCCCACTCCTAGGTTAGTAACTCCATGCTCCTACTTATATAATGACGATGCGCTATACCGGTGTGTATTGACACTGGACCTGCATGCATGCATGGGTATATTATGACCAGCATAATCATTCAATCCCACTCATTTTAATGAACTAGTCAAGGATGGTGTCGATTTTAGCATCAACGTGGGGTTGGGTAGGCCTACTGTTCTTCGGAATAATTCCTAATGCCATTGCCTCCAATATCTTGATATCCTCATTATACGGGGAGGGTAGCCATTTTATGCTGGGTGCATCCATTGGGGAGGGACTGGTTGAAAAGGGTCACAACGTGACATCTCTCATCAGCAGAGCTTTCGAGCACCGTGCGACCGATCCAAGATACGGCAACCTTTCTTTCGAGATCTTTGAACACCACGACCGGTCCCATAAAGAAGTACGAGATTTGTTCTTTCATTTCAACACAGTGGCACTTCAGGGGTTACAGAGCCAGCTGATGGACACTGTGACACGATTCATGAGGACCCTAGCCAGAGACTGCGAAGCGATATTGAAAGATGGTGCCTTGATGAAGCGCCTCGAGAGGATCGACGTCATTGTCCTGGACGTCACTTGGCCGTGTGGAATCCTAATCAAGGACATGATAGAACAGAATCTGAATCGCACCAAGAACTTAACAGCAGTATCGGTGAGTCCGTGTCCTCCACAGGCCATGTTCCTGTACATCATGGGCTCTGCGTACAACCCTTCTTACCAGCCAGAGTTCATGTCAGGATACTCCAACAGAATGACTTTCTTCCAGAGGACGTCCAACCTCCTCCAAAGCGCAATGTTCATTGCCCTGGGAAATTTGTACACGATGCCTTACTACTCTGAGGTCGCCAGGAATGTCGGACTCAGTCCTGAAATCGCGAACTTCTTTAATTGGCCTGGTAAATTCGATTTGAATCTGTTAAGCATGGATTTTTCATCTGGGTTTCCGTTCCCTCTAGCTCCAAATTTCATCCCAGTCGGTGGACTTACTGCCTCACCAGCCAAGCAACTAGACCAGGTACAAGCTTTACACGTCCATCTATAATGCACCAAAACAATACAAAAGCGTAAATGATTAATGACAAAAAGGTCTATTTAGTATTTGTCGTGCGAAATGAATCAGTGATTCGTATGTGGAAAGAAACAAGAATAATCAAAACGTTAAAATCATTTTAGTGCCATAATCAAGATAGGAGACTAATGTTCATTTAGAAACGCAATCCATTATTAAGATAAAGATTGCCATAAGAATAATGAGATATTTACATAAAAATGACGTAATACAAAATGATATTTCACCTCCGTCTTGCACTAATGCAGTTTGTGCTAACAAAAACTTTTCATCGTGGTGACTACCCTGGACAACTATCCCGATGACAATTACCCTCTTATATTAACCACCGACAACTCCCTATCCATAATACCAAATTTACATTGAGACACAATTACCCCGTGGACGTTGGTAGTTGTTCATGAACAATGAATTATTTCAAAAGAAATGGATTGTTTGAAAGCTTCGGGAAACAGGTCAAATTATGTCGATGAATCCAGTGTAGCCGATCACGAAAACTCTGTCCCTATGTTTTGGATCTAACGCGATTTATTAAAGAAACTTGTGATCATGCATTAATGAATTGCTATTTTCATCTCATGTTAAGTGATGACCAGGGGCGTCGCCAAAGGGGGGGGGGGGGGGGGGTATGGGGGGTGCGACACCCCTCCACCTGTCAGGATATTGTCGGTAAAATTGCGCTGCCGTCGGGAAAAAAGAGAAAAGGGGGAGGGAAAAAAAGAGAGGGAAAGGGAAAGAAAAGAAAAAAGAAAAGGAAAAGAAAAGAAAGAAAGGAAAAGAAAGGAAAGAAAAGAGAAAGGAAAGAAAGAGAAAAAAAAGAGGGAGAAGAGGAAAGAAAGGAAAAGAAAGAAAAGGAAGAAAAGGAAAAAAGAGAAGAAAAAAAGAGAAAAGGGAAACAAAAGAAACGGGGGGGAAGAGAGGAGAAAGGGGGAGGTAAGAGCCTGAGAAAGGAGGAGTGGGAGTAAAAGAAGGGGGGGGGGGGTTGTGGGTGGAGTCGTCTCGTCAAGGAAGCAAGAAAGATATGGGTAAATAATATTATGTTGCTGTGTCGGGTCAGCTGTGTCGGTATTCTTGCTCGATCCTCGTGTACTATATCAATGCAGAAGTTTGAAGTCGGCGAGATGTATAAAGTCGGTCGGGCGACAACATTTTTTTCCTACGAACTGTGACTTTTTATCCGCTGTGACGATTTCGAGAGTGACTACAACTACAATACTTGTATTTTCTCGAAGTTTCACTTTCCTATAATATCAGCTAAAGAAATCAAAGGTTTAAAATTTTCAGGGAAACTAATTCAAACAAGAATTAAGAGTCAACAACGGTACGACGAATCGTCTTCCTTTCTCTATATTTTGATGAAACGCCAAAATTTTCGCGCTTCGCGCGGGTGGGGAAAACTTCATTTAGACGAGTCGAGAACGGTACAACGAAACGTTTTCTTTCTCTTATAATTTGAGGAAACGTCTAAGCTTCCGCGATTCGCGCAGAGGGGAGGAAAGTGAATTCAGATAAGGATTAAGAGTCGAGAACAGTACAATGAATCGTTTTCCTTTCTCTATATTTTGATTTAACGCAAAAATTTCTGCGCTTCGCGCGGGAGAGGAAAACTTCGTTTAGACGAGTCGAGAAAGGTTCAACGAATCGTCTTCTTTCTCTCATAATTTAAGGAAACGTCAAAGCTTCCGCGCTTCGCGCAAGAGGGGGGGAACTGTATTCAGATAAATAGAGCTTAATAAGAGTCGAAAACGGTGCAACGAATCGTCTTCTTTCTATAATAATTAAATCAAACGTCTAAGCTTTTCGCGCTGGAAGGGGGAAACTAAATTCAGACAAGGATTAAGAGTCGAAAACGGTACAACGAATCGTCTGCTTTCTCTAATAATTTAAGGAAACGTCAAAGCTTCCGCGCTTCGCGCTAAAGGGGGAAACTGAATCCAGACGATTAGGGATTATTAAGAGTCGAAAACGGTATAACGAATCGTCTTCTTTCTCTAATAATTGAATGAAACTTCAAAAATTCCGCGCTTTGCGCGGGAAGGGGGAAAACTGAATTCAGATACGGATTAAGCGTCGAGAACAGTAGGCCGACACCGAATCGTCTTCTTTCTCTCATAATTTAAGGAAACGTCAAAGCTTCCGCGCTTCGCGCAAAAGGGGGGAAACTGTATTCAGATAAATAGAGCTTAATAAGAGTCGAAAACGGTGCAACGAATCGTCTTCTTTCTATAATAATTAAATCAAACGTCTAAGCTTTTCGCGCTGGAAGGGGGAAACTATATTCAGACAAGGATTAAGAGTCGTAAACGGTACAACGAATCATCTGCTTTCTCTAATAATTTAAGGAAACGTCAAAGCTTCCGCGCTTCGCGCTAAAGGGGGAAACTGAATCCAGACGATTAGGGATTATTAAGAGTCGAAAACGGTATAACGAATCGTCTTCTTTCTCTAATAATTGAATGAAATTTCAAAAATTCCGCGCTTTGCGCGGGAAGGGGGAAAACTGAATTCAGATACGGATTAAGCGTCGAGAACAGTAGGCCGACACCGAATCGTCTGCTTTTTCTCATAATTTAAGGATACGTAAAAGCTTCCGCGCTACGCGCGGGAGGGGATAAAACTGAATTCAGACAAGGATTAAGATTCGAGCACTGTTCAACGAATCGTCTACTTTCTCTAATAATTTAATGAAACGCCATAACTTCCGCGCTTCGCGCGGGAGGGGGAGAACTGAATTCAGATAAGGATTAAGAGTCGAGAACAGAACACCGAATCGTCTGTTTTTTCTCATAATTTAATGAAACGTCAAAGCTTCCGCGCTTTGCGCGGGAGCTAGAGGGAGAAACTGAATTCAGACAAGGATTAAGAATCGAGCAAGGTTCAACGAATCGTCTTTCTAAACTTTAATGAAACGCCAAAACTTCCGCGCTTTGCGCGGGAGCTAGGGGGAGAAACTGAATTCAGACAAGGATTAACATAGAGAACGGTACAGCAAATCGTCTACATTTTTTTTAAATTTAATGAAAGGTCAAAGCTTTCGCACTTCGCGCGGGAGGGGGGGGGGGACTTCATTCAGACAAGGATTAACAGTCGAGATCGGTACAATAAATCGTCTTCTTTTCCTAATAATTTAAGGAAACGTCTAAGCTTCCACGCTTCGTGCGGGAGGCCTAACACACCCCCTAATGAGCGCGCTTCGCGCGCTCTTTAAGTGATTCTCTTGCTCACTACCGCCCCTCCCTAAAATAAGTTCCTAGCTCCGCACCTGCATTAAATATATAGCTTTGATGTTGACTAAGTTAAACGAAATAATTCGTATATTTATGTCGTCGAGGAAAATGATCATTTGCGCATACGCAATTACTATAGATAGTCCATAGGAAAAACAATTTAGCCTTAGGGCCCCGGGTTTATAGGGTTAAATTTGTAGATATTGGGACATTTAATTTTGTCGGTAATTGGTGGCTAGTTTTGTCGGTAATCGTTGTCCTCTACACCCCCCCCCCCTCTGTAAAAGTTATAGCGACGCCCCTGGTGATGACTCTCTCTCATTATGCCCTCTCTTGCTCTCTTTACACTGCATGCCACGTGATAATCATTCTTACTTCTAGATCTATCCGTCTCTCTATAATATGCAGAATAATACCAACCAATGTTGAATAAAGAAACCATACGAAATAATATATACTGAGAAAGATTATCTATGTTTGTAAATAATAAAATAAATAAAATCTTCTCAGCATAATTATTGATATTATTGATATATGATTTCGCTTGGTTTCTTTTTAACTAGTTTTTGTTTTGTTGATGTTTCTGTATGTTAAAGACATTGATTTAGAAGTATAAGGAGGATTATCACATGGCATGCAGTGTAAAGAGAGAGAAAGAGAGACCATTCTCAAGAGAGTCAGCACTTAAAATGACATGAGAATAGCAATTTAGTAATGCATGAGCACAAATTTCTTAAATGAATTAAATGCGTTGAATGGAAATTAAACTCAACCATACAGGGTGCAAATCTATAAGATGAAAATAAATTTGCCAATAAATTAGCACAAAATTGTGGCATTAAATCTGGATCCATCGACATTCCTTTATCTATTTCCCAAAGCTTTCAAAATTTCAGTTTCTTTTGAAATGCTTTATTGCTCAGGGGTACATTTCCAGGGGTAGTTGTTCTATAGCATGTAGGTAGTTTCCCTAGACCGGAGGTTGATATCCTAGAATCAAAGCCATGTCTGAATTGAGTTATACCATTTCTTTTTTCCATTTTATATTTATGTAAAGGACTTGGAGGATTTCATGCAGAGTTCAGGAGAAGATGGTGTCATCCTTTTTACTCTAGGCACATACTTCTCTGCAGTTGCTAAACTCACACCGGGCTTTGTGGAAATGTTTGCCAACACTTTCCGAAAGCTACCACAGAAGGTGATTTGGCAGTTGGTGGATCCGCCATCAGACTTGGAATTATCACCAAACATCAAGATATTTCCGTGGGTACCACAAAACGATTTACTTGGTAAGTATGATGGGGTGTCCAAAGTTAGCGGACAATTTAATAAAAAGAGAAATGTGATATTCGATCCATGTTTTATCATGTTCTACACAAATCTTTTTAGCTCAATTAACATAAAAAGAAACGTTCCAATTTAAAACTAAAAATGGGTGCAACTAGGTATTTTGTTGTCAAAAAGAATTCCGGCGATATCGCAATCACAAAAGTCTATGTCGGATCGGAATTGTTCACAACTGAAGAAAATGTCTCGCGCACGAGAATTTGATTTTGAAAAGTGATTTATCCCCCCAAAACTGATCCATCAAGGGTGATTTAATTGCATAAATTTTAAATCAATATATCATATATTGAATTGAATTGAATTGAAATTTATTTCCATCATCATAACAATATATACAAAGATAAAATATGGAATTTCATAACATGTAACAATATCAAAATTACATATAAAATTGACATAACAGCATTCAAAATATAAATGGAAAATGGTGCATCCGTAAAAGCCAGTAAGGCTTGACAATTGAATGCACCAGGCGCAGAAGTAATAATAACATATACTTGAAGAAGAAGAAAAAAAAAAAAAAAAAAGGAGTATTAGTAATATAGGTGCGGTCTTAAAATAAATTATGCGTTATAAAGAGAGAGAAGATGTTTCTTGTAGAGTCTTTTGAAAGAATTATTATTAAATCCAACAGATTGTAAAAATGGAGGTAGGGAATTCCACATTTTTGGACCAACATAACGGAGAGAATCGGTTAGTATATTGGACGAAGCATTCCAATGATGGAATTTATCAGCATTTCTTGTATAGTGGGTATGGACCACATTGTTAAGACTAAATAGGTGCATAAGGTTCGGAGGTAGTGAGTTTGAGAAAAATCGTTGCATCAATGAGGCAATTTGCAATTTATTAATATCATAAATATGTAAAGTATTGAATTTTCTAAATAAAGGTTGTGAGGGAGCTAAGAAAGGGGAATTAGAGCAGAGTCGTAATGCCCTTTTTTGAAGTCTATGTAATTTGAGTAACTTAGAAGGATGTTTCGTCGCCCAAACAGAATTGCAATACATAATATATGGCAAAATAAATGCATTATATAACATGAATAAGATACGGAGTGGAATAACAAATCTTAAGTGACTAATAATACCGACGCTCTGAGAAACCTTTTTTGTAATATAATTAATATGAGAAGTCCATGATAAGTTTTCATCGAAAAGTACTCCAAGGTAATTAAAAACTCGACACTGTTCAATTAATCTATTGTTGATAGAAATAGATACATTGTCATATACAGGATTTAGGTTCCTAGCATTTTTGAAAATAACAAATTTAGTCTTAGAAACATTTAAAGACAGCTTATTGCAAACTAGCCATTCGTAAACATACTCCAAATTAATATTCAGTTTATGGGTTAATAGATCAATTTTTTTTTCTGAGGCAAGAACAGTCGTATCGTCTGCAAAAAGTGTGAATTTACAGAAAGTGGAACAGTTTACAATATCATTGATGTAAATCAAAAATAAGAGAGGCCCCAAAATAGAGCCCTGAGGGACGCCATATGATATTAGATTAAACAAAGAACAGTGAGAATTTACAGATGTAAATTGCTTCCTTTCGGCAAGATAACTTTTAAACCATTTGTGAGGTAAACCTCTTACGCCGTAAAAATGTAATTTAACTAATAATATATCATGGGGTATAGAATCGAAGGCTTTCGAAAGATCCATAAAAACACATATTGCATGATTATTTACATCAACATAATGGACTATTTTATCATATAAATCAAGAATAGCAAGACCTGTGGAAGAATTTTTTCGAAAGCCATATTGCTCATTAGACAGAATGTTGAAGTGAACCAAAAAACCTGATAGTCTATTAAAAACTAATCTTTCAAGTATTTTAGAAAAAGAAGGCAGAATGGAAATAGGACGGTAATTATCAACATTATCTGTATCTCCCTTCTTGAACAAGGGAATTACTTTGGCGATTTTCATGTTTGAAGGAAAATCACCATTCTTAAGCGACAGATTACAAATATGTGTTAAAGGTATGAGTAAAAATTTGATGACAGACTTTAAAAGACGTGTACTTATGTTATCATATCCTGAACTGTTCCCACTAGGCAATTTTTTAACAATATTTAAAATTTCAGTGATAGTTACTGGTTTGAAAAATAAACTGTGAACAAAGTTACCTTTTAAATAGTCAGAGAATGAATGATTAGAGTCAGGAATGGACTTAATAAGGTTTTCTCCAATGTTGACAAAATGATTATTGAAAATATTTGCAATTTCTTTTGGTTCATTTACAGTTTTTCCTTTGTATTGCAGCGTTTGACGCGTTGTACGATTCTTTTTACCCAAAATAGTATTCACAACGTTCCATGTTTTACGTAAATTAGACTTCACAGCAGTGAATTTATCAAAATAATATTTTCTTTTAGCACATCGTTTTAAGGTATTTATTTTATTACGATATTGCCTATATTTGGATTTATTTTCAAAAGAAGGGTCCAATTTATATTTACCATACAGCATGTTAGTTTTCTTAATAAACTTCAAAATAGCAAGAGTTATCCAGGGTTTTTTAATCTCATTTCTACGGTAGCTTTTCTTCTTTTGATAAGGTATATGCTTATCACATAACCATGTAAAACTATCAAGAAATATATCATATGCCGTATTCACATCACTTGATTGAAGTACCATGTTCCAATCAGTAATTTTCAAATCATTGGTTACAGAGGCAACTGAAGTTGGGGTAATATTACGTGCAAAACACTCCGTATCGACTTCACTTGTACTGCGTGAACCAATTATAGATGAAATACTAAATATAGGAAAATGATCACTAATGTCAGAAACACAAATACCCGAAACAATACTATCATAGGTTGAATTTGTAAATATATTGTCAAGTAGAGTAGCTGAATCTATAGACAAACGAGTGGGTTTATTGATCAAAGGATAAAATCCAAAAGAAAAAAACATGTTCAAAAAGTTGCCGATACTTGAGACCTTAGTAAAATCCAGTAAGTTCAAATTAAAATCACCCATAATATAACATGTTTTATGGTTCATAGAAATCGAGTGCACTATATTTTCAAATCTGTTATTATATTTTTTACTCAGAATTTCGATTCATATTCTCTCCAGATGTAGATTTAAAACCCTTGTCGGTAAGTTCATATTTTCCGGAGCGGACGCAAAAGACTGCCGAACTTGCCGATCTTTTTGTCAATATTTTAATCATATCATAATTGCGAAGAAAATAAATTCGTCACTAGGGTAATCTCGTGTTTCTCTTTTTATTGGTGATATCAATCTTATCAATTTCTTTTTAGATATGGAATTGTCCGCGAATTAGTAATGTCACGTGTGAACTATATGCATGGTCAAACCACCAAACTGTCCCTATGAATTAAAAGAAAGAAACGGTTACTTACAATAAAAGAGCGTTATTTGATGATATTCCGTTGCTGGTTGAATTAATGAATTGGTCCTGTATTGCATGTAGTCCAGTACCTTGGTGTACTGCAAACTATTCATAGAGTTTTTAAGGCTCATGGATTTTGCCATTCAATAAGTCAAGTGTTATTCCGACATTCCCATACTCTAACTTTCCTAAGTTTCGACACTGTCAAATTATACCGTCGTTCCTATTTTGACTTCTTGATTTACTGACAATTCCGATATTTCGACAACCCGATGCTGACATCACAGACGTCCCTCGGTTGTCGACGTCCGACGTTCCTGTGTTGTGAAATCTGTATGTCCCGACACCTTGTGCGCTGTTGTTCCTATGCTTCGAAACCTATATGTTCCATTAACACTCCTATGTTCCAACATCCTGACTTCCTATGTTTCGATATTCTCACATGCTGACGTTTCTACAGTAGACCTATGTTCCGACACCCCATGTTCTGTTGTTCTTATGTTTCGGCACTCCTATCGTTCCAACAGACATCACCAAATGCTACCTTCCTGCAAAATAATTCTTTTTAAAAGTCGGTCTGGAGAAGAAGAAAAAAAACCTTAAGGCCCGGTCACACAGGGAGGACGCATGGGGGACGCACGGCCGGCGCATGGAAAATTTGCAATTTAGGCCAGTGCGTTGTCGTTCGCTAGGCGTGCGTCATCATGCGTTACTCGTTCGTCGAGCGCGCTGGGCCAACGCTGGACCAGCGCTATGCATTCGTCGTCATTCGCTGTGTGCGTCGGGATTTTTTGAGCATGCTCAAAAGTGTGCGCGGAGCTCGACGCATGAATGTACACGCCAAAGGCACGCCAGACGTGCGTTGAGCGCGCTAGACCAGCGCCAGACATGCGTGGAGCGCGCTAGACCAGCGCCAGACATACGCGGAGCACACGCCCTGTATACGCACAGCGCGCTAGCTACACGCCGTGCATTTTGTGTTAGCTCGCTAGCTTTTCCAAAATTATGACAAAAGTTAGACACACGGCCTTTTTTTATTTCCAATGCGCTGGCCGTGCGTCGTAGAACGCGGTGCATGCGTGGACCATTCGTCCAGCGCGCTAGCAACACGCTGTGCATTCGTGGAAGTTGTTATCATGTGCGCTCTGTGTACGGTCTGTATGCGCACTGTATGCGCCCTGTATGCGCCCTGTATGCGCTCAGCGCGCTAGCAACACGCTATGCATTTGGTACAAAAGTTGGGCGCACGACAACGCACTGGCCAAAATTGCAAATTTCCAATGCGCTGGCCGTGCGTTCCCCATGCGTCCTCCCTGTGTGACCGGGCCTTTACTTAAATGCTGTTACGTTTAATCTAAAAGCATCATCAAAGAACCCATGCCCAGCGTATGCTTCAAGCAATGACCGGGGTAATAACATTATATTTAAAGCGCTTAGAAACTCGGACATTGTCGATGTATTAAGCCCTATATATTAAGCAGAAATATTATTACTATTATAATTATTATTATTGGTGACATCAAATTTCCTCAAACAGGCCATCCCAAGACCCGAGTGTTCATGTACCAGGGAGGCAACAACGGTTTCCAAGAGGCCAGTTATCACGGAGTTCCCATCGCTATTATTCCCCTCTATGGAGACCAGTATGATGTAGCAGCCAGGGTCGTGGCAAGAGGGATGGGACGAAAACTCGATAAAAACACCATGAACGCTGACGTCATATACGAGACTCTCACCGACCTCATTAATGATTCAAAGTAAGGTTATATTGATAAAAGTTCTTACACCAAGTCTCAAGGGAAGGGGGGAACTCATGGGGCTATAGAAGACTATAAAGTGGTAGTACATCCGTCTTGATCTTCATATTCTTGTACACAAAATATGAATATGTATTGTTTCTTTCAGAAGGTAGTCATATTTTAATACTCTCTACATTTGCTGGCATCCGTGAATAGAAATATCTCTTATAAAATTTGCCATTCAAGTAATTCACTGCAGGAACATTTATTCGTTGCTAGGTTTGATTTTTGTATTTTATTATTAATTAATTATTATAAAATTATACGTGTACACATCCACCTTTGAATTTGATTCTTTCCATTCTTTGCAACAATTCCCGTTTCATTACCATAATCACACCAAAAACCTTCTTATAAATACAGATACATGTCATAATCCACCAACTTGCTCAATTATCATTTTACTTCATCCAGATATACACAAGTCGCAAAGCACGTCTCGGCAGTCAACAGGAACAACCCAATGACAGCTCGAGAAAGAGCAGCATTCTGGATAGATCACGTGATCAAATATGGCGGAGATTACCTCAAGTCGCCAGCCGGTGAACTTTCATTTGTGGTTTATCACAGCATTGATGTTTTGGCATTCCTATTTTCAATTACCTGTCTACTTTTGGCCATATTTATCTATACGTTGCTATTTTGTTTAAGATGCTGCCGTAAAGTTGTATTTGCAAATAAGAGTAAAGATAAAAGTGATTAATGTTAATGGAAGATTAAAATAGAGATACTTGTTTGATAAATATCTATTCCTACATTGTAAGTATATCAGTCCACAACATGGATTTACAAGATACAACAAAGATATATATACATATATATATAGAGAGAGAGAGAGAGGGGGGGGGGGGGAGTGGGGAGGGGGAGAGGGAGAGAACAGAGATATAAATGGTGAAAGAAAGAGAAGGTAAAGGACAGAAATAAAATGTAAAGAAATCACATTTCTTCAAAATCAGATATCTATTTAACTTGATGATAGGTCTTTATGAAAAAAACTAAATATAAAAATATTCTTGTTACTCATCTGATTTCTTATTGTAAAAACTATGTTGGCACATTAATATTGATTTTCCCATGTAGAAAAATAAAACATTTTCTAATGATGAAACTTGCTAGGATTGACAATTTTTTAGCAATAGTGAGACCTCTTTGCAATGTATCGGCTACTTCTTAGCGTAAATAAACTATAGTGTGCTATACGTTTACTATACCTTCTTTTGGGTGTATTCATTAGTGTCTTTCTAAAGCTATTCAAGTTTCAAGTTTCAAGTTTCTCAAGTTTATTTATTTCACTTTATCAAAGATAACATAATTGAACATAATGAACAATGGTAATTATTATAACTAAACATACAATATAGAAAACATAATGTAAATTCAATTCAATTCAATTCATTTTATTCATTTCCATTTTCAATAAAAACAATACAAAGGTATATACAATTATAAGCATTTGCAATATATAAGAAAATGAAAATAGGGAACTAAAAAATAAGGCCAAATGGCCTTGTGGAGGCATAGTTCCCCGAACAGTAGTTAAGAGGATTACATATACAAACAAAACTAAAAAAAAGAAACATACATGACAAAACATGACAGTGACATCGTTAATGGCAGGTAATACAAATGGAAAAAAATCATAGGTTCGAAAACAGTTATATGTAATGCTGTATAATATGAATAAGGGTACTAGAATTAATGATATTTCGATATAAGATGCTGCTTTAATTTTCTTTTAAATAATGTTAAAGACTTGCATAAGGATATGTCGGGAGAAATAGAGTTCCAAATAACAGGAAAATTGTTTCTTACAGATTTCAAATATATATTTGTCTTAACTGGCCAAAAATGGAAAGAGTCTCGCCCACGAGTATTATAATTATGAACATCATTGTTTAAAGTGAACATTTTAGACATATTTTGCTGTAGTATATTTTGAAAATAAAAGAATCCAAGCAGGGCAATTGAGTAAAAATATAAGTCAAATATATTCAGTGTTTTCAATTTCATAAACAGTGGGGCAGAGTGAGTACGATAGTGACAGCCTAAGCATATCCTAAGGGCTTTCTTTTGTAGTTTAAATAATTTATCAAATTTTGTGTGATTACTATTACCCCATACAACAATACAATAATTTAAATGTGACATCATAAATGCATTATATAACAGTATCAAAGAGGAAGCAGGAATTGTATCTTTCAATCTATAGAGTATACCAATACATTTAGAAACTTTACCTATTAAATAATCTATGTGTGTATCCCAATGCATATTACTACTTATAAGTACACCTGACATGATAATAGTTATAACAGAGAATACAATCATATAAATCAATCAATAAAGTGGGGTATCTACTAAAAAAGTAGGTCCCGGTTCATAGGTTTATATAATTAGGGTATCTGAATTAACATATTTACAAAGCATGATTACACGAGGGTTATCTTTAAGTGACACATTTTACTATTATGCTGTGAACAACGCTCAAAGGACATTCTTTGTTAGTCTTCATCTTGTACAAAAGATTTTCTGTTCATTGTTCACACATACATTTGAGATAACTCTATTTGATGTGCTTACGTAATACCAAGGTTACATTCCTAGCTAGTATGGCGTCTTCTCTCAGTATGTTTCTCCTAGTTTGGGGAAGTTTTTCCACTTTTCCAAACTCTTGCAACGTTCAGGCTGCTAATGTTTTTGTTTCTGCGCTCTACGGTGAGGGAAGCCATTTCTTGGCGGCGTCAGCCATTGGACAAAGTTTAGTCGAAAGAGGTCATAATGTGACTTTCTTGATCAGTAGTGCTTACTTCGAATATCGTGCTAAGAATACACAGTTTTCGAACTTTTCCTACGAGATTTTCAAGCATCCTGTGCCTGACGATGAAGTTCGCGAGATGTTTCACACCATGAACACTCTGGCATTCGTCCAGAAGGACCAACAGTTTGCAGAAATGATGAAGTTGTTGACAGGGCGTATGGTTGATGACTGTGAATACCTAATTTCTGATAAACAATTTGTGGCCAGATTAGAAATCATGGACGCAATGGTGTTGGATATATCTTGGCCTTGTGTTCTCATGATCAGAGAGATTCTAAGAAGAGACAGAAACTCTTCAAAATATGTGTCCATGGTCACGATATCCCACACGCCATCTTGGAGTGGTTTTATCCGAGCGTCGGGTTCGTCATTCAGCTACGCCTACCAACCAGAGTTCACAACAGGCCTTCCCAGCAGGATGAATTTTGTACAGAGACTTCAGAATGTTTTGATATCCGCATTTATAAATGTTCTAGCAGAGCTTGCCTTCTCCCCTCCATATTTGAAAATAGGGAAAAGACTGGGACTTCCTCCAGTGCATTTTGTTCGTGGCTATTCCGATTTTGACCTTCACCTGACAAACATTAATTTTGCATCAGACTTCATCTATCCTTTAGCCCCCAACGTTATTCCTGTAGGCGGCCTCACAGCGAATCTTATAGCTCCTCTGGTCAAGGTTCGTATAATACGTTTTCGATGGGGTATTCTATGCATAATAAAAATCAGCAGCTGTGACATAATAATAATAATAACAATAACAATAATAATAATAATAATAATAATAATAATAAAAATAATATTAATAATAATAATAATGATAATAATAATATTAATAATATCAATAATGATAATACTAACGATGATAATTCAGTTTACCCAGGGGAGCCTCATCAGCTTCAATGCGGTTCTTCCTGAAGGCCCTGCATTTATCATTACCCCAGTGAATGCCAGGTCGCCCTGCATTTATCATTACCCCAGTGAATGCCAGGTCGCCCTGCATTTATCATTACCCCAGTGAATGCCAGGTAGCCCTGCATTTATCATTACCCCAGTGAATGCCAGGTAGCCCTGCATTTATCATTACCCCAGTGAATGCCAGGTAGCCCTGCATTTATCATTACCCCAGTGAATGCCAGGTAGCCCTGCATTTATCATTACCCCAGTGAATGCCAGGTAGCCCTGCATTTATCATTACCCCAGTGAATGCCAGGTCGCCCTGCATTTATCATTACCCCAGTGAATGCCAGGTAGCCCTGCATTTATCATTACCCCAGTGAATGCCAGGTAGCCCTGCATTTATCATTACCCCAGTGAATGCCAGGTAGCCCTGCATTTATCATTACCCCAGTGAATGCCAGGTAGCCCTGCATTTATCATTACCCCAGTGAATGCCAGGTAGCCCTGCATTTATCATTACCCCAGTGAATGCCAGGTAGCCCTGCATTTATCATTACCCCAGTGAATGCCAGGTAGCCCTGCATTTATCATTACCCCAGTGAATGCCAGGTAGCCCTGCATTTATCATTACCCCAGTGAATGCCAGGTAGCCCTGCATGGTACAGTCATGACAAGTGCAACCAGTGGGTCGAATTTCTTCAGTCAATATTATTCTGTATCACAGGAGGTCGTATTTAAGGAAATTACTGGGAATTAATACCGGTGTATTTGCAAATCAACCACCTACGTTCTTAAGGTGATTGATGCTCAAATGATGTATGTCTTGATATTATGTATTTGTTAGGTCTGTATTATGTCTGTTAAACATAAATGGTCTATTTTATTCTGATCTTCTCTATAGGGCATTAATATGTCAGTATCTGAGATTCACTTGTAATTTTGACGTCGACTTTTTCATAATTAATAGTGTGCGTTATATTTAAGCATTAAAATACAGAAAGTTAAATTTGAGTTCTCTTTAAACACCAAAATAAAAAAGAATACAACAGGAAAAATAGAGGCAAGTGAGAAATAAAGAGGGAAAATAAGAATTGAAAAAAAGGGAGAAAGTGTAGAGAGCGTAGTAGGAGAGACACTTGAGGAAATAGCAGAGCTATGGATAAAGAAATTGACATTATGTTGCAAGAGGATAGACATATTTTTTAAATAATTTTTAGTTTATGTTTGTAGAAACTTTCAGAGTCACCTTCTACGCTACAGCAGTACTGTCTTATCATGTAAATGCTGAGCTCCCCCTCCCTCCCTCACTACATAAATGCTCTATGGCCCCTTAATCAATTCTGTTCCAAACGTTATTTAGTTTCATCTCATTAATACTGATTACATTATAGTCAAGATTTTGTAATTTTATGTACTTATGTTAAGGTACATGTACCTTGAGGAACACTGACACATTTTCCAAAAAACAAAATCAAGTTCACAATATCAATGAACAACTATAATGTTAAAATGGTTAAGCGTAAAAACTAGCAAAAAATTGGCAAGTAATTTACTATTACAACTACTCAGTGCATATTTTACTACCAGGAGTCAAATATTATAATCAGGGGAGGCGCCACAGGGGGGAGAGGAGGGGGGGGGGGGGCAGGGGCGCGCCCATTCGCCCTCTAGTAAAATAACCTGGCGCCGCCCCTGATTATAATTATTGGTTACATGAGCCTCATAACCCGAGAAATTGCTCACACATACAGCAAACTCCTTACAGCCTTTTGGACACATTATAACATAAATTTGTCAGAATAATATTTCAAGCCAGGTTCTAGAGTCCTTTTTGTTTGTATTCTGTGGGTTTAGAGCCAGCCCCCCCCCCTCCCCCCCCCCCCCCCCCACTCCGTGAACGGAGGAATACCATACGTGTTACCAAAATGTCCGGTAATGGTACTTTTCACGCACCAAAGACCGGCTCGTAGTACACAAAAATCCGGCCCGTATTGACTTTACACACCGGAATTAGGGGGGTGTTTTCAAAAGGAGGGAACATGCATATGCGTACCCTAAATAACACTGAGTGGGGGGGGGGGGGGGGGGTTAGAGATGTTGTTCCACAAAGAAATTCTTGACAAAACCAAACAAATTTTGCATGCCTAATTAATATTATTTCAGAAATAGATGAATATGATAATGGTTGGTAATCAAACTTCAGAACTCCATTTTATTTTCATTTTAATAACTATTGTTCCTCATCATCCATGGAATACTGGACAATGATTGTAAACTGACCCATGTGTGAAAACAAAAATCATCAGCACCCATCACTATACTGTTTTTTTATGATCATCGTAGATAAAAATGTCCGGTAACCATCTCACAATGAAATTCCACAGGTAACTTTGGCATAACTTAAAATTGGAAACTTTTGGCACAACAAAGGCAAGTAAATTATATCACCGCAAAAACTCAACTTATACCATGTGAATCTTCACGTGCAATAAAGTATACAACCAATTAAATATATACATTCATTCATATCATCACAATTTAAAATAAATGTGAAGTTAATGTATTTTGTGCAATTTGAAATGAATGTGCAGACCGGGGACGAATCCAGGGGGCACAGGGGACATGTACCCCCTCCCCCCGGCCCCCCCTAAACAAATAGTGCGCACTACCCCCCCCCCCCCCCCCCCCCACTGAGCGAATTTGCGGCCGGCGCGATTTTCAATTTTCGGGAGCAAAATATATATATATATATATGTCCTCTTACCCCCCCCCCCCCCCCCCCCGCTTATTCAGCGGCTGGCTGAGTCGTTGCGATTTTGTTGGGACCAAAAAAAAAGATATATACACTGTCGCTCATAACGTTGGAATATTTAGTTTTACCCAAATTTATGGAATTATTTAAAAAATAATTTAAAAATAATAGATCTAGATAATAGTATACATTCTCAGATTATATTGAATAATAATTTGCCAATGTGTGTTTTGCGTGACTGCTAAGCATGTGTATGCTACTAAGCTTATCTACTAGGGGACCTACGCCCTTAAGTCATAAATGACAGTAATGAGGATTAATGCCCCACAAAAGGGCACTAATAATAATAATAATAATGTCAATTTATAAAGCGCACATATCCATTCTAAAAGACTGCTCAAGGCGCTCTTGTACAACATCAGAATAATTATACAATATTAAAACTACGACATAATTATACACTATAAAAACTACGACATAATTTTACAATATTAAAACTACGACATAAACAAATGGTGCTTAAGTTTCTTCTTAAATATTTCAACTGATGATGATTGTCTTATTTCTAATGGTAAATTGTTCCATAGTTTGGGTGCAATGTTAGCAAAAGCCCTGTCCCCCCATTTGTTATTGGTCTTGGGTGTACATAACTGGAGCTGTGAACCTGAACGTAAATTCCGTTGTGGGGTGTACGGTTTCAAAATCTGATACAAGTAATGGGGTGAAGAATGAAGAAGTGTTTTGTAAGTAATGAGTAACAGCTTATACATAATTCTTTTTGAGACTGATAGCCAATGAAGAGATTTTAATATATCTGAAATACTGTCTGATCTACTGCGGAGAGTGACGAGCCGAGCTGCCATGTTCTGAACTCGTTGCAGACGGGCTATTTGATTTTGAGGAAGGCCAATATACAATGAATTACACATATCCAAACGACATGTAATAAAAGAATGAACAATCTGCTCAGTGGCTTTCTGATTCAGATATTTTTTGATCCTCCAAATATTATGAATATGGAATGATGCTGAACTAACAACATTTGAAATTTGAGATTTCATGGTCATTCCAGCATCAAACAAAACTCCAAGATTACGAACCTGATTAACACATTTTATTTCTGAGTTGCCAATCATGATCTTTTGTGCAGAAAATTTACTCAACTGCCTGGCAGATCCAATCAACATGTACTCAGTTTTTTCTTCATTTAACTTCAGAAAGTTATCATTCATCCACTGACTAACCGACCTCAGGCATGACTCAAGAGTTTTTATACCAATATCAACATTACATTGGGATGGTTTTAACCGTAAGTATAATTGAGTGTCATCTGCGTAAAAATGGTACTGTACATTGTGCTCCATTATCACATTACGCAGAGGACTCGTATACACTGTAAATAAGACTGGCCCCAAAACAGATCCTTGGGGAACAAAATAATCTTGATACACAGGGTTAGAGATTGAGCTACCAATACGGACATACTGAGGGCGATATAATAAATATGATGTAAACCATTTCAAAGCTTGTCCATCTATTCCCAGATGACTCTTGAGACGTGAAAGGAGGAGTTTATGATCTACTGTGTCGAAGGCCGCGCTGAGATCTAGGAGCACTAGAGCTGATACTTCACCATTATCGAATGCACACATAATATCGTTGTGAACACGCAAAAGTGCTGTCTCTACGCCATGATTTGGCTTGTATGCAGACTGGAATGCATCGCTGAGATCATGTTCACTGGCATGTTTATGAATCCTTGCAAAGACACGGTTTTGATCATGGGGCCTCACAGTTACGAGGCCATTGCTTTGTCACTGAATCATGACTGTACGCAGCGGGGGCTAGGGTAGGGGGCAGTTTCCATAAATAAAATAAAAAACAGAAAATGCAATAAATTTTCAATAATTTATTGCATTTTACCCCGGTCCCCAACATAAAAAATCCTCTGGACGGCCATGCATTATGGCTCAAGGTATGGGCACACAGAGGATTTTTTATGAGCGACAGTGTATGTCCTCTTACCCCCCGTGTGCCCCCCCCCCCCCCCGGGAAGAAATTCCTGGATCCGCCCCTGCAGGCGCATAATACATGTGCTATTTGGGATTTCTTTCTTGGCTTGAAACTTTCTTACCGTTAAATCATTAACTTCAGCTTATCTCTCTCATGCGTTAATATATTGATACTAAGCCAATACAAAAACGGCATAGTACTTTGTAAAGTGGCGAACACAGCAAAGGACTACCAAGATGGCGGATATCACGTGATCATGTAAGAGCGCTAGCTATATTTTCGAACCCGTATATAGGCCTACATGAGACTGCTACGTATTTTCAATGCTTGTTTCCAGAGGATCCTGGGTTTATGTTTTCTTAAAGGTCAAATATAGAGGCATAGAGGTTAGTTGAAATATTGATTCATTAATAGTTATAACTTGAAAGGAGTTAGTTTATTTTGGTCTTAGCTCAGTGAACTTTGCACAGTAATATATATGTAGGCAATGACTATGTACACCAATACGGTGCACATATACGTATGCATGCAGGAAATTAGCAAACGCAAAATGGCTGTAGACTGTGCACTGTCGGGTAAGTAGCTACAAGTCGGAGTCACTATATAAAAACAGGATTACATGATGATATAAATTGAATTTAGTCTATTATTTGGTGACAAATAACACCTTTCGTAAATCATATGCTGGATAAGGTTAAAGGTATTTTTGGTATGGGCACATATGCATTTGGTTCAAATGAACGTATTGGAAGCATATGCGATCCTACAATATTCAGTGATCGTTGTCGCGGTTGAAATCGAGTCTAAAATTATGAAATTATAAATAATAAACTCTTTATGTTGTATAGCTCCCTCTCAAGGTCAATATATTAATTAAGCTATAAAACAATGTTTCTTGACTAAAACCGACCGATTAGCTATTCTCGTTTGGAAATTATATATCACAACAACATATTCTGAGATTTTCAAGGGCGCAGCTACAGGGGGGGGGGGGGGGGAGGGTAGTGAGCACATTTTTGTTTGTCCCTCCCAAATTTAAAAATTTGCACCCCCCCCCCCCCTTGAGCGCCAGGGGGGCCCATCGCCCAAAAAAGGTAACGTTTTTTCCCCAGGGGGGAGGGGGGTCCGGGCACCCGCCCCCCCCCCCCCTCTGGATCCGCCACTGTTGTTACTTAGCAAGGCCATAAGATGTCTCCCCACAACCTTTATCCACGGTTGTTTTCACCAAAATGCACCCCATGCATATGGAACCGTGCATATGGTAAAAACTAATGCACGGTCACGTGATCCATTTTGATGCTTCTTATTGGCTACATTCTTGAATCCATTTTATAATTTGTTTTATCGTTGTATTACACTGAACAATACAACTTGAATGTAATGTAAATGCATCTTGACATGAAGCATTACTTCTTGACATTTTAAAGGGATTATCATAATCATGGGTTTACTGATATAACCTGTACAAAACTAGAAGATCAAATCTTCTCAGAAATGTATGTTACAAGTACTTATGACACTTTCATTGTATGTTTCGATTACAGTTTTCACGGAATCACGGAGTCAATGTTGAAATCGAAGATCTATGTTATTAAAAAAAACGAATATATATTCCCGTCGAAGCCTTTATCTTATATTTTGTCAACGACCTCAAATATACAGTCTGATCCCGTGTGTTCACATCGTTTTAACCTGGAAAATAGATGGATTGAAAATTGAATGTATAGAACTTGATTTTTTTTGGTTATGGAATCATCGACTAAGCGTATTTTGTTAGGTCACTGTGTACACACATTTGCACTTGCCTTTCAGTCTCTTAGTGTTGAGGTTATATCTATTTGATTTGAACTACGTACACTCGAATTGTTTACCTATAGGATATCGGCATATACAAGATTCGAATTGTAATTGTACGTGGCCCGAAACGTTGGATTGATAGTGAGTTGAAATGGCGTCTCTTGTCTATATTTTTCTTCTCATTGTGGGAAGTTATACAAACTCTTGCAACGTTGAAACTGCTAACATTTTCGTGTCTTCAGTCTACGGCGAGGGAAGCCATTTCTTAGCAGCATCGGCCATCGGTCAAAGCTTAGTTGCACGCGGCCATAATGTGACTTTCTTGATAAGTAGTGCTTACTACGAACATCGAGCTAAGAACCCGAAGTTCTCCAACTTTTCCTACGAAGTTTTCAAGCATCCTATACCCGACCATGAAGTACGCGAGATGTTCAAAACCTTGAATAGTCTAGCTTTCGTAGACCAGGATAAGCAGTTTATGGAAATGATGAAGTTAGTTTCAAAACGCATGGCTGATGATTGTGAATTACTGCTTTCTGATAAACACTTTGAGTCTAGATTAGAAGGCTTCGACGCAATGATGTTGGATATTTCTTGGCCCTGTGGACTCCTGATCAGGGAGATTTTAAGAAAAAAAGAAAACTCTGTAGCCATGATTGCAATCACACCCACGCCTCCTTGGAGTGGTTTTCTATCTGCGTCAGGTTCATCATTCAATTATGCATACCAAACAGAAATGACAACAGGTCTTCCAAACAAAATGACTTTTGCACAAAGACTTCATAATCTATGCTATTCTACATTTGTGTCTGCTCTAGCTGAGTTCTTCTTCTACGCTCCTTATTCTGAAATAGGAAAGAGACTTGGATTTCCCGATATACACTTTGTTCATAGCTATTCCGATTTTGACCTTCATTTGACAAATGTTGATTTTGCGTCGGAATTTATCTATCCATTGGCACCCAATGTCATTCCTGTTGGTGGTCTTACAGTGGCTGCCCCAGCTCTTCTTGGAAAGGTACGTTCCTGCTTTTTATTTTATCAAATTCTTTGGCTTGAGTGTGTCTGGCGCTGATAACATTTTTTTTTCTCGCAAACAATAATACATACATTTAATGAATTCAAAATAAATCGCGAAACAGGTCAATGTATTGGGATCTAAAAAAGAAACTTAATAATTTTGTAATTGTATGAATCTTTATCATGGGTTGAAATACAGACTAAACATCACCACTCAGATAGCTAACTCTTATGATTTCCTTTAAAAGCTACTTTCCTTTTGTATTTCCCCCTAAATAATGATAATAGTCTCGCAATAAATATCTGTATTATAGAGTAACCACTTTAGAACGAAAGCACACGAAACCGACAAATCAAAGAAGTAAATGTGGTAAGAGGAAAAAGTGTTGATCTAGCTGTAGGTCTGTCTCATATAGTAAGGACGTAGATCTAGTGCACCGGTCACTGAAAAGTGAATAGAAGACATAGGAGGCCTTTATCGTCGGTACGGTAGGCTGTTGGTCTCGTGGGTTGTAACTTTGTGTTATTAGGGACTTTTAGAATGAGTGGACGAGAACACGACGTACGCCGACTGATCATGCGTGTCAACGTACTCAACTGCCCATGTTGACTACAATTAGAAATCTTTTAGATTGCACTCGACGATATACATGTATGCAGGAAGTAACACTATGAATTACATGACAGACAAAGAAAGAGGACAAAATATACAGTTCCTCATTCTACCCTCAACAATAGGCCATTTTCTTAATGTAACCAAATTTAATGCATAGGTCTTTGTGAAGTGCCTCAATACAAATTATTTCAATCACCTGATAGGAATAGTAATATTTCAATAGTCAGAATGCAACTGCATATATTAAGTGTTGCTAGGTAGGTCAAGCCATAATGTTTGTCCAACGTGGCAACAACTAATGTATGCAGTTAGGATTATGTCTATTGAAATACTATTATTCTTAACAGGTGAATGAAATAGTTTGTATTGAGGCACTTCACAACAATGACCTATGCATTAAATTTGGTTACATTACGAAAATGGCCTATTGCTGTGGTAGAACATCCCTTCACTGCTCTTATGTAAAAATGTGTAGAACAGGTGAATATGCATGTGACACTTGTTCTACACATTTTTACATAATAGCAGGGGAGGGATGTTCCTTTGTCTACCTGAGGAACTGTATATTTTATGCGCACGCGGCATATACTAGTATATCGTACTAGATTTAGGAAAATCAAGGTTGACGCATTCTCGATCGCCGACTGAGACGACGTGACGCATGCGCAGTGCCTTAAAATGACGTCACACGTTGCAGTCAAAGCTGAAAACGTTCAAATCTAAAAGTCCCTATTATTGTGTCTGAAATACACCGTTGGGAACACCATGCACCCCAGAAATATACAGATAAAAAGGGACGTGGCCTCAACTTCCTTCTATCATGGATTTCAGTTTAGGCATCAAACATGAACTTATCATATTTGAATTTACACACACACGCGCACACCTACAACCGTCCACACACTACGCCCTAGCCGCTCTTTTCTTTCCGTTTGTATGAACTTTGTATAGTCCCTATATATATTTAAGATAATTCATTTGATAAATTACGTAATGCTGAATTTGTACAGTCGTCGAAATGCAGCAGTCATAATTATATAGGCGGTCCTCATCATTCGATGTTGCATCACTAAAGATTCGACATGGCATCATTCAGCCTTCTCCTTATACTCTTGGGAAGTTTCTGCTCAAAACCTCTTAAAGTTGAAGCTGCTAACATTCTCATATCTGCGCTTTATGGAGAGGGTAGCCATTTCTTGGCTGCATCAGCCATTGGTCAAAGTTTAGTTGCCCGAGGTCACAATGTAACTTTCTTGATAAGTAGCGCTTACTACGAACATCGAGTAAAGAACCCGAAGTTCTCTAACTTTTCCTACGAAGTTTTCAAGCATCCTGTACCAGACCATGAAGTTCGTGAGATGTTCAAAACCTTGAATAGTCTAGCTTTCGTCAACCAGGATAAGCAGTTGATAGAAATGATGAAGTTGATGTCAAAACGCATGGCCGATGATTGTGAATTCCTGCTTTCTGATAAACATTTTGAGTCTAGATTAAAAGGCTTCGACGCAATGATGTTGGATATTTCTTGGCCCTGTGGACTCCTGATCAGGGAGATTTTAAGAAGAAATGAAAACTCTGTAGCCATGATTGCAATCACACCCACGCCTCCTTGGAGTGGTTTTCTATCTGCGTCAGTTTCGTCATTCAACTATGCATACCAGCCTGAAATTACAACAGGTCTTCCAAACAAGATGAATTTTGCACAAAGGCTTCATAATCTATGCTCTTCCATATTTGTAAAAACTTTAGGCGATTTCCTATTCTATACTCCTTATTCTGAAATAGGAAAAAGACTTGGATTTCCCGATATACACTTTGTTCATAGCTATTCCGATTTTGACCTTCATTTGACAAATGTTGATTTTGCGTCGGAATTTATCTATCCATTGGCACCCAATGTCATTCCTGTTGGTGGTCTTACAGTGGCTGCCCCAGCTCTTCTTGGAAAGGTACGTTCCTGCTTTTTATTTTATAAAATTCTTTGGCTTGAGTGTGTCTGGTGCTGATAAAAAAAAAACTTGCGCAAATAATAATACATATATTTAATGAATTCATAATAATTCGCGAAACAGGTCAGTGCATTGGGATCTAAAAAAAAGCGTAATAATGTTGTAATTGTATGAATCATTAATTAATTATCATGGATTGAAATACCGAATGAACATCACCATTCAGATGGCTAACTCTTATGATTTCCTTTAAAAGCTACTTTCCTTTTGTATTTCCCCCTAAATAATGATAATTGTCTCGCAATAAATATCTGTATTACAGAGTAACCGCAGTAGAACGAAAGCACACGAAACCGACAGATCAAAGAACTAAATGTGGTAAGATAAAAAAAAGTGTTGATCTAGCTGTAGGTCTGTCTCGAATAGTAGGGCCACCGGTCACTGAAAAGTGTAAAGAAGACCTAAGAGGCCTTTATCGTCAGTACGGTAGGCTGTTGGTCTCGAAGGTTGTAACTTTTTGTTATGATTGTGTCCGAAATACACCATTGGAAACACCATGGCACCCCCAGAAATATAAGGGTCGATAACACTGTGGCCTCGACTTCCTTCTTTCACGGATTTTAGTTTAGACATCAAATATGAACCTATCATAAGTATTTTGAATTTACACACACGCGCGCACACCTACAACCGTCCACACACTACGCCCTTGCAACTCTTTTCTTTCCGTTTGTATGAACTTTGTATTGTCCCTATATATATTTGAGATAATTCATTTGATTAATTACGTAATGCTGAATTTGTACAGTCGTCGAAATGCAGCATTCATATAGGCGATCCTCATCATTCGATGTTGCATCACTAAAGATTCGACATGGCGTCGTTCAGCCTTCTCCTTATACTCTTGGGAAGTTTCTGCTCAAAACCTCTTAATTGAAGCTGCTAACATTCTCATATCTGCGCTTTATGGAGAGGGTAGCCATTTCTTAGCAGCATCGGCCATCGGTCAAAGTTTAGTTGCCCGAGGTCACAATGTAACTTTCTTGATAAGTAGCGCTTACTACGAACATCGAGTAAAGAACCCGAAGTTCTCTAACTTTTCCTACGAAGTTTTCAAGCATCCTGTACCCGATGGTGAAGTACGCGAGATGTTCCATACCTTGAATAGTCTAGCTTTCGTAGACCAGGATAAGCAGGTGATAGAGATGACGAAGTTGATGTCAAAACGTATGGCTCATGACTGTGAATTCCTGCTTTCTGATAAACAATTTGAGTCTAGATTAGAAGGGTTCGACGCAATGATGTTGGATATTTCTTGGCCCTGTGGACTCCTGATCAGGGAGATTTTAAGAAGAAATGAAAACTCTGTAGCCATGATTGCAATCACCCCCACGCCTCCTTGGAGTGGTTTTCTATCTGCGTCAGGTTCATCATTCAACTATGCATACCAACCTGAAATAACAACAGGTCTTCCAAACAAGATGAATTTTGCACAAAGGCTTCATAATCTATGTTATTCCATATTTTTAACTATTATGGGCGATTTCCTATTCTACGCTCCTTATTCTGAAATAGGAAAGAGACTTGGATTTCCCGATATTCACTTTGTTCATAGCTATTCCGATTTTGACCTTCATTTGACAAATGTTGATTTTGCGTCGGAATTTATCTATCCATTGGCACCCAATGTCATTCCTGTTGGTGGTCTTACAGTGGCTGCCCCAGCTCTTCTTGGAAAGGTACGTTCCTGCTTTTTATTTTATCAATATTTTTGGCTTGAGTGTATCTGGTGCTTTTTTTAAATATTCTTTTGCGCAAAAAATAATAAATACATTTAATGAATTTATAATAGATCGCGAAACAGGTCAGTGTATTGGGATCTAAAAAAAAAAAGCGTAATAATTTTTTAATTGTATGAATAATTATCATGGATTGAAATACCGAATAAACATCACCACTCAGATTGCTAACTCTTATGATTTCCTTTAAAAGCTACTTTCCATTTGTATTTTCCCCCAAATAATGATAACTGTCTCGCAATTAATATCTGTATTAGAGAGTGACCGCAGTAGAACGAAAGCACACAAAACCGACAGATCAAAGAACTAAATGTGGGAAGATTTAAAAAAAAGTGTTGATCTAGCTGTAGGTCTGTCTCGTATAGTAGGGCCGTATGTCTAGTGCAACGTTCACTAAAACGTGTATAGAGAAGACCTAGGAGGCCTTTATCGTTGGTACGGTAGGCTGTTGGTCTCGTGGGTTGTAACTTTTTGTTATGATTGTGTCCGAAATACCCCGTTGGAAACACCATGCACCCCAGAAGTATACAGATAAAAAGGGACGTGGCCTCAACTTCCTTCTTTCACGGATTTCAGTTTAGGCATCAAATATGAACCTATCATATTTGAATTTACACAGACACGCGCACACCTACAACCGTCCACACACTACGCCCTTATGGCAAGCCGTTTTAACATTTATTCAGATTTCGTGATATCAAGAATTCGAATTCTTGATATCAAGAAATGAATTCTTGATATCAAGAATTACCATTGGTTCACAACGTAAAATCATTTCTTGATATCAAGAATTCAATTCTTGATATCACGAATTCGATTTCTTGATATCAAGAAATGAATTCGTGATATCAAGAAAGCGAATTCGTGATATCAAGAATTAAATTCTTTATATCAAGAAATGATTTTACGTTGTAAAGCAATGGTAATTCTTGATATCAAGAATTCGATTTCGTGATATCAAGAATTGATTTCTTGATATCAAGAAATATGTTTAGATGATAAAACGGCTTGCCATACGCCCTTGCAACTCTTTTCTTCCCGTTTGTATGAACTTTGTATAGTCCCTGTATATATTTAAGATAATCATTTGATTAATTACGTAATGCTGAATTTGTACAGTCGTCGAAATGCAGCATTCATATATAGGCGATCCTCATCATTCGATGTTGCATCACTAAAGATTCGACATGGCGTCAATCAGCCTTCTCCTTATACTCTTTGGAAGTTTCTGCTCCAAACCTATCAAAGTTGAAGCTGCTAACATTCTCATATCTGCGCTTTATGGAGGGGGTAGCCATTTCTTGGCAGCATCAGCCATTGGTCAAAGTTTAGTTATCCGAGGTCACAATGTAACTTTCTTGATAAGTAGCGCTTACTACGAACATCGAGTAAAGAACCCGAAGTTCTCCAACTTTTCCTACGAAGTTTTCAAGCATCCTGTACCCGATGGTGAAGTTCGTGAAACGTTCAAAACCTTGAATAGTCTAGCTTTCGTCAACCAGGATAAGCAGTTTATAGAAATGATGAAGTTGATGTCAAAACGCATGGCCGATGATTGTGAATTACTGCTTTCGGATAAACATTTTGAGTCTAGATTAGAAGGCTTCGACGCAATGATGTTGGATATTGCTTGGCCCTGTGGAATCCTGATCAGGGAGATTTTAAGAAGAAATGAAAACTCTGTAGCCATGATTGCAATCACACCCACGCCTCCTTGGAGTGGTTTTCTATCTGCGTCAGGTTCATCATTCAACTATGCATACCAAACAGAAATGACAACAGGTCTTCCAAACAAGATGACTTTTGCACAAAGGCTTTATAATCTATGCTATTCTATATTTTTAAATATTATGGGCGATTTCCTACTCTCTGCTCCTTATTGTGAAATAGGAAAAAGACTTGGATTTCCCGATGTACACTTTGTTCATAGCTATTCCGATTTTGACCTTCATTTGACAAATGTTGATTTTGCGTCGGAATTTATCTATCCATTGGCACCCAATGTCATTCCTGTTGGTGGTCTTACAGTGGCTGCCCCAGCTCCTCTCAGAAAGGTACGTTCCTGTTTTTAATATGTGATGTCAATTTTCATTTTTTTTCTTGATCTGTTCATGATACTGATACCTTTTGCGTACCATCGGCTAGCCACACGAAGGCTAAAAGAGTTAATATATGTATTGTAAATGGCAGTATGCCGCAAGGTGTATTTTGAATTTGTGGAGACAGAAAATCTGCGACTGCCGTACGGCCTTTGAAGTGATGACCCACGGTCGCCTTAGGGCGTCCCTGCGGCGGCCGTAGATTTTTGACAAATAGTTACTAAGGCAGACGGAAGGTAGCCGCAAGGTGCCCGCAAGGCGGCCGAAGGGGGACCGTACGGCGACCGTGCGGCCACACTGATACTACCGCTTCACCCCTGGAGTATATAAAACGCAAGGCTACCGTACGCCCGACGCATGATCGCCGTGGAATAGCTCTACAGCATAGCTACGGCGTGTCTAATCGCTACGGTGAACCTCGAAATGAAAACAGTTATAACTCCGCATAATAATCCCATGGCGACCCATACGGCCTGTAAAGATAGGGATACACCCTAGGGTGACCGCAAGTATCTCTCGATTTCGGGGGCGTACGGCCGCCGTATCCTTGCCGTAGAGCAAATGTGACCTAGGCATTACGGTCTTATTACGGGTAGCTGACGGTATAAAAATACTAAGCACGATAATAGGGCTTTTACATATACACTCCTGGGCCCGTACGGCCAGTAAAAACAGACATTTTGGGAATTTTCGGCCGGTTCCCGGCCGTCTCCCGTAAAGTTCCTATGGGTGCCGGGACATTTTTCACCAGCCGTACGGGCGCCGTGGTGATGAGATGGCTGCTCCCAATTCTCCCGGCGTTTTCCCAAGACCGTTAGGCCGTAGAAAGCCCGTAAAGGGCCCGTGAGAGCACCGTATGGGTCCCGTGCGTGCTCCGAACGGTGCCCCGACTTCTTTTTCTGTCAATTCTCAATGGAGGCGCGGATGTCAGAGGACACATAGTTCAGTGCACCACCGGCACCCAACCTGGCGCCTTGAAGACCCTTGCCGGGCCCGGGAGCCATGGGGTACACCTGTTCATCGAACGGAGCCCGTGAGCTTACCGGCCTGCAGCCGGCGGGCAACGTTATACGGGCGCCTCGCATTTCAACGCGACTAAATTTCACCGGGCACCTCCCGGACGCCGCAGAATATGTGACCACAGATGCCGTAGAAATGAAAATCGGAAGGGTCCCGTACGGTCTCTAAAATCCATGGCAAGCCGCCGGGTAGGGAAAATCGTACAGGGCCCTGTGTATATGTGACCTAGGCAAAGATGAAATCCACCTTGATGAAATTTGTGATGAAATTAGAATAATTATAAAAACTGTTCAGTAAAGAAAGATGAGATAAATTTAAAAATAATTTGAATCTCTATCATTGATCGAAAGACGAAGAGTGAATCATTAACCTTATAAAGATCGCGAGTCAAATTGATTTTCCTTGAAGAGTTCCACCCCTTTTGTCATAACATTTCCATTTATTTATCCCCCAGATAAATATTGTCCTCATAGCTTTACCCAAAATACATCATTGTAAATGTGAAACAACAAAGAACAAAACAAACAACACGTGTAACAACAAAAAGATAACAAGGTCCTGGAATAATGTGTACAATAATTATTCCCATTTTCAACTGTTGGAAATGCCAGGACCTTTTACGATTGAAATGCTTGTTCGCAGGCGCGTACGCAGGGGGGTGTTTTGGGGGTTAAACCCCCCCCCCCTTTGGCATTTTTTATGTGTGTATTTTTAAGAAAACCCCCCTAAAACCCCCCTTTGTTTTGTTTAAAACCCCCCCTTGAAAAAATCCTGCGTACGCCCCTGCTTGTTCGTATATCTTTTTACTTCCCTCACTGAATTTTCGTTTGTGGTTCTGTGTCACTTCATGCATGTGATGAAGTTTTGAGCTGAAAGAGCGACACCATCGTTCTGATTGACGAACGAGTAGACAATTCGGACAAGATGCCAGAGGGAAGGGTGAGGGAAAACTCGAGATGACATTTATACCTAATCTATATATATTCATGTTTCGTTATAATCATGAATATTTGAATCGGGTATCATAATATGTTTAAAATCACAGTACGATATCGCAACTTCCATTGGAGTGAGGGGAGGGAGTGGAGATATTCGAATAAACTAAGCGACCGAGCCGAGAATGTCGCGCATTTTGTTTTAGAGCACTTAAAATCACATAGTCAAATCTCAGTCATTTTTTTTTTTTTTTTTTTTTTTTTTTTTTTGGGGGGGGGGGGGGGGGGGGGTACCAACAATATTGTGCAACGACTCAGGGAGTTGGGGGTAAGGTCACTTTATGGGGGTCACTTTTTTTTTTTTTTTTATTGAAAAAAAATGAGGGGGGGGGGGTTTCATCAAAAATCACACACATCAAAAAAAAAATTGAGCTTGGGGGTTTACCCCCCCCCCCCCCCGCTGCGTACGCGCCTGCGTATAACAAATCAATAAAAGTATCGTTGATTGTATGAGGTTGATCTCGCCTAATACAACATCCATATGTCCTAATATCAAAATACGTGATACTCTTGATTAAAATATTTCGTGGCAAAGACAATTAAATGCTCCGTTTATGCATTGGTATAGTTAATACATCTTATAGGCCAAATAGTCTTCAAACATATCATTATTTTAAATTGGTCTATTACATGGAATTTTTAAAACCCTTTTTACTTATGACCGCTATCCTTATCTGGCTATATCGACATATTGTTTAATATCACCGAGGTAATATCTCTTTGATATCACACAGTGCAAAGTTGCAATAGGTGGCGAAATACATCATGAGAATGACCTTTGCCCATATAGAATAACATACAGACTTTACCGCTAGCATGACTACACAAGCAAGAGCACGTGTAATATATACCGTAGGAGTCGTTTATAGTATTTTACTCCAATTACCATTGACCGTGGTTTAAGATCGACTTATATCACTGTAAGTTTAGTACTGGTGCCAAGCTAGCAAATTGGCAAAGTATATAATGTCTTCCAAAATAATCATTTTCTTTGTTGTGTTAGCTACTGGCTTAACACTTCATATCGAGGAAGCTCACGGGGAAAATATTCTTGTATCTCCAATATATGGCGAGGGTAGTCACTTCTTGGCAGCATCGGCTATAGGAGAAAGTCTTGTGAAGCGAGGTCATGAAGTCACGTTTCTTATTAGCAATGCCTATGCCCACCGTGCTAAGGATCCGAAGTATGCCAAATTTTCCTTCGAGATATTCAACCATTCATTGCCAGTGGAGACGGTGCATGAGATGATGAATACCATCGGCCATGTGGCCTTTGAAGGAGCTAGTGACCAGTTCAACACGATGCTGAAACTGATGATGGAGATGACTGGGGAGAATTGTAAGATTATTATCACAGACCGAGCGCTCATGCGTAGGTTGGAGGCAATGGATGCCATGATCATGGATATTTCCTGGCCATGTGGTGTCTACATCAGAGCTGCTCTTCAAAAAGGTAGAGAAACCCCTAAAGATCTGAAGATGATCGCAAACTCTCCTACGACACTATGGAGCGGATTCGTGATGGCCGCAGGGTCTCCCTTTAACTACGCCTATATGCCGGAAACAATGACGGGCTTCACGAACCGGATGAACTTTTTCCAGAGATTGAGCAACCTGGTCCAGTCTACCTTGATAAAAGCGAGTATAACTTCAACTATGCTATCTGCATTTCAAAAGATGGAAAAGGAAGTCGGCCTCCAGAACACTGTTGATCCATTTTATGGCTTTACAGATTTCGATTTGTATCTCAGTAATATTCACTTCTCCTCTGACTTTCCGGTGCCTATGGTACCAAATCTTATAGCGGTTGGAGGACTTACAACTAAACCCGCTGCCCACCTTGAGAAGGTAAGTAAAACACATAATATTGGGTTTTTAATGGGGGCAATTAACTCCATGAGAGTGTTTATCCAATATCAGTTATTTACAATCACCGAGACTGCAATGGACTTCGCAATTACCGAATTACTAGCTACCTGCTACACGGATCAGAATAGGGATGCGGCCTCAAGATATTTCCAGGACCAAATTTACATTCCTCTTGATAATTCCTACAATGATTAGTTGGGTCTTAATTAGCCAGGGTAGCCACATCAGTGTTGATGCTGGTCTTCCTGTGGTCCTGTAATTGTTAGTACTCAATCAAAATCCAGGTACCCATTTTGTGAATGCAGACGGCAAATGTCAATTAGAGTGTCATGGCGCAGACCATTACCTCCGTGGTGGGATTCGAACCTTAAAGGTACTATGTCCCATTTGCAGGCCAAAAAAATGAAGGTTAAATTCCAACGGCATTTGAAAGACAATACTAATTTAGAACTTCACTAAAGATAAAACGGCTAAAAAATGGCTTTTAGTGGGAAAATAACGACCATTAGTTGTCGAATCGACTTAATTGATTGTATGTTTCTTTGTAAAATTGTGATTGCTTTTTTATAGGCACGGCCATGCTGAAGAACAGCCATTAGCTGAAGTATGCCAACGTGCTAAAAATAAAATAAACAAACAAACAAACAAACTGAATTCGAGTTGGATGTATTCTGGATTAACTTTATTTTGTACGTTGAAATTCGAGAAGTTATTCAAGAAATAATGTGGTGGTCACGACTCATTGTAAAACAAAAAATCTGCTAGGTGATGACATCTGCCCCAAATTATAAATACATCATCATACTTCAAATTGATAACGGACATTTTGGTTTGTCATATAATTGTACAAAGATTGTATTCAGATTCTTCTCGTATATTTTGATACCTTTAGGTTTCTAATCCTATCCTAGTGTCTTTTCTTGTCATGTTTTTATCAGGGTTTACTATTTAAACGTGCGGGGTTCTTATCCCCGTTCCCTTTACCATTTTACTGCGATTTGAATTTAAAGAGTGAAATTTAAGAAAGGAAAACGTTCTTAAATCATGTAGATTATACTTTTATGTTTTTTAACTTTTGAAACTCCACCAGCAGCGAATAGTCATGCAATGTCATAGCATGGGTGAAGAGCAGAAATTGTATTAAACAAAAATTCTTTTTGGAAATGTTAATATTGAAACTACGAAGTCCTTGAATTCCCTGAAAACTAGATATTGCCCACGATCGCGTAGAGATCAGGTAACAGGGTAATGCTGGATTTATCACTCGTATCAATGCACAGGAAATAATATTGCTCAATCCATAACTTCGTGTAATGGAAGGGCCACTGGGACCTTTTTCTCTCTCTCTCTCTTTTATAGACTGTGATCTCTGACATTAGGCTTTAAATCTATTTATAGATGCACTTCAGCCCTTAACATGATACTGACTGTGAAAATCGTACATTTGGTATGGAGGCAAGGCAACTTTTTGTTATCAACGTTAATACTCTACCAATTAATAATCCAGCATCCTTATTAGGAAACGGATTATTATTGATTATGACGTACGTCCTTGTTCATAGCAAAGTCCGTTTTGTCACCTGACCTAGAGCAAACTTGGAAAGGTGTAGCTCATAAATATGATTTTAGGTTGAACTTGAGTGATTGTGTGTGTAGTTCAGTGACTGCAAATGCGAGAATAGTGTGTGGAAGTGATCGCAGGTTACGCATATTGTGTTCAACGAGAGATCGCAAGCCATTTATGTCCAAGTATATTGCATAGTGTTTCTATGATATATTTTAGCCTATATTTGGCACGTACAGAGACCATTTCCGTAAATCATGGCACATCTTTCTAGCAACATTATTCACTTCAGCTGTATATTGCTGATTTTCATGAATATGCCTAGAGATATTTTCTCTTCTAAAATCTTAATTTCTGCGATATACGGTGAGGGAAGCCATTTCTTAGCAGGGGCGTCTCTGGGCGAAGGTCTTGCTCGGAAGGGCCATGACGTAACAATGCTAATCAGCAATGCCTACGAACATCGTCTCGAAGATCCCAGGTATGCCAATCTTTCTTTTGAAGTCTTCAAACACCCCGTACCTCCAGAAGAAGTCCGCGAAGCCTTCGCCTTCGCTAGCACCCTGGTGTTCAGAGACGACAATATTGAGTTCTTCAGTATAATGAAAAACATGTCAAAGAGGACGGTGGATGACTGTGAAGCAGTTGTTACAGACAAGGAGCTAATGCTACGACTTGAGAAGAATGATGCCATCATTGTGGACATTACATGGCCCTGTGCTCGCTACATCCAAGCCGTTCTCGAAGAAAAGATGAAATCCCAACGGCACCGTACGATGATCAGTCTGTCCGCGACAAACCCGTGGAGTGGATACCTTAGACTTGGAGGTGCTCCTGTGAATTATGCTTACTTCCCTGAAATCACAACCGGCTTCACCACCCGAATGACATTCAGCCAAAGGATACTCAACATCATTCAGACCAATCTAATCGCTGTCGTCGGTGAGCAGTTAACGCCACCATTTTACAGAGAAATGGGGAAAAGGCTTGGGCTGAGACCTAATATTCATCCTATCTTTGATATGCAAGATTTTGATCTTCACCTACTTAACATTAACTTTGCCTCTGATTTTGTCACTCCTCTGTCGCCGAGCATAATTCCTGTTGGTGGTTTGACTGTGCGACCTCTTCAAACATTGAATGAGGTAATGTACCTAGTCCTGTCATCCGTTAGTTGTTTGTGTCACAAAAGAAGAATTGATTCATAATTGTTGTGTTTTAATAGGCTTTATTGTTTTCGAAAACGAAAAAGTGGGGGGGGGGGGCAGAACGCATTTTATAGAGAGTCTATCAATGATGGGTTGTCATTTACGCGGATGACCATGATGACTGCTCCTATTCCATTTTTTTTGTTCTAGATTTGTAGTATGCCGAGTAACTTCCGAAATATTTAGGCGATTTGTCTAAGGCGACTCTAAATCTAAATCTGGATTAAAATAAAAATGAATACAAAAACTTGGAAATTAGTGTGGACATGGTTCCTGTAGCTGAATAGCAAGATCCTTGAAATAATTTTTTTTCTCAAGAAAGACGCCTCAAATTGTGGGGTCCAGCGTTGATAATAAAAAAAACTTTTCTAAAGATTTGAAGTCCAACAAATGGGTTCCACTTATCTTCCTGACGCTGATTTGCAATAGGGAATGTTAGTGCTTAGTGCTCTTTTATGGATTATCCAACCTTCATTCTTCAAGGAAAGTCCCAAATTAGTCTGATTGCTACAATCTAGCTTTATTGGGTCCGAAAACTGCGACCCAACATAATTTTGTAAGATTTCACTACGTGACAAAAACTAGGTAATCCTCCATGCTATTATTGATTTCACATTAAAGAACCACATCACCAATGGAATAATAGCAGATACTGTTTTGTTGCAATCGCGACATTTTTTTAAACGTTCTTAGATCATGTATATTCATACTTTTAATATTTTGAGAACGAATATTTATGCAACATCATAGCATGGGTGAAGAGCAGAACTTTTTTTTTTTTTTAATTCTTTCTGGAAATGTTAATATTGAAACTACGAATTCCCTGGTAACTAGAAATTGCCCGCGGTCGTAGTGATCAGGTAACAGGGTAAAGCTGGATTTATCACTCGTATCAATGCACAGGAAATAATATTGCTCAATCCATAACTTCGCTTACTTCACGACACCCCCCACCCCCCCCCCACCCCCGGCGAGCGTTATGGAAGGGCCACTGGAACCTTTTTTTTCCCGTCTTTTTTTATAGACTGTGTGATCTCTGACATTAGGCTTTAAATCTATTTATAGATGCACTTCAGCCCTTAACATGATACTGACTGTGAAAATCGTACATTTGGTATGGAGGCAAGGCAACTTTTTTGTTATCAACGTTAATACTCTACCAATTAATAATCCAACTTCCTTATTAGGAAACGGATTATAATTAATATATATGACGTGCATCCTTGTTCATAGCATAGTCCGTCTTGTCACCTGACCTAGAGCAAACATGAACTTAATGTGTAGCTCATAAATAATATTTTAGGTTGAACTTGAATGATTGAGTGTGTAGTTTAGTGACTGGAAATGCGAGAATAGTGTGTGGAAGTGATCACAGGATACGCATTTTGTGTTTAACGAGAGATCGCAAGTCATTTATTTCCAAGTATATTGCACAGTGTTTCTATGATATATTTTAGCCTATATTTGGCACGTACAGAGACCATTTCCGTGAAGCATGGCACATCTTTCTAGCAACATTATTCATTTCAGCTGTATATTGCTGATTTTCATGAATATGCCTAGAGATATTTTCTCTTCTAAAATCTTAATTTCTGCGATATACGGTGAGGGAAGCCATTTCTTAGCAGGGGCGTCTCTGGGCGAAGGTCTTGCTCGGAAAGGCCATGACGTAACGATGCTGATCAGCAATGCCTACGAACATCGTCTCGAAGATCCCAGGTATGCCAATCTTTCTTTTGAAGTCTTCAAACACCCCGTACCTCCGGAAGAAGTCCGCGAAGCCTTCGAATTCGCTAGCACCCTGGTGTTCAGAGACGACAATATTGAGTTCTTCAGTCTAATGAAAAACATGTCAAAGAGGACGGTGGATGACTGTGAAGCAGTTGTTACAGACAAGGAGCTAATGATACGACTTGAGAAGAATGATGCCATCATTGTGGACATTACATGGCCCTGTGCTCGCTACATCCAAGTCGTTCTCGAAGAAAAGATGAAATCCCAACGACGCCGTACGATGATCAGTCTGTCCGCGACAACCCCGTGGAGTGGATACCTTAGACTTGGAGGTGCTCCTGTGAACTATGCTTACTTCCCTGAAGTCACAACCGGCTTCAACAACCGAATGACATTCAGCCAAAGGATACTCAACGTCATTCATACCAATATACTAACTGTCGTCAGTGAGCAGTTAACGCCACCACTTTATAGAGAAATGGGGAAAAGGCTTGGGCTGAGACCTAATATTCATCCTATCCTTGATATGCAAGATTTTGATCTTCACCTACTAAACATTAACTTTGCCTCTGATTTTGTCACTCCTCTGTCGCCGAGCATAATTCCTGTTGGTGGTTTGACTGTGAGACCTCTTCAAACATTTAATGAGGTAATGTGGTACTTAGTCTTGTCATCCGTTACATGTTTGTGTCACAAAAGAAGAATAGATTCATAATTGTTGTGTTTTAATAGGCTGTATTGTTTTCGAATTTTCGCCCCCTAAAAGCCCCCCCCCCCGAAAAAAATCAGCAGTAAAGGATTAAAAATGGTTTGTATTTTTCAAAGGGAAATAAAAGATTAAAAAACCTGAATTGAATCAGATACAAATTATATTCCATTCAAGGAAAAGGATTAAATTTCCAAAATATTCCGCAAGCCCTTATATATATATATATATATATATATATATATATATATATATATATCAATGAAGGATTTTATAATAGCGATACGCGCATATCGTGGAAATATGGTGAGAGAATGGAAAAAGTGTGTGTGTGTTTTATTATGAAGACATGAGCCCCTGAACACTGGTGTACTGATGGGGGGGGGGGGGGGGGGCTGCCCCCCCCAAAAAAAAAATCAAACGTGGTTTCTAATTCGATACCAGTGATTTACAAGTGTTGCTCAAATGACATGATTTTCCGGGATTTTTCTCATTTTTTTGTAAATTATACCATTTTTATGCATTTGTTTGACAATTACAAATTCCCATATTTACATTCAGGCAAAAAATATGCTTATTTGCAAACCTTAACGTCAGGGCCCGCCCCTGGACCCCACGCCAATTTACGCTCCACTCGCTTCGCTCGTTACACTCTACTCTGAAAAACGTTCCGCGGGGCCTGCATGTTAGATGTAAGAGTGGTGGTGATGCAGATTTTCTTTTTTTTTGCTTATTACGCCACTGCCCCTGGAAGGTGAGCCCCCTGGAATGTTTGACCCCACCCCCCCCCCCCCCCCCCATCCCAAACTGCTTCTGGCGCGCCTTGTATAGACTATAGAGAGTCTATCAATGATGGGTTGTCATTTACGTGGATGACCATGATTACTGATCCTATTCCATTAATTTGTGTTCTGGATTTGTAGTGTGCCGAGTAACTGCCGAAATATTTAGACGATTTGTTCAAGGCGACTTCTAAATCTAAATCTGGATTAAAAATGTATATAAAAACTTGGAAATTAGTGTGGAAATTGTTCCTGTAGCTGCACAGCAAGATCCTTGAATGAAGATTTAAAGTGGGAATTCAAAGAAAATCACAAATATGTCAACTAATGTATAACTAGAAACTGATAAGCTAACAGATGGCCATCGTACAAGTTTGAGGTCAACTACATATCGGATGATTTATAAAACATACAAATACAACCACCTTCATAGCATCTGGGATATACGAGAGATTCGCCAGAAAAATGACGATGTTTTAATGACGTCACATAATGGACCAATACTGCCCAAGCAGACGACATCCCATAAAGAATGAACATAATTGCAAAGCTATTATTTCTGAAATTATAATGAGTTTAGGGTATATAAATGTGATGGCATTTCAAACCATTCAAAGTGGGATATGAAACCGATTCTGATAACTAAAATCTTTTGTTTGTAAATACACAGGATAGGGGTTAATTAACAATCAAAGAAACCAGACTTTCAAATTGAAAAACCCCCGGAATGAGGACGGCATTATTTTGTTCCCTCTTGAAAAGCCGAACATACCGCGGTGTGTGCAGCTGAATATACAATGGCGTCTTATTTTGTTTACAAGCGACAGATTCCTTTATTTTTGTATCGCTGCATTTGTCATCAAAATAAAACCATGCGCGGGGTTTAGAGTGAGGCAATAGATTATATACATTAAGCCTGACGGTAGTGAAGTAAGAGAAAGAACTCAAGAGAAAATGAAAAAACAGGCACTGAAAATGTGTGAGATGTCATGGGACGTCGTCTGCTTGTGCAAATCATGTCCATCCTGTGATCTCACACATCTCAGCAGCGTTCGGAGAGCTCTTCAGGTGCTATGCCGGGGCTGTATTTAAGGGTTTTGTAATTTATAATAATCATTACTTCGAATGTTTCCAAGCATTGAATTTTGATAACCTTGTCGAATCAAAGTTTCAACTTTGCAATAATGAAAATAAAGTTAGTTTTTAAAATCAATGAATATCTACTTTAAAAAGAGAAAGACGCCTCAAATCGTGGGGTCCAGCGTTGATTAAAAAAAACTTTCTAAAGAGTTGAAGCCCAACTAATGAGTTCCACTTATCTTCCTGACGCCGAATTGCAATAGGGAATGTTAGTGCTTAGTGCTCTTTTATGGATTATCCAACCTTCATTCTTCAAGGAAAGTCCCAAATTAGTCTGATTGCTACAATATAGCTTTATTGGGTCCGAAAACTGCGACCCAACATAATTTTGTAAGATTTCACTACGTGACAAAAACTAGATAATCCTTCATGCTATTATTGATTTCACATTAAAGGTACTATGTCCCATTTGCAGGCCAAAAAAATGAAAAAGTTAAATTCCAACTGCATTTGAAAGATAATACTAATTTAGAACTTCCCTAAAAAAGGTGGGGCTTGAAAATGTCTTCAAGTGGGAAAATAACGACTATTAGTTGTCAAATCGACTTTAGGGCTATAGAGCCCAAAAGTAATAGTCTTGATTTTCAGACAATTGTACCGAATGGTCATACGTTTTATGCTGCGCAAAGATTCAATCAGTTTAATCTTGGCCATCACAAGAAGTGGGTTATTGATGTAGACAAATGCTCATGTACCCTTTACAACTCTTTTCATGTATCTTATTACCAAAGAAAAAAAAAGCCAGTCAGTCACTCAATAGTGTCTGACAGTGAAGTCAAGCAAGTAAACGGGTTTCCTTGCATAATTTGAATATGAGGACACTGCTAACGTTTAAATTTCACAGATAGGACATACATGACATATTCATAATTCCTGCAAAGTTCTACAGAATTTGAGGTTGGCTGCAAAAGGGACATAGTACCTTTAAAGAACCACATCACCAATGGAATAATAGCAGATACTGTTTTGTTGCAATCGCACCAACATTTTTTTAAACGTTCTTAGATCATGTATATTTATACTTTAATGTTTTGAGAACGAATATTTATGCAACATCATAGCATGGGTGAAGAGCAGAACTTGTATTTTTTTTAATTCTTTCTGGAAATGTTAATATTGAAACTACGAATTCCCTGGTAACTAGATATTGCCCGCGGTCGTATAGATCAGGTAACAGGGTAAAGCTGGATGTATCAATCGTATCAATGGACAGGAAATAATAATATTGCTCAATCCATAACTTCGCTTATTTCACGACCCCCCCCCCCCCCCACGCATACCGCGTATTTTTTTTATTTACACGGCAGCGAGGGGAATTTCTCGATTAATTCCAATGAAACCGCTCGCGAAGAGTCTAGACTAGACCGAATCGGAGTACGAGTACCTAGCAGTGCAGTGTAGTGTAGTGTATTATAAAGGAAATTGGACTTTACATGTAGATCTAGAGAAGGGAACGAAGAAAGACATCCAAAGGAAAACAAGATAACAAAATAGATAGATGTCTTATGCAATAAACAGAGACGGAAGTATGATATTTATGCAACACCATGGCACAGAGAGCGTGAACATAATGCCCTCGGACACGTACTAACAACACGCAGTACATCGACAACACAGGTCAAGTCATATTCAGTCATAGAGCTATTAATATATATCTCTATGTATTCAGTACACCATCATCGTTGTACATGCACTACAGACTAGACTCTCCGCGAGCGGTTTCATTGGAATTAATCGAGCTTTTCCCCCTCGCTGCCGTGTAAATAAAAAAATACGCCCCCCGGCGAGCGTTATGGAAGGGCCACTGGAACCTTTTTCCCCCTCTTTTTGTCTAGACTGTGTGATATCTGACATTAGGCTTTAAATCTATTTATAGATGCACTTCAGCCCTTAACATGATACTGACTGTGAAAATCGTACATTTGGTATTGAGGCAAGGCAACTTTTTTTTTTATCAACGTTAATACTCTACCAATTAATAATCCAACTTCCTTATTAGGAAACGGATTATTATTGATATATATGGCGTGCGTCCTTGTTCATAGCAAAGTCCGTCGCGTCACCTGAGTAAACACGAAAAGATGTAGCTCATAAATAATATTTTAGGTTGAACTTGAGTGATAATATCATTGTGTGTGTAGTTTAGTGACTGCAAATGCGAGAATAGTGTGTGGAAGTGATCGCATGATACGCATTTTGTGTTCAACGAGAGATCGCATGTCGTTTATTTCCAAGTATATTTCATAGTGGTTTCTATGATATATTTTAGCCTATATTTGGCACGTACAGAGACCATTTCCTTGCAGCATGGCACATCTTTCAAGCAACATTATTCACTTCAGCTGTATATTGCTGATTTTCATGAATATGCCTAGAGATATTTTCTCTTCTAAAATCTTAATTTCTGCGATATACGGTGAGGGAAGCCATTTCTTAGCAGGGGCGTCTGTGGGCGAAGGTCTTGCTCGGAAGGGCCATGACGTAACAATGCTAATCAGCAATGCCTACGAACATCGCCTCGAAGATCCCAGGTATGCCAATCTTTCTTTTGAAGTCTTCAAACACCCCATTAGTGCGGTGCGGTATGTAATCCCGTAGGATTTTTGTGCCAAAGTTGGTTTTTTTTGCTGTTTTGGCTTCTAAAGGGTCCCAATTGGCCAAAAATGATGGGGTTCAAATTTTCAGACCCCTCCTTCATTTCCTGGGGGGTCCTAGACCGGGAGCCAGTGGGGGTCAACCTAGCTGGGCAGGAAACCAATTTCCATGAGCACAGATGCAAAGATCGCATAGCTCCACATAACAAATTGACCGTCTGGCATGTTTTAAGTGGTGGGTGTGGCCAGGGGGACGCCCCCACCAAAAAAGTGTCCCTTTTGACGACAAAATAGAATTGTGTAAATAATATTTTAAGGAAACCTTGAACCACAATGAGTTTGGTGTCATATGAAAGAGAGTTGAATTATCTACATTTTGATACCAATTTCAAAGAATTTGGGATTAATTAACATCGCAAATTTAAGTAAAAAACATGATTTTTGTGATTTTTTTCGAAAAATTTAATTTTATAAAAAAACATTATTTTCCACATATCAAAATTGGAGAATTGCATTTTTTCATAACTTTCCAGGAATTTGTCTATGTACAACGACAATATCCTGTGCGAAGGAGAGGTTTATATATCGTTTCAATAAAAAGTTATAGCAATCCAAAGTTATTGATTTGATATCCACAAAAACAACATTTTTGCCTACATGTGTAATAGCTGTATGCATATACGTGCATTAGTGTATTAAAGGTAAAGACCAGTTATGGTCATGCGATTGAATTGTGAAAGAAACGTTGTGGAATCGATCAGAAAAGGTTGATCATCTAGCATCTAGCATCTGCAAGGTTCTGGAATCATCAAAATGATAAGAAATTTGGCCCATTCTTCGTAAAGTTACAAGCACTATACACAGAAAGATGTATATGGGACTACCCTATATCTCTCACAGGACCATGAGAGAAACAAATTTACCAAATATATGAATTAGTAGGCGGTTTCCCGGCAAATTTGTTATCATCATGTATTAGTCAAAACATATTCTTTCACATGATTGGTAATGAGAGCTTCCATTTCATTTTTTGAAATTGGGGCGTTACCAATACTGGTCTTTACCTTTAAGGTTCAAGTTCAAGTTCAAGTTTTATTTATCTTTCTTTCATAACATACTTTACAAATATGACATGAATATAACAAGTTTAACATAATATGGCGTTACAATAGAAAGATGAGGTGACCTTGGTTGAAAGCAAGGCTTGTGGATTTTAAGGTCCCTCATGAGTAGCTAATGAGTACGTCCTAATAGAACAAACTTGTCAGATAAGAATAATGCATACATTTAAATGCTGACAAACTAAACTAACTAAACAACTGAGAAAATATAAACATAAATAAGTATAATAAAATCTACTGACTACTTAATAATGGCTTTAAACAAGAGAAACAGGAAAAAAAAAGGACCTGCTTGGTGTGTTTACATCGAGTTTTAAAGATAACTTTGAACTAAAACCTCTAATCACCATGTATGTGGTGTCAAACGATGGATAATTAAAATACCTTCACTCTGATATCAATTTCAATGAGTGATGTAGTGTGTGAAATATAAATTTTGAGCCAAAAAGGTGCTTTATTGTAGATATTCCTCTGATTTTTGCCAGTATATCGGTATATTAACTGGACAAAAGTGATTAGACATTTAGTATTGCAGAAAGTTCAAAGGATTTAGAGCGCTGAGTGCAATTGATAAGTTCTTCTCCTGTACTCTGGGATGTTTCAGGAAATGTTGGCATTGACAGTTGCCTCCCCCCCCCCCCCCACCCCCACCCCGCCCCTTCCAGCCGCTTGTCATAATCTTGCCAATGCCCAAGACAAGTTAGTGCATCGATCAACATGAATATAATATAATATAGCCATATTTGGTTAAATGGTTTATTTTTCCTAACTACTAAGAAAACACGTGTATGCTTGTAAGCAACCAATACTCCGCATAATTCCTATTGTGATAAGATTAGAATGACATAAAATTTTCTCAAAAAATAGTTTCGGCTAGGTATGCAAAGTTATTTTTTCTCTCGATTACAAGTAATTCGGTACAAAAATCGAAGGAACATTATGAAACTACTTGATTCGATTGAATCTCAGTTTTAGTATTTGTGTGTTTCAAATGGGAAGTTCCAAAACCAAAATTGAGATCAATTTGAAATCTTTTCTGCTTAGCCATGAATAATTTAAAATCGTTACTAACTCCTTGAACTTCTAAGGATCTCACGATTTGATGATTGGAAAATGTCATTAGGTACCAGCTTATAATTTTGACAACACATCACCGTCTACATTAGAGTTCGATCATGCCTGTTGCATAAATCATATGGTCTTTTTGAACATGTTGCTGAAGTGACATGATTTTCTGTGATTTTTTTCTCTTTTTGGGAGGTAAATTATACTTTTGTATGCCTTTGTTGAAAAATGACAAGTCTCCCAAATTTACAATTAGGCAAAAAAATATGCTAATATAGAAGCATTCGTGTCAGGGCCTGCAGAACAGTAGGGCTCGAGCCCTCCTCACTGTTTTGAAAAAGTATGTTAAAGAGAAAAGGAAAGAAAGAGAGAAAGAAAGAAAGAATGAGTGACCTGCCAGTGTCACAAATGAGGTATCAAAATATGCTCTTCTGACCGTAATTAAATACCTAAAACCCCTGAGCTTCCGGGGGCTCCACACTCTGGACCTCACCAAGGGCACTAAGACGGGTCCCTGAATGCTCATCTGACCATAATTAAATGCCTTAAACGCTGAGCTTCATGGGACACAGCCCCCGGTACCCTACTTCAATTAGTGACATGCCAGTGTCACAAATAAGGTATCTAAATATGCTTATCTGACCGTATTTAATGCCTAAAACCCGTGCAGCTTCCGAGGGCTTCGCCCCTTGACCCCGCCGGGGCAAAGACACTGGACCCCAACCCAATTTACGCTGCACTCGCTCCTCTATACCTGATCGTTAATACTCCACTTTGAAAAACGTTCCGCGGGGCCGGCATGTAACGTGTAAGAGTGGTGGTGCAGATTTTTCTTCTGCCCCCAAAAAACGTTTTTGCTCATTACGCCACTGCCCCTGAAAGGTGAGCCCCCTGGAATGTTTGCCCCCTCCCCCAATCCCAAACTGTTGAACTTTCTGCACTTTGGCTCAAAATTTATATTTCACACACCACATCACTCATTGAAATTGATATCAGAATGAAGGTATTTTAATTATCCATCCTTTGACACCAAATACATGGTGATTAGAGGTTTTAGTCCAAAGTTATCTTTAAAACTCGATAACTCGATGTAAACACACCAAACAGGTCCTTAATACACTAATGCACGAATATGCATACAGTTATTACACATGTAGGCAAAAATGTTGTTTTTGTGGAAATCAAATCAATAACTTTGAATTGCTATAACTTTTTATTGAAACGATATATTAACCTTTCCCTTGCACAGGATATTGTCGTTGTACATAAGCAAATTCCTGGAAAGTTATGAAAAAATGCAATTCTCCAATTTTGATATATGGAAAATAATGTTTTTTTATAAAATTAATTTTTTTCGAAAAAAATCACAAAAATCATGTTTTTTACTTAAATTTGCGATGTTAATTAATCCCAAATTCTTTGAAATTGGTATCAAAATGTAGATAATTTAACTCTCTTTCATATGACACCAAACTCATTGTGGTTCAAGGTTTCCTTAAAATAGTATTTACATAATACTATTTTGTCGTCAAAAGGGACACTTTTTTGGGGGGGCGTCCCCCTGGCCACACCAACCGCTTAAAACATGCCAGACGGTCAATTTTTTATGTGGAGCTTTGCGATCTTTACATCTGTGTACATTACAATTGGTGTCCTTCCCAGCTAGGTTGACCCCCACTGGCTCCCGGTCTAGGACCCCCCCAGGAAATGAAGGAGGGGTCTGAAAATTTGAACCCCATCATTTTTTGTCAATTGGGACCCTTTTGAAGCCAAAACAGCAAAAAAATCAACTTTGGCACAAAAATCCTACGGGAGCTGTCTCAGTGACATACCGTACCACACTACATACCTCCGGAAGAAGTCCGCGAAGCCTTCAAATTCGCTAGCACCCTGGTGTTCAGAGAATACAATATTGAGTTCTTCAGTCTAATGAAAAACATGTCAAAGAGAACGGTGGATGACTGTGAAGCAGTTGTCACAGACAAGGAGCTAATGCTACGACTTGAGAAGAATGATGCCATTATTATGGACATTGCATGGCCCTGTGCTCGCTACATCCAAGCCGTTCTCGAAGAAAAGATGAAATCTCAACGGCACCGTACGATGATCAGCCTGTCCGCGACAAGCCCATTGAGTCGGTGCCTTAAACTTGGGGGCAAAAGGCATTTTCGCCCCCCCCCCCCCCCGAAAAAAATCAGCAGTCAAGGAGTAACAAAAATTGTGTATTTTTTAATAAAAAATAAAATAAAAATAATAAAACCTGAATTTAATCACATAAAAATTATATTCCATTCAAAGAAAAGGAAAGTAAACAGGAATTTAATTTCCAAAACATTCCGCATGCCCTTATATATTATATCAATGTAGGATTTTATAATAGCGATACGCGCATACGTGGAAATATCATGAGAGAATGGGAAAGCGTGTGTGTGTGTGTGTGTGTGTGTTGTTATGAAGACGTGAGCCCCTGAACATTGACGTACTGATAGGGGAGAGGCTGCCCCCAAAATAAAATTCAAACGTGGTTTCTAATTCAATACCAGTGATTTACAAGTGTTGCTCAAATGACATGATTTTCCGGGATTTTTCTCATTTTGGGGGGTAAATTATACCTTTGTATGCATGTTGGAAAATTACAAACTTCCATATTTACAGTCAGGCAAAAAATATGCTTATTTATAAGCCTTAGCGTTAGTGCCTGCAGAACGACGGGGCTTAGAAGCTCAACCCCTCCTCACTTTGTTTGAAAAAATATGTTTAAAAGAAAAAGACCCCCCCCCCCCCCCACCTCCCGCCAATTAGTGCCAGTATCGCAAATAAGGTATCTAATTACGCTTATCTGACCGTAATCATATGCCTAAAAACACTGAGCTTCCGGGGGCTCCGCCCCTGGACCCCAATGATCGTTAATACTCTACTTTGCGGGGCCTGCATGTAAGATGTAAGAGTGGTGGTGATGCAGATTTTTTTTTCTGCCCCTCCCAAACGTTTTTGCTCATTACGCCACTGCCCCTGGAAGGTGAGCCCCCTGGAATGTTTGCCCCCCCCCCCCCATCCCAAACTGCTTCTGCCGCGCCTGGTATAGACTATAGAGAGTCTATCAATGATGGGTTGTCATTTACGCGGATGACCATGTTTACTGCTCCTATTCCTTTCATTTTGATTTGTAGTGTGCAAGGCGACTTCTAAATCTAAATCTGGATTAAAAACGAATACAAAAACTTGGAAATTAGTGTGGAAATTGTTCCTGTAGCTGCACAGTGAGATCCTTGAAAGAAGATTTTTTTAAAGAAAGACGCCTCAAATCGTGGGGTCCAGCGTTGATTTAAAAAAAAAACTTTTCTAAAGAGTTGAAGCCCAACAAATGGATTCCACTTGCAATAGGGAATGTTAGTGCTTATTGCTCTTTTATGGATTTTATGGATTTTCAGACCGCAAATGCCTTCAAAGTGCATGGTTATTGCTCTTATTCTTATCTATGAAATTTATAGTACCCTTTTAGAACCTAAAATTGCTATGAAGGTAATTTTAGACCCCGAAATGTGTGAAATTTAGCCAATTCGATCATACCAATTTAGCTCCACTTTCAAAAAAACACGGAGACCGTTAATTAATTATTTAATTGAAAATAGCAATACATGAGCCGGCTAATTGTGGGTAATATAAGCAACACGAAAATGCCAACAAAAAAGCCAACATCGCCATTGGCTGAAATACGACGTAAAAGGCATTATTCCGTTTTTTTCAACGGTTTTTTCTAATTTTTCAAAATATCTAATATTTGTGGTGGTACACAAGTATTAGAAATCGTTATATTTCAGCCGTCTCTGAACCGATTTTGTCATTTAAATATTATGTTCTTTCAAATTTAACACTCAGTTTTTCATTATCCCACAAACAAATTATTTTGTGTAGCGCCCTCTGCAACAGAACTTAACTATCCCTTTAACATGAATCATTTTCCTTTTTCTATGAGAAGAAGTTCTTCAATTGTTTCCCTTTGTTCATAGTTCTGGAGAACATGGTGTAATTTACTCTGGATACCTTCTTGGCTTGAATTACAATCCTTCTAATCAGAACTGGCTTACACTCTCTTAAAGATATACTCTGTCTATAACGGCAGATAGGGCTGGACGGAATTATATAACTATAAGAATTGACAAAAGTGTACTTAACGCATACATCATTGTGTCCCATTCTTATTGACAGGAGCTGGAGGAATTTGTTCAGAGTTCTGGAGAACATGGCGTCATTGTCTTCACCCTGGGTACCTACCTGGCTTCCATTACAACGATCAGACCCGAGATAGTGACGATGTTTGCCGAGGCTTTCCGAAGGCTGCCACAGAAGGTCATCTGGCAGCTGAAGGAACTACCTGACTGGGAACTACCGTCGAATGTGAAGGCTATGCCCTGGCTACCTCAAAATGACCTCCTAGGTACAAAATACTCTCTCGTCTTATAGATAAGATGCATTTGGAGATGTGCCTTTCTTTAAAAGTCATCAATTACAATTTTAACAATGTGTTACTCGATAATGGCTGAATATGCCAATACATTGTCTCTAGTAAAAACAGTTGCGATGGTAAAGCAGAATATGGTCCAACAAATGAGTTAATACCTGTAATTTATTTTATTACTACTCCCCCCCCCCCCCCCGTCAATACGTATCTTTTTTTTCTTCGTAAACGTGACTAGCCTTTAGACAAGGCCTCATGTCTGATAATGATATTTATATCTGACGCCGAGCGACTAAAAAGAGACTAATTGCGAAAACCCGAGTAAACACCACTCGATCGCGCGTCTCTAGATCTCTCTCTTCGTCGCCGGCTAGACTCATCTCAGCCACTGATTGTCGTGGAAAATAGCCCGAGTCACGAGACTTGTGAAAAGGCTAAAACGTGCCTGGAAGTAATTTGTTGTTCAAGCTGATGCATGTCGACTGTAAAACTCTAGATAAAGGATTCCTTGCGCAAAAGTATAATAGTGAGAGAATGAATTGAATGTATCAAATGAGATGCATTACAATTGCTTTTTGCAGAAACAAAGTCACACACACACACACACACACACATGCGCACGCGCACAAATGTTCTTTGATATTGGATATGTTTGGCATGATTAATTTTGTTAGTGGTGTTATTTGGATCTCCAAATTCCAATTGTTTTATTCAAACTTTACATGTATAATTGGCGCAAGTCGATTGTTGCACTCTCTTAAACAATGTCTCTTGTTCATCAAAGCGTGAACACATACCATACACAAATGATACCAAATGATTTTGGATGAAACACTCTTTCATATATAATATACTGTTCGTAGATGTTTAAAAATGATTAGCAATTTTCTAGGTATAAACTTTTTTTGACTGACACTGTATAAGCCGTTTGTACCCGTTGACGGGTTGCTACGCTTTGCGTTGACTTGTTCATTCGCCCTTCCTTTCAGGTCATCCCAAGATTCGAGCCTTCATGTACCAGGGAGGCAACAACGGTTTCCAGGAGGCGTGCTACCATGGGGTGCCTATCGTGGTCATTCCTCTTCAAGGAGACCAGTACGACGTCGCAGCCAGGATCGAGGCACGGGGACTGGGAAAAAAGATTGAAAAACTCGAGCTCAACGCAGAGATCATTTATGAAACTCTTACAGAGGTCATCAAAAATCCAAGGTCAGCTAATGAAGGACAAAACATCAAAGCGTAAAATGTTTCTTATTTCTTATCAAAATGAAAGATTGTTTTTAAACAGATAAGAAAAAAACTACAATATTAATGAAATATGTTTTTAAAGATACTATGTCCCTTTTGCAGGCAACGTCAAATTCTGTAGAACTTTGCAGGAATTATGAATATTTCATGTATGTCCTATCTGTGAAAAGCATTAGCAGTGTCCTAATAATCAAATTACGCAAGGAAACCTGTTACCCTCTAGACTTCACTATCAGACACTATTGAGTGCAGGCGCGTACGCAGGGGGGGGGGGGGGGGGGGGTGGAGGTTGAACCCCCCTTTAACATTTGTTATGTGTGTGTTTTGGAGGAAACCCTCCTCCCCCCCCCTTGTTTTGTTTTTGTCTCGCCTGCGTAGCAAAAAGCGAGACATTGGCGCCGCTTTTCCGGTGACGGCGACGGCCACGGCGGCGGCGCGCCAACATCAAAAACGGCGGCGGCGGCGTCAACATCAAAAAAATTAACCTCAGGTTAAGTTTTTGAATTTTTAATATAATTTTGAAAGTATAAGTTCTTATTCAATGAAACTTGGACTATAGGGTTATCAAGTATCCCTAATTATTTATTGAGAATTTCAGGTCGCAAAGTCAAGGTCAAAGGTCATTTCAGGTCAACAAACTTAGACTATGTTGTGGCATCATTATCAAAAACTTAACCTCAGGTTAAGTTTTTGAATTTTTAATATAATTTTGAAAGTGTAAGTTCTTATACAATGAAACTTGGACTATAGGGTAATCAAGTATCCCCAATCATGTGAGTAGAATTTCAGGTCACTAAGTCAAGGTCAAAGGTCAATTCCGGTCAACAAACTTAGACTTTATTGTGGCATCAGGTTAAGATTTTGAATTTTTATCATAATTTTAAAAGCATACATTCCTATTCCATGAAACTTGAACATAAGGGTTATTGATTATCACCAATCATGTGATTAGTCTTTTAGGTGACAAATTCAAGGTCAAATGTCATTTCAGGTCTGCAAACTTGGACTTTGATGTGGCATCAACATCAAGATTTTGAAATTTTAGCATAATTTCAAAAGTGATTGTTCAAATTCCATGAAACTTGTACCCAAGGGTTATCAAGTATCACAAATCACATGACACCAATTATAGATCACAAAGTCAAAGTCTAGGGTCACTTTAGGTCAGTAGACTTGGATTTAAATTAATTTTTGTTATTTGTTCATACATGTATTTCATGAAAGTTATTAATCTTGGTAGAAATAATAGTAAATAATTTTTCTGTTGATTCTTCGTAAATATTCACTTCAAAAAGATGATTATGTAGAGGATTTCAATTTGGGGGGCCTGCTGATGGGCCACCCTGCCTATAAATAATGTCCCAACCTCAATTTTTCATCATATCGAATTGCGTAATGCAGGCGAGACCGCCGAGAGCGTTTCCCTTGTTTAATTTATAAAAAAAATTAAAAAAATAAATTGTGGTAATGGGTGACCCCAAAAAGCTGACCTCCCCCCCCCCCCCCCTCTCCCAACGAAACGAAATATCGATCAGCCAAATTTTCAAATATTGGGACACACACACACAAAAAAAATGTGCTCTTACCCCCCCCCCCCCCCCCCCCCCCCCCCTAATTCAGCGGCTGGCTGAGTCGTTGCGAAATTTTCGGCGTGATTTTCAAATGAAACCCCCCCCCCCCCTCGAAAATATCCTGCGTACGCGTCTGATTGAGTGACTGACAGACATCTTTTTTTCTTTGGTAATAACATACATAAAATGAGCTGTAACAAGTACATGATTGACCATTTGTCTACATCAATGACCCACTACTTGTAATGGCCACAATTAAACTCAAGCTGATTGAATCTTTGTGCAGCAAAAGTATTGTCTTTCAAATGCCGTTGGAATCTAACCTTTTCATTTTTTTGGCCTGCAAATGGGACATACCCTAGTAAAAAATAAATAGGGAAAAAATAGAAAAAAAATAGGGAAAAAATAAATACAAAAATATATTTTTTTCCTATTTTTCTCGTCCCCAAAAAATATATTTTAAATAGCTAGTTTTGGAACAAAAAATAGGAAAAAAATAAAAGCCACAAATAGTTTTGAAATATATTTATTTCCTATTTTTCTCGTCCCTAAAAAAATATATTTTAAATAGCATAGTTTTGGAACAAAAAATAGGAAGAAAATGGCGGAGAAAAATCAAAGTCCAAAAACATAGTAAAAAAATAGGAAGAAAATGGGTGAAAAAATCAAAGTCCAGAAACAAAGTGAAAAAATAGGACAAAAAATGGTGATAAAAAAATTAAGTCCAGAAACATGGTAGAAAAATATGAAGAAAATGCCAGAGCAAAATTTAAGTCTAGAAACATAGTTTCAAAAAATGGTGATAAAAAAATTAAGTCCAGAAACATGGTAGAAAAATATGAAGAAAATGCCAGAGCAAAATTTAAGTCTAGAAACATAGTTTTAAAAAATAGGAAGAAAATGGGTGAGAAAAATTAAAGTCCAGAAACATAGTAAAAAAATAGGAAGAAAATGGCGGAGAAAATCAAAGTCCAAAAACATAGTAAAAAAATAGGAAGAAAAAGGGTAAGAAAAATCTAAGTCCAGAAACATAGTAAAAAAATAGGAAGAAAAAGGGTAAGAAAAATCCAAGTCCAAAAACATAGTAAAAAAATAGGAAGATAATGGGTAAGAAAAAAAGTCCAAAAACATAGTAAAAAAATAGGAAGATAATGGGTAAGAAAAATCTAAGTCCAAAAACATAATGAAAAAATGGGAAGAAAATGGCAGAGAAAAATCTAAGTCCAGAAACATAGTAAAAAAATAGGAAGAAAATGGCGGAGAAAAATCAAAGTCCAAAAACATAGTAAAAAAATAGGAAGAAAAAGGGTAAGAAAAATCTAAGTCCAGAAACATAGTAAAAAAATAGGAAGAAAAAGGGTAAGAAAAATCCAAGTCCAGAAACATAGTAAAAAAATAGGAAGAAAATGGCAGAGAAAAATCTAAGTCCAAAAACATAGTAAAAAAATAGGAAGATAATGGGTAAGAAAAAAAGTCCAAAAACAAAGTAAAAAAATAGGAAGATAATGGGTAAGAAAAATCTAAGTCCAAAAACATAGTAAAAAAATAGGAAGAAAATGGCAGAGAAAAATCTAAGTCCAGAAACATAGTAAAAAAATAGGAAGAAAATGGCGGAGAAAAATCAAAGTCCAAAAACATAGTAAAAAAATAGGAAGAAAATGGGTGAAAAAATCAAAGTCCAGAAACATAGTGAAAAAATAGGACGAAATCTGGTGACAAAAAATCTAAGTCGAAAAGAATAGGGAAAAAATAGTAAGAAATAGGTAAAAAATAGTTATCAAACCACCAATTCCTAGAAATAGAAAAAAAATAGGCTGTCATATGCTATTTTTAATCTTTTTTTAATAAAAAATAGTGTTTAAATAGGGTACATTCACATAAAAATAGGAAATAAATAGTGAAAAATAGGATTTTTTTTTTTTTTCCAGAGCCCATTTTGACTAGGGTAGTTTCCTGAAAGCAGTCGTTTATCAATCACAATCCAGAATTTCTTTGCATAAATATCTTTTGGTACAGTTTCGTCCAGAATCATATAATGCAATCAAATTAATGACAATGCCAAGCCGATGATAAGTGTTTCTGCATACTAATAGCGAAGCTAAATGAGAGGGAGCATGTTCCTCACCTTAACAGATGTTTGATTTGTTGGCATTCCTAGATTTCCGCTATTTTCTGCTATTTCTGAATGAACATTGAGCATGTTTTGTGTGTAGTATTTAGAAACCGTGATTTTAACGTCTGTAATTTTTCCAAATCTCGCAGATAATTATTTTTTAATTTCTGTATTTTCTGCTTTCCTTTTGTTTATAACAGTTATAAGAAGGTAGCAGACCAAGTGTCCGCCATTTACAAGGACCAACCAATGAGCGCAGCCGACCGAGCTGCCTTCTGGATAGAACACGTCATCAAATTTGGTGGGGCTTACATGCGATCTCCAGCCAACGACCTCACTTTCATTCAATATCATCTGATAGATGTCTATGCATTCCTCACTGCAGTAATTGTAGTATTTTTAGCAGTAGTCTATTATACTCTTAAGTTTTGTTTGACTCGCTGTTGTCGCATGATCGGGTTTGGAAGCAGCCGAAAATCAAAGACTGAATAACAGTGGCACATTTGATAAAATTATAACAAATTTGATTTTCTTTAACATTGTTTAGCAATCCTCACTGATAGTCTTCCAACTACAAAGAACACTGCAAAATTAATGGAAATTAGTAAAAAAAAAATTATGTTTCATTTGTATCATCCTTTTGCGTTACACAAGTTGGGCAAAAAACGGTCCGACCCTTATATTCGACCCTTGTTCATGTTCCGTCACTATTTTGTTCCGATACAAAAATGGACTACATCCACATTATGTACATCAATAGAGATATATGGCTAAAAGACAAGCTAAGTACATGCAATACTAATTCGACCCTTCATGTAGATGTATAAACATTTTTAAGTTATGAAAGGACTATACTAAAAAGGGGGATCGAAACAGACTCAAGTCGGCACATATATGACCCTCGTCCTAATAAATAAACTTGTTGGCCATCGAACCACAAAATGAATGTTTCACATTTTATACTTACAGTGATATTTGCCAGATATGAGAGTTTTAGTTCAAAAATGTAATTCTATTCTATTTTTACTCATAGCCAGCCATGTGGCTGCATACACGCTATCGTTATAGTGCTTTGTTCACGCGAGCAAACTACAGCTATGGTGCCATGTGCGTGCGTGCACACTTTTGTAGTAGCAGTTATTGTTCATGCTCATTGTAGTGTGCTGTGTATTTTACACGCGCTATTCATAGAACCATCGCGTTAATCAGATTATCTCAATATAAACTTGGCTCTGAGGGATTTGGGGCTTGGCACAATGGGGATTAGCCCTGTGGCATGATAATTTGTTTTAAGTATAGAAAATTAACCCGCCTCATGTGTATTAACCTAAGTTACATTTAAGAAATATAGATTATGTACTAATTATGATATTCACATTGGTGTGTAAATTTGTTAAAATTATGCCTATCCAGTTTCCAACAGTTTCACTCAACATACGAATATTTTTTAAAGCATAATATCATTATACTAATTATAGGATATATATATTAAATCAGCAAAATACGCAATATACTAAACTCAACATAGATTATTTGTAATGATAATACATAAAAGGGTATCGCGAATGTTTTTCATATTCTATAATGTTGCCTAATGAAATGTGCATATATTTTTCAAAGATTCTTCATATGTATATGTGATTGACAGAACATTCTCTCGATATGAAATCGCCATTAAAGTTTCATAATTTGACAGTATTGTAAGAACTATATTGTCTATATTATGTCTTTTCAAGATGAAGAGAGGCATGGCATGTCAATGTCACAATGATTTTGAAGTGTAACACAAAGAACTATATTTACAGATAGGGTAATGGCTGATTTTTAACATTGTTTACTTGCACGTGCGCTCATCATTACAAATTAAAATAAAAGAGGGAAAATGAAAGGAAAAAGGAGGGGAAATAATATGACAGGAAGACACTACGACTTCTCTAACATCCTCCCTCATTGTAATGATCTTGTTAATTTGCATTTTATCCATCAAGTAATACCAGTGCCCCCCCCCCCCCCCCCTCCTACCCATGATGCAGGTGAACCCGCAATAAATGGACCCACGCTACTTCATTCGCGATACAGCTGAACATGACGATAGGGATGGTGGTGGTACTGATGGTGATGATGGTGGTAATAGTGATGGTGGTAATGATGATGATGATGTTGGCGGTGGTAGTGATGATGATGATGGTAATGGTAGTGATGGTGGTAATAGTGATGATGGCGGTGGTAATGATGGTGACGAAGGTGGTGGTGAGATTGGCAATGGTGATGATGGCGGTGGTAATGATGATGATGGTGTTGGTGGTGGTAATGATGATGATGATGATGATAATGGTGATAATGGCGGTGGTAATGATGATGATGTTGACGATGGTGGTGGTAATGATGATGATGGTGGTGGTGGTAATGAAGATGATAATGTTGATGGTGGTAACGATGATGATTTATTTTATTTATTTATTTATTTCAGATATTTATACAGGGTGGCACATATCACCAATTTGGGGGTCTTCAATGAGGCTCTGTGTGGAAAGAGTAAAACAAATAACAGCAGCAAAACCAAAATAAATAGATACACAAGCATATAAACAGTTATAATACAAATGAATTGGTGTCCCCATAAAATAACTGATCATTCAAGAATTATCTTTGATCATTTAAAAGAAATATGTGAATGGATTTTCAATTTCAATAGAAAATACATTTAAACATGAAAAAAGAATAAAATGAAAATGAAATAAAGAATAGATGATAACATTTATTTTAAAGAAAGAAAAAAAGGATTGAAAAAGTACATTATTATAAACATATTTACATTCAATTGCTCTTTAGTTAATGATGATGATGATGGTGGTGGCGGTGGTAATGAAGATGAAGATAGAGGTGGTAATGACGTTGATGGTGGTAGTGGTATTGTCGATGATGGGGCTGTGATGACGATGGTGGTGGTAGTATTGACGATGAGGATGATGATGTTGGTGGTTTTATTAACGATGGAAAAGGTGGTGGTGATGACGATGACGAATATGGAACGTTACCTAGCTTAGATATTAGTAAGATTAACTGATGATACAGTAATAATTCTCACAATGATAAAGATGATGATGATGATGATACATTTTTTTAAAATTAATGATATTAATAATAATGATAAGAATAAGAAGAAGGAGAAGAAGAAGGAGGAGAAGAAGTAGAAGAAGAAGGAGGAGAGGAAGAAGGAGGAGAAGAAGTAGTAGAAGAAGAAGAAGAAGAAAAATTATACTAATACTAATTATTCGAAAGCTCTAGGATAATCTACCACTATAGACAATAACAAAAAGCCTCTTCTGTTGCTGTCTTTAAAGTTCTTTTGAAGACGCACTTGATTTCATAAGCTTTCGAATAGTTATATTTTAATAGTTATTGCCTATAGAGTATAGCGCTGTTAGGTGATTTTTTTTCTTCCTCAAAGCGCAGTAGAGTATATTTATATAGTTGATGCTGTATATAAATTGATCTTTTATTAATTATGATAATAAGAGGCCAGCCCTTATCCATTTGGAGGAGAGGGGATAACTCCAATATAACATTTTATTTCATGTATCTACTTCGTTTTATTGCACAAGTAAAACAGTTCAATGAAAGTTGGTTCTTTACAATATTATGCAGCGTATCAATGCTTTCTTCAATGACCACTAAATACTTTTACAACTAGCCTATTTACTTGGACCTAACAAATACAATGCCTTTCTCTCCAAAACATTGTTGTGCAAATTGGTTGCAACACTTTCATCGTACATTTTAAATAAGACATTCAAGCAAACTATAATTTTGGACGTACAAACAAACACGATATTTAGCAAGATCACATTCTAAGACGAATTGATTACTTTTGTGTTTCTATGATCTCTACATCTATGCCTAATTAACTTTCTCCGTCTAAGATCCTAATTGATGTGATACACGGGGAGGGGAGCCATTTCTTATCTGCGGCAACTATTGGGAACGTTCTAGCAAGGAGGGGACAATGAAGTGACCATGCTGATCAACAATGCTTACGAAAAAACCGTGCAAAGGATCCAAGGTAGTCCAATCTGTCCTTTGTGGTCTTCCAGCATCCCGGTAGTGAGCACAATCTTTTTTTTTTTGGTCCTCGAAAATTTGAAAAATCGTACCCCCCCCCCTTGAGCGCCAGAAAAAGGTAAAATTAACGTGTTTTTACACGTTTTTTTTCTCAGAGGGGGGGGAGTGGATCCGCCACTGGTCTAATGGTTGACGACGGTGAAACAGTCACCACAGACAAGGAGCTAATGCTTCGTATTGAGTCATAATTAATGAAGCCATTTGTTGACTATGTGTGGTCATTTGCTCCTTACACCAGGGAGAGTGTTAACACTCTCCCTGCTTATACCAAAGCTATTTTGGAAGAAACAGTGAAGTCGCCACGACATCGTACCATGATCGAGTTATCACTCATTTGCGTGGGGGAATATTGCTTCAATTGACAGGCTCACCAATGAACTATGCCTACCCACCTGATATCATCAGGGGTTTTTCGAATAATAATAATAATGATATGGATATGTATAAAGCGCCGGTATCCGCCAGGCTCTGACACTCATGGCGCTCTACACATATTACCCTGGTTATAGCCGAGCTGCCAAAGTAACTAGCGCTCAAACACACCAGGTACCCATTTACACCTGGGTTGAGAGTGGCACATGTAGATTTACGTCTTGCCAAAGGACATTAGTGCCGCGGCGGGCAGGGGCGTCGCCAAAGGGGGGGGGTGGGTGTGGGGGGGGGGGGGTGCGACACCCCCCCCCCCACCTGTCAGGATATTGTCGGTAAACTTGCGCTGCCGTCGGGAAAAAGAGAAAAGGGGGAGGGAAAAAAAGAGAGGGAAAAAAAGAGAGGGAAAAAAAGAGAGGGAAAAAAAGAGAGGGAAAAAAAGAGAGGGAAAAAAGAGAGGTAAAAAAGAGAGGGAAAGGGAAAGAAAAGAAAAAAGGAAAAGGAAAAGAAAAGAAAGAAAGGAAAAGAAAGGAAAAGAAAGGAAAGAAAGGAAAAGAAAGGAAAGAAAAGAGAAGAAAGAAAGAGAAAAAAGAAAAAGAGGGAGGATAGGAAAGAAAGGAAAAGAAAGAAAAGAAAAAAAAGAGTGAAAGGGAAACAAAAGAAACGGGGGATGAAAGAGAGGAGAGAGAGGGGAGGTAAAAGTCTGAGAGAGGAGGAGTGGGAGTAAAAGAGAGAAGGGGGTTGTTGGGTGAAGTCGTCTCGTCGAGGGAGCAAGAAAGACACGGGTAAATATGTTGCTGTGTCGGGTCAGCTGTGTCGGTATTCTTGCTCGATCCTCGTGTACTATATCAATGCAGAAGTTTGAAGTCGGTGAGATGTATATTGTCGGTCGGCCGACAAGTTTTTTTCCCTACGAACTGTGACTTCTTATCCGCTGTGACGACTTCGAGAGTGACTACAACTACAATACTTGTATTTTCTCGAAGTTTCACTTTCCTATAATATCAGCTAAAGAAATCAGAGGTTTAACATTTTCGGGGAAACTAAATTCAAACAAGGTTTAAGAGTCAACAACGGTACGACGAATCGTCTTCCTTTCTTTATATTGTGATGAAACGCCAAAAATTCCGCGCTTCGCGCGGAAGGGGAAACTTCATTAAGACGAGTCGAGAACGGTACAACGAATCGTCCTCCTTCTCTAATAATTTAAGGAAACGTCAAAACTTCCGCGCTTCGCGCGAGAATGGGAAACTGAATTCAGACAAATAGGGCTTATTAAATTAAAGTCGAAAACGGTACAACGAATCGTGTTCTTTCTCTAATAATTTGAGGAAACGTCAAAGCTTTCGCGCTTTGCGCGAGAGGGGGAAACTGAATTTAGATGAATAGGGCTTAATAAGATTCGAAAACGGTACGAGGAATCGTCTTCCTTTCTCTATATTGTGATGAAACGTCAAAAATTTCATTTAGACGAGTCGAGAACGGTACAACGAATCGTCTTCTTTCTCTTATAATTTAAGGAAACGTCAGAGCTTCCGCGCTTCGCGCGAGAGGGAGAAACTGAATTCAGACAAAATTAATAGGGCATATTAAGAGTCGAAAACGGTACAACAAATCGTGTTCTTTCTCTAATAATATGAGAAAACGTCAAAGCTTTCGCGCTTCGCGCGAGAGGGGGGAAACTGAATTCAGATGAATAGGGCTTATTAAGAGTCGAAAACGGTACGACGAATCGTCTTCTTTCTCTAATAATTTAATGAAACGTCAAAACTTCCGTGCTTCGCGCGGGAGGGGGAAGCTTCATTCAGATAAGGATTAAGAGTCGAGAACAGTATACCGAATCGTCTGCTTTTTCTCATAATTTAATGAAACGTCAAAGCTTCCGCGCTTTGCGCGGGAGGGGGGGGAACTGAATTCAGACAAGGATAAACAGTCGAGAACGGTAGAGCAAATCGTCTTCTTTTTTATAATAATTTAATGAAAGGTCAAAGCTTTCGCGCTTCGCGCGGGAGGGGGGGGGGAAACTTAATTCAGCCAAGTATTAACAGTCGAAAACGGTACAGTTAATCGTCTTCTTTTCCTAATAATTTAAGTGATTCTCTTGCTCACTACCGCCCCTCCCTAAAATAAGATCCTAGCTCCGCGCCTGCATTAAAATAGATAGCTATGATGCTGACTAAATTGAAGAAATAATTCGTATATTTATATAGATAGATAGTCCATAGGAAAATCAATTTAGCCTTCGGCGCCAGGTTTATAAGGGTTGAATTTGTAGATATTTGACATTTAATTTTGTCGGTGATTGGTGGCTAGTTTTGTCGGTAATCGTTGGCCTCTACACCCCCCCCCCCCCCCCACTGAAAAAGGTCTAGCGACGCCCCTGGCGGCGGGATTATGTGATCTGCAGTCGGGTGACTTATCCACTAGACCTACAACACCTCTACACCTCTACACCTCGAACCGCATTACTTTTACTGAAAGAGCGATGAACGTAATTTAGTCAATTTTCATTTCTTTTACCGGGGACATTACCATATTCCCGCTGTATAGAGAGATGGGGAAAAGATTGGGGCTGAAACCGAACATTCATTCTCTATATGACATGAAATATTTTGATTTTTTTCTAATCAATCACCTTGCGTAGGATTTCCCCGATTACTTTGTCACCTAATGTAATCCCATTTGGAGGTTTAACTATTCAGCCTGTTGAAGTATTGAATGACGTCAGAATATTGTCTTTTCATGTTGAAATATACATGTAATATTTTAGGGGCAAGAGGAGGGAGGAATTAGCATTTTAAGTGAGCTGTGGTTTACTATCTCAAACGTCTACAAATGTTTTCCGCAACCATATTGATTGAATTATTACATTTGCACAGGGAACTGTATAATATGATAATGTTTTGCAGTTATCCAAAATATAGGACAGAGGAAGTTGAATTTATAAGCGTATAACTTGTTAATAAAGGGTGTCATTCACTTCTAGCAGTACTGCTATTTATGGAGGTGACCTTTTTCCAATAATGTAAATTTAAATCAGCATGGATTGTATCAATATCAAATTTTCGTTATAAAGTTTCTATTCATTCAGATCAGTCAGGAAGTCACTCATAAACCCTTCCCACGTCATATAAATATACGATATTTGAATAGACCGCTTCACTATTTGAACATGAGATGATAGTTACCGAGTATTAAGTTCCTAAGTTCTTTGAGGGGGAGGGGTCGCAGCCTCTAGCACGACACATTATGATTACTTCACTGAGGCGTAGCGTAATTTTTTCTATTTTCTATTTTCATTGAGAAATTTGTTCAGAGTTATGGCTTCCATCACAATGATCAGACCCGAGATAGTGACGATGTTTGCCGAGGCTTTCCGAAGGTTAACACAGAAGGTCAGCGGGGCAGCGCCAGGAGCGTCACAACGTGACGGACATGTGCGCTACATATAAAGAAGCCATCATTATTATTATTATTATTATTATTATTATCTGGCAGCTGAAGGAACTACCTGACTGGGAACTACCGTCGAATGTGAAGGCTATGCCCTGGCTACCTCAAAATGACCTACTAGGTAAAACATATATCAGATTAATTTTATGATTAATTCATAGAGATATGTATTCGCAAAGGCTAATTCCCGTAGCACACGAGTTGTGCTCTAGATTGTCTTATCATTTACGCTGATCAAGCCTATGAGTATGTAAGCAAGAAGTGCATCCACCAGTATTTCGAGGAAATTATATCCTCTGTACATTTTGCATGCACGTCAAATATGTCGCACTAGTCGCTACGCCCTCTCACGTCAGCAAAACAACGACTGGGCGTAACGGACATGAGCCGACTGTCATGTATTAATATTAACCTATTTGATAACTTTTAAGTGAGACAAAAAACTGGTCCCATCGAACCTCACCCCCGCCCACACACACCACCACCACCATCACCACCACTACGACCACCACCGCTAAAAATGATTAATCGTCGAATCAGAAGACCGTAACCAATTACAAGCCTGAACAATTCCTACCACCTTGAACGACACCCCCCCCCCCCCTAAAAACAAAAAACAAAAAGGTAACTAGGCTACAACAGCGTCACGGTCCAGAGTCAATAAGTTTAATCGACCCATTTCATCATCTCTGATGACTATGATGCTTTTGGTTACTATGGAAACGGTACTAAATAGGAGCGAATATACCATCTGGAACTAATGGATTCGATTAAAAGTACAGACGAAATGTCATTTAACAAGTCTCACCGTGTAATTTGTATGATAACATTTTTAAAATAATTGTTAACAATAATCATTATTTCCCTTATAGAGTATTTCTTGTCCGTAGATTGGTCAAGAGCTCATCATGTGATCACGCATAATTCTACTCAAAGAGAAATTTCTTTTGAGGGAAAGAAATAGTCTGACTTAAGTTCAATTAGTGGGGTTAATGTTATTTTGTATCTTCTTCATGATACTCCTTAACCTGGCTTTAGTCCGTACTCTGCAAGGTAAACTTTTCTGAGGTTGATTCCATCGATTCTAGCCACCCACGAATTCCCTTTGTCAAGTGACTGGTGCACTTAGATTTTAATTAAACTCGATATTTAGAGGCTATTCAATAATGCTACCAGAACATCACGCTGCATGCTTTAATGTATCAATTTATCATAGTGCACCAAAAAACCTAAGTTTTTTTTTGTATTGGACTTCGTATGATTAATTTCAATTCTAATCCTAAGAAAGGCCCAATGAACTGACTTATGCAGCTTCAGCAAGGCCTGAACACTTGTCCCAGTCTTGACTATGCCGGACTATATCACGGCAAGACCTAAACACTTGTCCCAGTCTTGAATATGGACTATATCACGGCAAGACCTGAACACTTGTCACAGTCTTGACTATGCCGGACTATATCACGGCAAGACCTAAACACTTGTCCCAGTCTTGAATATGGATTATATCACGGCAAGACCTGAACACTTGTCACAGTCTTGACTATGGACTATATCACGGCAAGACTTGAACACTTGTCCCAGTCTTGACTATGGACTATATCACGGCTAGACCTGAACACTTGTCACAGTCTTGACTATGGACTATATCACGGCTAGACCTGAACACTTGTTCCAGTCTTGACTATGGACTATATCACGGCAAGACCTGAACACTTGTCACAGTCTTGACTATGGACTATATCACGGCAAGACTTGAACACTTGTCCCAGTCTTGACTATGGACTATATCACGGCAAGACCTGAACACTTGTCACAGTCTTGACTATGGACTATATCATGGCAAGACCTGAACACTTTTCACAGTCTTGACTATGGGCTATATCACGGCAAGACCTGAACACTTGTCCTACTCTTGACTATGCCGGACTATATCACGGCTAGACCTGAACACTTGTTCCAGTCTTGACTATGGACTATATCACGGCAAGACCTGAAAACTTGTCCCAGTCTTGACTATGGACTATATCACGGCTAGACCTGAACACTTGTCCCAGTCTTGACTATGGACTATATCACGGCTAGACCTGAACACTTGTCCCAGTCTTGACTATGGACTATATCATGGCAAGACCTCTGTCAAGATCAAGGAAGATGTGAATTTGGTTCGAGTTAATTTGCTTTCCATTTGACTAATAGCACAAACATGACACAGTTCTTAACACAATGTAATGAATTGGTAGAACCAACGGAAATTAGGGAAAATGTGAGGAATAGAAATATGAACAGCAGATCATTATTGAACAATGATACAATGATACTACTAATACTACTACTAATATTAATAATAATAATAACGACGATGATTTTTCAGTAGCTCTTGTAACGGCTTCGATCAATGAACTGCCTTCAATACTTTTTCTAAATTGTCTTAATTTCTTCGCTGTTTTTTTCTCCATCCGTCCATAAACGTAATTTTAAGCTCTTCTATATTTCCCCGGGTCGTCTCTCTGTTCTCTACTGGACATCAACATTTAAATTGAAGTTGGAATGAAACTTCTGAAAAGCCTTTAATTTGCCATTACAGCAAGTACGTATGCAGATTTCGTTAAGCTAAAATGATAATCATATTCCTATAATATTGCTTAAAAATAGCACAGTCGGCCTACTATCAAGTATTCTATTGTTAAAAGCACAAATTAAATTGCAAAAGAGTAGACACAATTGCGTTCGTGCAGTGGATTTGGTCGGTTTGGTCCTACTTAATTAAAACGACTATAAGGGATGACATATTTAGGACTCAAATCAATGTGTATGATGTGCCTCTTATTTGAAAGAAAAATCAAATAATGTATTTTGAATTACCAATTAAACATGACTAATGATTTTACATTAAAATACTTGGAATGTATGTGTGCGATGTGGATGAGACATGGATGCGCGTGGAAGAGTGTTTGTCTATGTGTGGTTAAAAGAAGTGATAAATGCTGCTTTCCTGGTTGCCCTTGCGTGAAATGGCCACTTAGCAATTAACAACGCACTAATACAAAGAACATTATAGTTTCTCCGTATTATATGCCACGATATAATAGCTCATAATAGAAAATAAATGTACGACATCGCAGTTTCTCGTAGCTTTGTGTAGTTTATACATTGCACCATCTAAGATCTGGCTGAATGACCCAATTATTATAATTGGTTTTTACATTTCTTACCTATACCCATCTCAACGAGGCCGAATTATTTCGAAACACTCATCCACCAGATCGAAAAAGCTTCTCGTCTGTCCGTGAGTTTTAACATATCTTTAATGGATTCTATATCTAGTAGGGAACCTTCAAAATCATATGTTTAATGGATTCTATGTCTAGGGAACCTTGGCAGTGAAATCTACTCCCATCACCTTTAGCGATACCCAGCGCAATGAAAAAGTTCTATATAATTCATATTATTCATTTCTCATTTATTTCTATAAGTGCACTGTAAAAAAATAATAGTCGAAATAACTCAATAAAATTGAGGAAAAGAATTGCCTTATTTTTATTAAGTAAATATTACCTACGGCATCTTAAGTAGAATTTACTTGTTTTGCTGAATAAATTTTTACTCAGTTAAATCGAGTTACATTAACGTAAATAATTTAAGTATTGTAATCATTTTAGATAATTAAAAAAAAGCTATGATAGGATTACATATTGCACGATTTGGTACCCATCTAATCTAACAAGTAACATCCACTAATCATTCACTACTTCTATTTAAGATTAATCACTAATCACTAACACTACTTCTATTTAAGATTTAACCGTATATATATATCTACCACCATCACAAACTATTACATACGCTTCAATTCGACACATATTGAAAGGCTCCAAATTTTATATATACTTGATCGTAGCATCTTAAAAGGAAAATTGGTTGACAATTTCCTGAAATATCAAGTTTTGATTTGTTTTGAACTGGGTAACAATTAAAAATTGTCTTGTCTTTGCTTAGCCATGTTAAATGAATTAGTAAATTTTTTAAAGTCCTTAAATTTTCATTCAACCACAAAAAAGAATTGTTTTATTTAAAAAAGAGTTTAATTTGGTCTTAATGAATATTCATAAATTATGTAAATATTTCTATTACGCACTGCATCGGTCCTTACTTTAAAAAGATAAGAATAATCAACATAAATTGTTTGAGTAATACGTATAATTTCTGATTTTGAGTTAAAATTACTAAATTAATACAAGCTGAAATTACTTAAAGTTCTTATGTATTTGATTTTACTTAAATATTCCACGTATGTTCTACTAAATTGAAAGTTTGAGTTAGCAAGACTTAAATTTAGTGCGTAAGTGGCAAAACTAATGTTTACAAGTAAATTCTACATGGAAAAAATACGTAAAAATTACCAATGAACAAATTATTTTTTACAGTGTGTACTGTCTGTCTGTCACTATTCGACCAGGCTCTTTTGACAAGTTATTATGCTTAATATATTCTCCATAAATTGGCGATGAAGGTATGAATAATGAAAATATATGTAGGGCCTATATCATATGATAATAACAATAACAATAACAATAATTACAACATAATAATAACAATAACAATAATGATAGTAATAATAATGACATTGATGATAATACTGATAATACAATAATAAGTGGAAGAATAAAAATAAGAAGAAGAAGAAGAAGAAGAAAAGGAAGAAGAAGAAATCAAAAGGAAGGAAGCAGTAGTTGGTTAACCCAGAGAAGCCTCATCAATATCAATTTTGATCTCCCTGAGGGCCCTGCAGTTATATTATAAACATGTATTATTATTACTCTGGCAATTGTCAATAACCCATTTACACTTAAGTGGATGTATGTCTTACCAAAGACGTTAGTGCGGCCGGGCTGGGATTCGAACCCTCAACCTTTGGATTGAGAGTCAAGTTAATGAACCACTCTACCACGACACCATGTGGATTAACCATCTTGGTGATGACAACAAAACAAACCTAGATACTGAAGAGGGATGATTAACAAAATTAGTCTCTTCCAGCTGAATGAGCAAATGCTTTAACAACTCATCTTAATTCATAATGCTTGGGAAAATAAAAATTCGAGGCTGGATTTTTTTAAAGAGTATTATGGGAAGAAAAAAATTCTCATGGGGAACACGCTATACAATGCGTTTAGGACAATAAAGTGTGACCTTAATTACTTAAATTTAATACACTAGTCAAAGAAGTATGGCGAGGTGAGTGGAAACAAAGAATGAGTGCATAGAATCCAGAGAGCAAAAGGGCTTATAAAAGCACCAAATTAAGCGCGTGGTGCAGTTGTGTTTGAAATTTATCAAATGATGACCTTAAAAGCTTCAAGCGTAAATATCAGTCCACTATCCACAACCCGATAGATCCAATTTGGAAATAAATAATATATGAGAGCAACCGAGCATGCTAATTAATAGCACATCACTGTTTAGTTTTATCAGGGAAACGTCACCGAATCATATTTTCACTAGTTTTAACAGTAGGTCTATGGTTTTACCGACGCTCGCTGAAGGTTTGGAATTGTGACCGTCTATCGATTGCTTATAGTATTGATAGCTTGGCGTGTGGCGTACTGCTGCTAGATATTGTTCCATGTCGCAACATCGCGCAGAAAGGGAACTATTGATGTGATTGTGATTATCTGATGTATGCAACCAAGAGGAGCTAAAAACTCAAAACTGTACAACCTCGTCATCAAAAGAGGATTACTTTGTGTCGTAGTTTGAGCGGGAGAACTTTAGGTATGCTCTTTCTTATCTTATTTGAATAGATATCGACAAGATCTTGACGTTTGGATAGTTGTCCGCCTCAAGGGACATAGAAGCGATGGTGTATGCAAGAATGTAGTAGTTCTGATCTGGTAACATTTCTGGAAAGCCTACATCATGGAATCAAACATATCTGGTACTACTGGTCAGGGAGGTTTTATTCCCCCAAATATGGTAGCTATTAACGCTTATTTTATATCCTTAATAGCTATAGGGACATTAGGTAACCTACTGCTTGTCGTGGCTTTTTCTTTGGAAAAGAAACTACGTCGTGTCACCGCAAACTTTTTCATCGCCCATTTAGCAGTTGTTAATCTCTTCGCTGTAATCACAATTACCCCTCTCTACATGTATGTTGTCCACGTGCGACTGAACACGGCTGCTATCAAATTTCGAAATGTTGCCTATCCTACAACGCTTAGTATGGCCCTTGAGAGTTTGGCAGTGATAGGTCTCAACCGTTACTTGCTCATCAGTAACAGAATAAAGACTTATCAACGACTCTGCACTGGGCGAGCCATACCGCTTATGCTTGTGATGATGTGGGTATTGACTATCTCTAATGTGGTGCCGTTGTGGATCAACTACGACGAAGAAAAATACGAAAAGCCGAATATGGCTGAGCAGAAAATCATTATATTTCTCTTCATTAACATTTTCCCTACCCTTATTATTGTTCCTATCACCAATATGATGACCTTGCGCATCGTAATAAAGAGTCGAATAAGATTGGCAGATTCTGTACGTGCTGCAAGAAAGAACCCGTCGACGACAGCAAGAACCACATGTGTTACCTTTGCAGATGAGAACACAGAACATGGGGGTAAAGGTCAACCTACCCAAGACATTGGTCTCAGGGGTTGTGACAACCACCAGAATGATGGGCATAGTGAACCCAACGAGTCACATGAGTTTCATGGTGGCTTGCCGGAAGGAAAGGTTCCTTCAAAGTTAGTTTCACCAAATCCAAACCAACAGCTTGAAGATCATCTGCCTTTAGAGGAGGACCAACGTACTTCAAAAGACGCTTCGGACATCAATTCTCCACCAGTCAACCAACCTGCATCTCCAATGAATTCTGCATCCTCAGGATCTTCATGCACAGAAAATCAGGACCAACGGACAAATGCCAGTGATTGTGGTGGAAGGCTCACCGTTAGGCCTGTAGATCAGCCATGTTCGTCTCTTGTCGTGTCTCTGGATGTCCCGGAAAAGAAAGAAAACCGCATTAAGAAGCTAAACCTAGTCCAGTTGGACAAACCGAAGATCCTACGAGTTGGTCGAGGTGAAATCAAGCTGATGCGACTAATGCTTGCCATGTTCAGTCTTTTGTCCGTATCTTGGATTCCAGTACTAATAGAAATATTTGGCAAGTTCGAGACCACCCGGTCACTAAATGTATTGAAATATTACGTTTATCTTATCCCTTTGTTTCCATCATTTGTACCTTTTGTGTACTTATGGAGTAATATTCATTTTCAGCGAGTGCTTATGAAACGCGTAAGGCTTCTGTGCACAATCTGCTGTCGTTACACCAAGACAACTGCAGACAGACAAGAAACAACATTCTACTAGCGCAACGGATCATCCAGAAAACTGTTATATTATCATGATTACACAGGTTTTAACCTACATGCTGATGACGAGAATAGCACGTTATAGGTACTGCAACTAAAGCAGAAGTGACGAATTTAACATTGAAATTGGAATCGATATATAATTTTTGTTTTCTTAAGTCACATTTATTTCTAATTGACAAGCGAAAAAATGTATTTTTGTGTGCTTTATGACCTGTTACGATTTATTTTTAGACATTGCACTGTACGAAACTAAAGAGGAAGAATGGCGTATGGCTAATTTGAAGAGAAAGGTAATAATGTTGTTAACGATGATTGGAGGTATATCTACCGGACTATAGAAAGTTCTGTATCTATAAGTATGAAATACGAAACACCAGAGGACTTATGGCTTTAAATCCTGTAGACAGAAAGTGAAAATACAACGAAGAAGGAAAGAGGGAGACCATTGGTGAAAAATTATTTGCAGAGAAATTACGAGTTGATTAAATGCAGATCATACTCAGAGTCACAGGTACAGCATTCTTAACTAACAATGAGTCTGAATAAACAACACTAGATTTCCCTGTGATAACATAAGCCTGATGTGCTCGTACACGACCTACCATGCTTGTATAGATTTTCATCTTATTTTCACCAGATGAATCCTATTGAATATTTTGTGATTAAGTACCAATTAAGGATTAGGTTCCTGAATATTTGTAAAATGTAATAACGCCATGTTTGTCTATTTGACGAGGACACGAAGAAGAGAAGAAAGGATGTCTTCAATTTAATTTCATCATCAATGTCAGCTGCACTGGACCATATCAAACAACACGACCCTGGGTAATTAATCTTTGTACAACCAGTACACTTTAATTTGATGATTATAGTGAGAGAAATGAACAAAAGCTAGGTACTCTTCTGAAAACAGACAGAATAGTAAGATAAAACATGGTATAATCACTTTCATCTTTAGGATATAGACACATTTGATTAAAACAGTTATTAATTAAAGCTTGATAAAAGTAGACAAAAAACGAAGAAGACAAGAGTTAATTTATTTTAAGATTAAAAAAAAAAAACGATTATGATTACTATCTTTTGATATGTTGTTTTTCTCGTTTTTTATTGTTTTATATTTCTTTTTTATTCGTTCATTTGTTTTTTGTTGTTATTGTTGTTATTGTTTTTGAGGGAGTGGCTCTTCAAATCCGTTTATCATTTGGTAGCATAAAACAGTTGCAGATTTTGTTCTTCTATTTGTTCGATTATCAAATATTATGTTCAAAGAGCACTTGTCGACACTGCGTTAAAATGCACATTTTTTTTTCTTTCTTTTACTTCAGGAATAAAAATGAAAGCGTTAATACGGATTTATTTTGTTCGGCTTGTAGTTGGCCTGCTGTCGGCCTTGTTGGTGTGGCTGAAATTGACTATGGTGTTTTAATCCAGTGATATTTATCTATCCATTTGCTCCTTTGTACTTCAATTGACTCACTTTGTACTTTGTTGATTGGATGAGTGATTAACGACATTCTAAAGGGTATATTTAATCCCTAGACTTTATTGCTATGTATTTCCTTTCAAGTACCTGGCAAACGCAAAAGAGATATTTTTTTATAAATTGCTCATCAATATTAACCAATTTCCATGTCTATTAACTTCTTACTATTGTGATTGGAATTGTGAATGATCGGTTGATCGGTTGATCGGTTGGCCGTTGTCATCCTTCCTTTTCATTCGCCTAATGGCTAATTTTAATTCCCTGGGTTCATATTACAGTGTCATCAAATTCCAAGCGAGTGTCAGGATTACATTATTGGTGGCAAATGCACTCATACTGTACGCAACTGTCAGCACATAAACTTTTTTTTTAAAGTGCTTCTTTGATCTTTTTTTTTGTCTTCGTTGTCCTACTTAACACAGTACATTAAATGTTGATATGATTTCGATTTTCATATTTCAGCGCTATAACCCTAAAAATATTGAATCATACCTTTCATACTGATACTTTCAGACCGGCACGTCAGTTATGCTATATTTTCAATTGTTGTAAGTGGAATTTCAAACAATTAATCCATGTTATTGCTTGATCTAGTGGAAGAATGAATAATTGAGTGATTCAATTCAATTCAAAATGGTTTATTAAAATACTTTCATTGCAGCAAAGCCGAATTGCAAAAATTCACCATAACACAGTGACAATTGATAAAATGCATAATGTAGAACATGGTAAAATAACAATCAAACTATTATTCATTGATAAAAAGTACAATCAGGATGGATGAAACAGAAAAGAAATGGGAAAGAGAAAGAGAGAGAAAGAGAGAGAGAAAGAGAGAAAAGAGAGAGAGAGAGAGGGAGAGAGAGAAAGGGGATGGAGAAACTGCAACTGGGATGTATGAATACAAGGAGACAGAAGCTGTCCTAACATGGACAGAGAGGGTAGAGAAATAATGATGAAAGGAAAGAGTTAAAAAAGGAGGATGGTATAAAGGGAAAAAGAGGGGGAAAAGAGTAGGGGCACACAAAAAAAATGAATGCATTTATTTATCATGATCAAATAGATTACACTACCTTCACATAAATATTCAAATACTTTTATAAACATCTCGGCTGATTTGTAATTTCAGTTAAAAGTATGAGACTAAATCATTGTTAATTGTCATTATATAAAATGAGAATTGTTTTTTATTAGAGAAAAGAAAAAATATGGAATTGGGATTTGCAAACATATTGATAAAAATTAACATTTTATAATCATTCTAGAAAACAATTTAAACAAAGATTGAATCAAGGTACTCCAAATAAATAAATAGTGCATTCATAAATTATTGAATTTCTTATATAGTGATATTGCTTCTCATTAGATAATATTGATGAAAATTTAAATTTCAAAGACAAACAAACAACACCTAAAAAAAACCTATTCTTTCTAAATCTTGTAGTTCGACATCGTAACTCTCCAGTGGCTATGGCGTTTCTAGTCTGATAGTTACAAGGCCTTCTTTTTGGTAGAAGGTGATGCAATTTGCATGAGATCAGTTGCATGGATTTTGCGAACGAGAGACAGAGTTTCACCCGTCTATCTTCGAGGGCCCCTATTTTGACTGGAGGAATGCACTCTTGTACGAATTGTCTTCATACACAGTTATCATGAATTGACTATAATCATAACCATAGTCATGATTACAATCAATCATCATCATTATCAAATCAACACAATCAGAGTCACTAGCAGAGTTGTAATAAAAATGGGAGTAAAAATTCATGATCGCTGCTATGCGTTAAACCAATCACACAAGAACTTCGTTACATCCAGTCCAATTTTTCGATTACGACTGATTGAAGACAAAAACATCACTCAGTAAGTGATAATGCAAAAGCATGGATAAGGTATCGAATATGACGATTAATAATATGGCAGACACGGGGAGAGGTGAATTAAAGATTCTAAAGAATTATAATTTGACATTGGAACCAATCATACTTTTTATTCCTTCTATTGTTTCTCTCTCGACTCATCTTTCTCACTTTATCTCTCTCTCTCCCTCCCTCTCACTCTCTCTCTATCTCTCTCTCTCTCTCTCATACACATAATTAACTCTCTCGTGTACACAAGCACACACACACGTACACACACGCACCCTCTCCCTCTCTCTACAAATCTACCACTCTCTTTATCAACACACACACTCTTTTCTTTTCTCTCTCCCTCTCTCTCTCACTCTTTCTCTCTCTCTCTCTCTCTCTCTCCCTCTTCCTCTCTCTCTCTCTCTCTTCCTCTTTCTCTCTCTCTCTCTCTCTCTCTCTCTCCCCCTTCCTCTCTCTCTCTCTCTCTTCCTCTTCCTCTCTCTCTCTCCCTCTCTCTCTCTGATATTCTTTTTTTAAACATTTGGTTGACTATGTCAATCATGCTTGCCTGTAGAATCATTATCTGACGACATTGAGAAGGATCTGGACTGGAAAATGTGATATTGTTATTTATAAGCATACATTATATCTTCACAGTCATTTACCATATTACATCAATCATTCAGGAGGAAATAATGCAAGTATCTTTGGACATGCCGAACCCCCTAGATCCGCCCCTGCTTATGCTTTCATGTAATGAATATGATTATGCATCGAATACATGAAGCTAGCCGAAGCATGTCTTTCAGAATAATTAAAATGTTATCATATACAATCAGCTTTTGTGCCAAAAGAAAAATTAACTATGCTACATTGATTACATTTAGACTTTGCAGACTGATTCAATTCTGTACATGCTTTCATAATTATAATCCATCCAGTACAGACTTTTCTCTCCAACGTTTCCTTTCCAATAAAAAATGTCATTAATAACAGAAACAGAGTATGCGCCATATGAACACATTATATATTGTTCAAAGTCATGATATTTACTCTGATAACATTACCATGAAAAAAATGCCATTCAAATAAATATTATTCAGCGATGTTTCTTTCTTTCCTAGAGTTACTTAAAATATATTTGTATGTGAAAACCCCAAAGTCAAACATTATGAATGCCATTCATAGTACGACCAATCCACAGCATGCAGGGATTTATCTATATAGCTAGTTACCGGAAGGCCTTTGTGTACATTAAAGTAACATCTCTAAATGCTTTGACCAGCCTATATACCTAATACAACATCATTCTTTTTTAATTAAAGGGAGTGACAACTGACCAGGCCCTCTATTGAATGCACTCTGTAATTCTGATCTAGCGCTATACCCACACAGATTCAGTTTCTTCTTATATTCCGAAATCATGTTATTCCATTTTCTCAATACAAGCTAGGGCATACATGTGTCAAAATTTGTACTTAAATTGCAGAACATGAATTATCGCTTTTATTTAAATAGGATACATTAATGATTGTATAATATACAGTTTAGGTGGAAACTGCCGGAAAGTACAACCGAGTATTCCATTAAATGCTCTTATAAGTATATATTCATTCTAAATAGCTGCAAAATCGGTGAATCAGCATGAATCAGTTGTTATACATATATATTTATGAAATTAAATATTTACAGCATCACTGAAGCTACACGTACAAAAGGGTTCGGATCCCAATTATCCTTATATATTTGCACAGGTACGATTCGCCGGAAAATGAAGGGGGCAGTTGTCTTTTGGCCGACTAACATTTTTCTGGTTTCTAGATTTCACCCCGAGCAAAGTGAGTGAAAGAAGATTTTGACTATTAATTGGGGTGAAAATGTAATTACGTCTTCAAAATTGAATATACTGGAAAATTGAAAAATAAAACACTACAAATACACGATCTCACTTCTCATCGATATTGAAAATCCTTGGTTCTCCATTCGCCGAAAATATAACTGTAACTATATACAATGTATACTTAAACCTATATAAATATTTGTTTTCTTTTTAATATGATAGCCTTGAAATCGATGGGCTCTGTCAATCAAACATCAAACACTGTATTTTAAACTCCAGAATCCCGCAATAGCCAATAAAATTGTGTTTTCAAATGTATGCTTATGATTCATACAAACGCGATACCTCGGTTTTAATTACCCGGAATAGCAACATCAATACACTTTTCTTTCTTCCGGTACTGCAATTATGATCAACATTGCCAAACATCTAATTAATACACCTGGGTCGAGAGTGACAAATGTCGGCAAAGCATCTTGTCAAAGAATCGAGCTAAGATCGAACCTGGGACCTTTCGTTTGAGAGTCAAGAGCCTTCACCAATATACCACAGTGCTTTTCAGTCTTCATTCCAGATCATCCTGGCAACAAGCTCAATGTAAATCACTTATTGTATATGATAGCACCTTTAATCCTTCTTGGAAATAGTTGGTGCTATAATGAGATGAACTTTCGGCACGCTTCGAGTTATGAATAAGTTTTAAACTTCGCTTCGCTCTCAGCAAAACATCATGTCTGGTAGAGGAAAAAGAGGAAAGGCCCGCACCAAGGCAAAGTCTAGCTCATCACGTGCCGCTCTTCTTTGGAGATCGGCATCTTGATGTCTTGTTGCCGTGGGCAGCGTGTTGCCAGCAAATTCTAAGATTTCGGCAGTCAGGTACTACCAAAATGGCGAAAATTCAAATAAATTCCTATATATTATGAGAAAGTTATAAGTGTTTGCAATGTTTGTACTGAGCGAGACGAGAAGCTTTGTCGGCAATTCGCTCTAAGATGTTGTTGACAAAACTGTGCATGCATGATGGTCACGTCTAACCAGAAACTGGAGACCGGCACGGGATGAGCGAGATTTTAATAATTGTGTTCACAAATTTACATGGCATTTCTTTTGGCCTGTTACTTGTTTTAAAGATAGTCTGTCAAAGTAAGATCGCACAAATTAGTTCATGGAAAAAAATCAGATAAGTGCGTTCCAATATGTGATTTTAAACAAAAAATTTACTTTCAAAGGCAAGATGGTAAAACGAACGCTAAAGAAAGAGTTATTAGGATCATTCAGGATGGAACGGAACATCCAATTTTTTGTTCCAATATCAATCGTTACAGCACTTCCTGAATCACTACTAAAGCTGAACATTCCAAAGAAATGTATCATGTATATAGTAGGTATTTGAAAAGTGTGGTTCGTCCAACATGTTTCACTAGTAGAATGTTGTTTCTTGTCTGTCCGCAGTTGCCTTGGTATGAGAGCAGACTCTGCAAAGAAGCCTTACGCGTTTCATAAGCACTCGCTGGAAATGAACATTACTCCATAGGTATATGTAAGGTACTATAGACGGGAACATTGGAATGAGGTGAACGTAGAATATCATACTCTGTAGTGGCTTGGTTATCTCGAACTGGCGAAAGATTTCTATGACAATCGGAACCCATGATATCAACAAGAGTATAAGCATGGCAAGCATTAGTCGCATCAGCTTGAGTTCACCTCGACCAACTTGGAGGATCTTCGGTTTGTCCAAGTGAATCAGGTTTGGCTTTTTGGAATTATTTTCTTTTATCTCTGGGTCTTCTGCTGAAATGACAGAAGATGGTTGTGCATCCGTAACAATTCCATCGGACTCCTTAGCACGTGTCACTAAGGTGGGTTCCATTGGTGTCAGATTTGTTTCAGTTGCAAGTGTATTTGATGGTGACGAAGCAAGGTCCTGAACCTCTTTAGAGGGTCCATGTCCCTGCTGTAAACGTAGATCAATGTCAAAGCGTTTGTTTTGCCGAATCATATTTGTAGGATTTTCCACATTTCCTCCTGATATGTTAATTTTAAATTCATCTGACGTGTCAGTTTTACTTTTCCCGTCGTTCTGGAAGTCGTTACAAGTCCTAAGACCGTTTTGAGGTGACATTTCTGAGTCATTTATTATCGTCTGTTTTGATTTTTCGCCTGCAAAGGAAACGCATTTTACCCGTGCTGACGTCGAAGGGGTCATTTTGACAGAGCTTGAAGCACATGCCACTCTCATTCGACTCTTTGAAATTATACGCAAAGTCATCATATTGATGATAGGGACAATAATAAGTGTTGGTAAAATGTTGATGATCAGATATATCATCATATTTTGCCGCGTCACCATCTCGTCTTCTTCGGTACTGAAGTTGATCCACAAAGGTACACCGTTAGATAACGTTAACACCCACAGGATGATGAGTACAACCGGTATGGCTCGACCAGTGCAGAGTCGTTGGTAGGCCCTTCTGCTCTTCCTGATGAGGAGGTAACGGTTGACGGCTACCATTGTCAAACTTTCCAAGGATATCGCAATGGTTACTGGGTAGACAACATCACGGAATTTCTTCGCGGCGATATTCAAATGCACAACTACAACATACATATAAAGAGGGGTGACTGTGATGACCGCGAAGAGGTTTACGACTGCTAAATGCACGATGAAAATGTTGGCGGTGACACGGCGAAGCTTCTTGTCAGAAGCAAAGGCCACGACAATGAGTAGGTTTCCGACTATCCCAATGATTATTAAGGATATGAAATATGAATAAATAGATGGAATATTCGGCAGTACATAAACCGTGTTATCAGAGTTATTTGATTCCATATTTACAAGTACAAACGACCAGATCAAAACTATATAACGACAGAGTGCGTTGCCTTTATGCCCCTTGATACCGAATGTTATGCACAAGTCAAATACTCATTTCCATCGCTATGATGAGAACAAATAAAACGGCGTCCAGACGAACAACTTCTCCTACTCGAACTATCTAGCAGTGTCCTGAACATTATGGTCTACACCCTTGGTCGAGAAGAGTCTTTTCTTGAAAATTAATGAAACACAACAAGAGTCTAGAACAAAACAATTCGGTTTCTTGCGAGCGGCATCAAAAGAATTTCTCACCGTTGGTAAAATCAAGAGTACTGTTAATTTCCAGTATATAACGTACTTGCTTCCCAGACTTGCTTCTGACGTGAGTTTTGTTTCTCACAGCAATATCAGAATGAGAAGAGCTGTTAAACTAATATGTGACAGACACGCCGAGCTATCATTCCCAAATTCTAATCGATGGACATAATTATATGGTCACTGACTCACTGAGTGCAACACGTTTTATCCAGGGTATGATTATGAACTGAAATGCTACGTGCCATCAATCAATATGCTTGAGTGCTTTCAAACAATTATGACAATCTTCTTAACGGAATCACTCAGGTCGTGGATATAATTTAACTATAATTATTATTATCATTATTGGTGTATCCAGTACTTGGCCTAAGGAGGGGCCAATCATCTAATCCCTATAATTATAGTTCGGCAAGGAAACAATTTGTTGAAGGCTCTGGTCTGCGTTGCGGGGGCGGGGGTGCCCCAAAGACTTTTTTTAGGAAGAAACGGGGAATTAAAAGCTAGAATGGATTGATTAAAAGCGTCAAGATCTAAAATCAAAGCAACATAACATGTATTTGCAGTTATACCTGCAAATAAAACATTGATTACATTATTTGATGATACTTTCCATTTTATTTTAATGTATTTGATTAACATAGATCTGTGTTGCATTGATTTATAACGGTTACTTTATTGTCTCATTGATCTGGAGACATAATGATTCGATATCTTCACTACTCAATTGTCCTAAATTCCAAGTTTGTATCGTAAACTATATATGTTTAACATTTCTTTTGCGACCACGCAGTTTTTGTTAAAGAACATGTAGTATCTTATGAATGTACACGAGTTATTTTGTAGTGCATGTATTAAATCCCAAATAATTCCATAGTCTGCTACCAATTAGTATTTAAATTTTGGCAGAATTCTTTTTTTATTGGAAATTTCTCAGGAGGGGCAATCTGCCCCTGACACTCATTCAAATACACTTGTGATCGTCATGTTTTGAATCAAATTGACTTATTACGCGTTATGATAGGTCGCAATAGTTTTATTTGATTGCAATAACAAGGCCCTGAAGAAAGAAGGGTCGGTGAGGTGAGGTTAAACACTCCTCCCACCCCCCTCACAAAAAAGAGATTTACTCTCAATACATTCGGAGTTTGAAATCGCACGAAAAAGACGACCTCATAACTTTTTCGATCTTCTATTGTGTTTCTTTTTCTTCCTTTGCTTGATGAATAATTTAAGCTAACGAGTTGAGTCTGACAACCTTCTCCCCCAATCATTAAAAGTGTTCTAGACTTAACGCACGATGGAGCAATATAGATCCGATGTCCTCTCTAGATCCAATTAGGATATTAACCTCCGTTATTATTGAAGTACATGATTTTTCATACGGTTGTTATCTTTCCATTTCGCTGATCACAATGTCAAATTAATGCAATTAAGGTCATTATTTTACAAATTAAATAAACATGTACCAGACTACCAATGCCCGCGCTACGGCGGGGCTCAACCCCCCCCCCCCCCACCCCACCCACTTGTTAAAGAAAAATCGAAAAAAACCTACCAAAGTCCAGTAAACAAAACAACAAAACAAAGCGAAAAAATAGTAATTGCGTGACTAAAAAAACGGAGGTATCGTTAAGCCTATCGGCAAAGCTTCCGAATTCGCAAAGCACCCCTTCCCCCCCCCCCACTTTCTCAGGTACCCCTCAAGTGCCCCTTTTTACAGAGGAAAAGTGCCCCTTTTTATTTATAATAGTTGTCCGTTCCACATTCTTATAAGTGCCTCTTAATTACCACCTCTGATAATTAAGTGCCCCTTCATATATGATAATTACCCCTCTTCAAATCTGAGAGGTGCATGTTTTACTTTAACAAGTGCCCCTTTCTTTTGTAATAATAAAAATAATAATAAACTGGATTTATATGGCGCTAATACGGAATACCGTCTCTAAGCGCTCTACAAATATCATTACCCCGGTCATCGGATTCATTCACGCACAATTTGCATCATCTCCACTCCCAGGGAAGTATTCCTACCTTATGGTCACCGTGAGGGCTTAAAGGTACTATGTCCCATTTGCAGGCCCAAAAAATGAAAAAGTTAAATTCCAACTGCATTTGAAAGATAATACTAATTTAGAACTTCCCTAAAAAAGGTGGGGCTTGAAAATGTCTTCAAGTGGGAAAATAACGACTATTAGTTGTCAAATCGACTTTAGGGCTATAGAGCCCAAAAGTAATAGTCTTGATTTTCAGACAATTGTACCGAATGGTCATACGTTTTATGCTGCGCAAAGATTCAATCAGTTTAATCTTGGCCATCACAAGAAGTGGGTTATTGATGTAGACAAATGTTCATGTACCCTTTACAACTCTTTTCATGTATCTTATTACCAAAGAAGAAAAAAAGCCAGTCAGTCACTCAATAGTGTCTGACAGTGAAGTCTAGCAAGTAAACGGGTTTCCTTGCATAATTTGAATATGAGGACACTGCTAACGTTTAAATTTCACAGATAGGACATACATGACATGTTCATAATTCCTGCAAAGTTCTACAGCATTTGAGGTTGGCTGCAAAAGGGACATAGTACCTTTAAGTGCTTAAAGATAAACTTGAGTTCTGGTAAAAAAGAAAGTGATTTCTCACAGAACCAAATGAAACTTACACTGAATGTTCAAGATTACAAATAAATGTCATTTGCCAAACAATTTTGGTAGAAAATGTATACTGGCTGAGTAATGAGCATATAAAGATAAGGAAATCAAGGTAGGTAACCCGACACCATTTGTGTAGTCCCGTATACATCTGTATGTGTACAGTGCTTGTTACTTTATCAAGACTGGGCCAAAATTATTATGACTTCGATGACTCCAGAACCTCGCAGTACACACTTACATGCTACATGATCAACTTTTTCTGATCCATTCCACACCTTTTCTTTCACAATGCAATCGCATGACCAGAACTCAACTTTATCTTAAACTCACTTGACTCGACTATAAGTGCAAATTTTCCCTTTTATTTTGGCACGTGTCCCCTTTTTCTTTCTAATGAGAGCCATTTTCACTTCTGATATAATGCCCCTTTTCTTTTTTAATATTAAGAGCATCTTCCCCTTTTCATAATGCCACTTCTGACGCCTCTGATAGATGCCTCTTTTAAAATATTATAAATGCCCATATTCCTTCGAAAAGTGCCCATTTTCCTTTGTAATAAGTGCCCAATTCAATTTTCACAAGTGCCCCTATTCATCTCAGGTGATTGCCCCTTTTTAAATACAACAAGTGCCCTTTACCATCTCTGATAAGTGCCTATTCACCTCATATAATTGCCTCTTTTTCAAATCTGATAGGTGTCCCTTGTATATTTCGACATCTGCCTCTTTTCCTTTGTATGCCCCGTTTTCATCTCCAATGAGTGCCCTTATTCAAATTTAAGAGGTCTCCCTTCAACTCTGTAATAAGTGCCCCTTTTCATCAGATAATTGCCCTTTTTAATAAGTGCTCCTTTTCCGTTGTCATAATTGCCTTTTTCCATCTCTGGTATGTGCCTCTTATTTCGTGCGAGGAGAGCCCCATTTTCACCTCTGGTAATTCCCTGTTCTTACTTCTTTTCTAATAAGTGGTCCTTTTCCATTAAAATGTGCTCTTAATTCAGAGCGATTAAAAGCAACTTTTCCTTTAATTTCTTCCAAAGCTGCCCCCTACGCTCGCTCGCATTTAAATTTAATATAATAATGTGTCTTATTATGACCTTTTCGGTCTTTTATGATTGGATTGTGCTTAGAAACCATCAGGATTATTTTTTCCTCTTTATAAGGTGTGATTTTTTGCACTGCGAACTCACAAATCTCAAAACTGTTGTTTGTTCACTTCGCTCGCTCGCAAATTAATATTCGGACCATCACACCACACTGCACAGTACATGTATGATGCTTAAGCAGCAGGCGCGTAGCCAGAGTTCGATGTTTGGGGGGGCACTTACATGTAATCGATCGAGGTCAAAAAAAGGGGTCTAAAAAAATCAACCGATCTTAAAATTTTAGGGGGGGGCACGTGCCCCCCCGTGCCCCCCCCGTGGCTACGCGCCTGTTAAGCAGTATCTTGGACCATGTAAAGAGAGAAACAAACATGCTAATGCTAATTTACGCTTGCTACGCTCTACCTGATCGTAAATACTTTAGCCCCCCCCCCCCCACAAAACAATTCGGTTTCTTGCGAGCGGCATCAAAAGAATTTCTCACCGTTGGTAAAATCAAGAGTACTGTTAATTTCCAGTATATAACGTACTTGCTTCCCGGACTTGCTTCTGACGTGAGTTTTGTTTCTCACAGCAATATCAGAATGAGAAGAGCTGTTAAACTAATATGTGACAGACACGCCGAGCTATCACTCCCAAATTCTAATCGATGGACATAATTATATGGTCACTGACTCACTGAGTGCAACACGTTTTATCCAGGGTATGATTATGAACTGAAATGCTACGTGCCATCAATCAATATGCTTGAGTGCTTTCAAACAATTATGACAATCTTCTTAACGGAATCACTCAGGTCGTGGATATAATTTAACTATAATTATTATTATCATTATTGGTGTATCCAGTACTTGGCCTAAGGAGGGGCCAATCATCTAATCCCTATAATTATAGTTCGGCAAGGAAACAATTTGTTGAAGGCTCTGGTCTGCGTTGCGGGGGCGGGGGTGCCCCAAAGACTTTTTTTAGGAAGAAACGGGGAATTAAAAGCTAGAATGGATTGATTAAAAGCGTCAAGATCTAAAATCAAAGCAACATTACATGTATTTGCAGTTATACCTGCAAATAAAACATTAATTACATTATTTGATGATACTTTCCATTTTATTTTAAATGTATTTGATACTATACGTAGTATCTTATGAATGTACACGAGTTATTTTGTAGTGCATGTATTAAATCCCAAATAATTAGTCTGCTACCAATTAGTATTTAAATTCTGGCAGAATTCTTTTTTTATTGGAAATTTCTCAGGAGGGGCAAACTGCCCCTGACACTCATTCAAATACACTTGCGATCGTCATGTTTTGAATCAAATTGACTTATTACGCGTCATGATAGGTCGCAATAGTTTTAATTGATTGCAATAACAAGGCCCTGAAGAAAGAAGGGTCGGTGAGGTGAGGTTAAACACTCCTCCCACCCCCACCCCGCACAAAAAATAAATTTACTCTCAGTACATTCGGAGTTTGAAATCGTACGAAAAAGACGACCTCATAACTTTTTCGATCTTCTATTGTGTTTCTTTTTCTTCCTTTGCTTGATGGAAAATTTAAGATAACGAGTTGAGTCTGGCAACCTTCTCCCAAATCATTAAAAGTGTCCTTGAATTAACGCATGATGGAGCAATATAGATCCGATGTCCTCTCTAGATCCAATTAGGATATTAACCTCCGTTATTATTGAAGTACATGATTTTTCATACGGTTGTTATCTTTCCATTTCGCTGATCACAATGTCAAATTAATGCAATTAAGGTCATTATTTTACAAATTAAATAAACATGTACCAGACTACCAATGCCCGCGCTACGGCGGGGCTCGAACCCCCCCCCCCCCCCCCAACTTGTTAAAGAGAAATAGAAATAAACCTACCAAAGTCTCGTTAAAAAAAAATATTTAAAAAAAATAAATAAAAAATCTGCTAGATGCGAGACCACAATTACCTAAAGCGCTTTTGCAAACCTAATTCAGCAACAAAGCGAAAAAATAGTAATTGCGTGACAAAAAAACGGAGGCATCGTCAAGCCTATCGGAAAAGCTTCCGAATTCGCAAAGTACCCCCTCCCCCCCCCCTCCCCCAACTTTCTCAGGTACCCCTCAAGTGCCCCTTTTTACAGAGGAAAAGTGCCCCTTTTTAATTTATAATAGTTGTCCGTTTAACATTCTTATAATAATAATAATAATACATAACATTTATTAGGCGCTTAATACTGATGTTTCTGAGCGCACAGTGTTCTGATTAAGAGAAGACTAAAACCCGTAGAATTAAATTAGAAGAAAAAGCAAAAATACAAAAGTAACATAGATAAGGTAAGAAAAACAGTGGCAATCAACTAAATAAAGACAAATATGGTGCGCACCTCCATTGACCGACGCACAACTGCAATTTACAATTTGAAAAGATAGGTTTTGAGTAGAGATTTGAATTGAGATACAGAGGGGGCGCAGTGAATAAAGGCGGGCAGTTTGTTCCAGAGAGCGGGGGCAATAACTGAAAAGGCGCGGTCACCATACCGGGTGTTAGTGCGGGGTCCAGGTGTTAACAGTAATGTGGAAGATGAACGAAGTGTTCGTGACGACGTACGGGAACGTAAGGATATGAGATCGGAAAGGTAAGAGGGGGCTAAGCCATTGATAGCTTTGTAGCACAGGAGAAGAATTTTGAAGGATATGCGGTGGTGAATTTTAAGCCAATGTAGTGAGTTCAATATTGGAGTTATGTGCTCTGATTTACGCGAGAGAGTCACAAGCCGAGCAGCGCTATTCTGTACCCTTTGAAGTGGGACTAGATGTGACTGAGGGAGGCCAGAAAGAGAAGAATTACAGTAATCGATATGGGTCGAGACAAAAGCATGGACTAATTTTGAAGTTGTGGGTCGGTCAAGTAGCCTCCTGATTCTACTGATCTTGTATATACCAAAGGAAGCAGACTTACAAATATTACTAATGTGTTGTTTGAAAGTAAGATTGCTGTCAATATTTAAACCAAGGTCACGCACAGAAGCACAACAACTGAGAGAGCCATCACTCATAACAAGATCAGGAAAGGGGTCTGAGTTCCGAAATTTAGAAGTAATATGAATCATTTCAGATTTTGAATCATTAAGGCAGAGACAGTTTTGAAAAGACCAGGTTTTGATTTCATTGAGGCAACTGGTGAGTTTGTTCGCGGCTACTGTCCTGCTGTTTGGGTGAAGAGTTACATAAATCTGGGTGTCGTCTGCATACATAGTGTGTTGAATATTCTGATGAAGGTTAATAACATTTGAGAGAGGGCTGGTGTAAAGAATAAACAGGAGGGGGCCGACCACGGAACCCTGCGGAACGCCGCAGATGAGGGGAAATGATTCCGAGTTGGTGTCATTGATGATCACCTTCTGAGTTCGGTGCATGAGATAGGAGCGAATCCATTGAAGTACGGTGCCGGTGATGGAGAAGTCGTTCTCTAAGCGATGGAGTAACAGGTCGTGGTTGATAGTGTCAAATGCGGCAGTGTAATCAAGCAAGATGAGGACAGCTTCATTACCCTTATCTACAGCTAGAAGCAGGTCATTTAGGACCTTGACAGTTGCAGTCTCAGTAGAATGATGATTCCGATAGGCAGATTGGTGGATTGGAAACAAACCGAGATTGTCAATGTGGGCTTTCAGCTGTAGTGACACAATACGTTCCAAAACCTTCCCAAGGAATGGCAGGTTTGCGATGGGCCTGTAGTTCTTAAGTCCATTCGTGTCGAGACTCGGCTTCTTTAGGAGGGGAAGAAGCAGAGAAGTCTTAAAAGACTCTGGAACTATTCCGGATGATAACGAGAGATTGAACAGTTTGGTTATGTGAGGAAGGAGTTCATCGAGGACTTCCTTTAGAAGCCAGGTAGGAATCGGATCTAGCTTACAGTGTTTAGAAGGAAGTGAAGTGATGAGCTTCCTGACTTGTGAGAGGGATACAAGGCAGAAATCAGAGAGTTCATGACGAGGGCCTGGAGCAAAAGATCTTGAAGCTGGTGCTGGTACTACATTAGGGAAAGAGGATACAACTTTGGCGACCTTTTCCCTGAAGAATGTAGCAAATCTGTTGGCGAGTTCACTATCAGAAGAATGATCTGGAAGAGGTGAAGATTGAGTGGGCGTTGAGAGTGTCTTCACAAGACGAAACAGTTCTTTAGTGTCAGCATTCTTGATGAGATCTTTGAGATACGCTGACTTCGCATTGAAGATGCACTCATAATATGACTCGCATTCACGGCGGTACAGCTCTCTATCAACAAAAAGTCCAGACTTGATCGAACGACGTTCCGCACGACGCCTTCGCCTCTTGGCTTCCTGGATATCATCGGTAAACCATGGCGCATCAGGTCTGATTGATACAGTCTTGACCTGGATTGGAGCGTGCTCATCAATCAACGTCCGCAAAGATGAGTTGTAATGCTCCGCGGAAGCAGATGGACAAGATAGATCAGGAAGTGAATGGAACATTGTGTCAATAGAGTTGCGTAGAGAGTCCTTGTCAATGCTGCGATATTTCCTGAAGGAAACTTCTTTCTTGGGATTCTTTGGCCTTGCGATATTGACAGTGGTGACAAGTGCACAATGGTCGGAAGGCATGGAAGATAGCGAGTTCACGTTGCAGACATCATCCGAATTCCTTGTGAAAATCAAATCTAGAGTGTGACCTGCGCGATGGGTTGGTTCACGAACATGTTGCTTGAACCCTAACGAATCAACACATGTCATAACAGATTTTGCAAAATTATCATTGGGATCATCAACATGTATGTTGAAATCACCCAATAATAGAGGAAAATGATCATCTACAATAGCACCTTCAAGGAGAGTTGGAAATTCATCCAAGAATGTGCCGTTGGAGAGATTATTATTGGCAGACGGGGGTGGTCGATAAATACAGTACAACCTTACAGCAGATGAAGGTGTCAGATTGAGTGTGACATCCAGTAATTCAAAAGATGCAAAATCATTGTTATACACTCTAAAAAAAAAAAAAACCAATATTGGGTAAAATTTTACACTTTACGAGGGTAAAAAGGGAACATGCATGTTTGTTGGGTAAAATTTGACACAGGGGTGGTTGGGTAAAAATTTACCCAGCAAATGTTTAATGTTTTACCCAACTGATGTGCAATATATTTGACCCAACGTAAAAGGTAAAATGTTACCCAACGACAACCATGTTCCCTTTTTGACACAACATTGGGTAATTTTTACCCAACTCATCCTGGGTACTCGTTTACTTTGTTCTTGTGTAATTTATTACCCAAAAGTCGGGTTAAATTTTAACCCAACCTTATTGTATGATTTTTTTAATTTTTACACAGATTTGGGTATAAAAGAAAATTTGTCCGAGGAGTTGGCTGGAAAAGTACATGCTATATGTAGTGTAGTGTATAAGTAGCAGACCTCTCTCTCTCTCTCTTGGCTAGACAGTCTTTCGCTTGGCGTGCTCGCAGTAGGTGACTGCATCGCGGATGACATTCTCCATACGAATAATGTGTTGTCCAGAATTATGAGGAATTTCATGTCCATATTGAGAAGATTTACACGCATTCATGCAAATAAATGCTGCGGAAAGACACAAGTGCATGATCGTAGTCTATTTCGAACAAAGTCGTCCATCCTCTGTCGATCTTGAACACGATTAATTCGATGAACAGCTGATTCGAAACGACCGACCACGCTAGCGCTTCAATCATAGTTTTTATCATCAGTTGTGTCATAATACCAACGTTTAGGTGTCAAACTTGTGTTTACCCAACGCGTGGTTCAAATATTAATCTGCATCGTTACTTTCTTACCCCGGAAATGCGCACAGTCGAATTTTGATATGACACTATGGCAAGTGTAAATTTTTTTCGAAGGGACTTGGTGTTTGGCACAAGGTTGGGTAATACTTTACCCAACTTTTTTAAACAGCGATTTTGCACAGCAAAATTTTGCACTCTACTTTTAGAGTACATTGTAAGTGCCTCTTAATTACCACCTCTGATAATTAAGTGCCCCTTCATATATGATAATTGCCCCTATTCAAATCTGAGAGGTGCCCGTTTTACTTTAACAAGTGCCCCTTTCTTTTGTAATAATAAAAATAATAATAAACTGGATTTATATGGCGCTAATACGGAATACCGTCTCTAAGCGCTTTACAAATATTATTACCCCGGTCATCGGATTCATTCACGCACAATTTGCATCATCTCCACTCCCAGGGAAGTATTCCTACCTTATGGTCACCGTGAGATCTTAAGTGCTTAAAGATAAACTTGAGTTCTGGTAAAAAAGAAAGTGATTTCTCACAGAACCAAATGAAACTTACACTGAATGTTCAAGATTACAAATAAATGTCATTTGCCAAACAATTTTGGTAGAAAATGTATACTGGCTGAGTAATGAGCATATAAAGATAAGGAAATCAAGGTAGGTAACCCCGACACCATTTGTGTAGTCCCGTATACATCTGTATGTGTACAGTGCTTGTTACTTTATCAAGACTGGGCCAAAATTATTATGACTTCGATGACTCCAGAACCTCGCAGTACACACTTACATGCTACATGATCAACTTTTTCTGATCCATTCCACACCTTTTCTTTCACAATGCAATCGCATGACCAGAACTCAACTTTATCTTAAACTCACTTGACTCGACTATAAGTGCAAATTTTCCCTTTTATTTTGGCACGTGTCCCCTTTTTCTTTCTAATGAGAGCCATTTTCACTTCTGATATAATGCCCCTTTTCTTTTTTAATATTAAGAGCATCTTCCCCTTTTCATAATGCCACTTCTGACGCCTCTGATAGATGCCTCTTTTAAAATATTATAAATGCCCATATTCCTTCGAAAAGTGCCCATTTTCCTTTGTAATAAGTGCCCAATTCAATTTTCACAAGTGCCCCTATTCATCTCAGGTGATTGCCCCTTTTTAAATACAACAAGTGCCCTTTACCATCTCTGATAAGTGCCTATTCACCTCATATAATTGCCTCTTTTCAAATCTGATAGGTGTCCCTTGTATATTTCGACATCTGCCTCTTTTCCTTTGTATGCCCCGTTTTCATCTCCAATGAGTGCCCTTATTCAAATTTAAGAGGTGTCCCTTCAACTCTGTAATAAGTGCCCCTTTTCATCAGATAATTGCCCTTTTTAATAAGTGCTCCTTTTCCGTTGTCATAATTGCCTTTTTTCATCTCTGGTATGTGCCCCTTATTCAGTGCGAGGAGAGCCCCATTTCACGTCTGGTAATTCCCTGTTTTTACTTTGACATGTGCTCTTTATCTTTTCTAATAAGTGGTCCTTTTCCCTTAAAATGTGCTCTTAATTCAGAGCGATTAAAAGCAACTTTTCCTTTAATTTCTCCCAACGTTGCCCCCCTACGCTCGCTCGCATTTAAATTTGATATAATAATGTGTCTTATTAAGACCTTTTCAGTCTTTTATGATTAGATTGTGCTTAGAACCCATCAGGATTATTTTTTCCTCTTTATAAGATGTCATTTTTTGCACTGCGACCTCACAAATCTCAAAACTGTTGTTTGTTCGTTTCGCTCGCTCGCAATTTAATATTCGGACCATCACACCCAACTGCACAGTACATGTATGATGCCGCTTTAAGCAGTATCTTGGACCATGTAAAGAGAGAAACAAACATGCAAGTGCTAATTTACGCTTGCTACGCTCTACCTGATCGTAAATACTTTAGCCCCCCCCCCAACACACACACATGTTGTAAAACGTTCCACAGGGCCTGTGTACAGCCCCCGGCCCCCCCCCCCCCCACTCAGGTTTCGAAATGACCGCATGCGTGTTGCCAAAATGTCCGGTAAAGGGGTACTTTTCGTGCGACAAAGTCCGCCCCGAGAATTGTAAAAAAAGGGGTGTATTTGACTTTTCACCCGGAGATTTCTTTAAAAAGGGTGTGTTTTTTCTTTTTTCTCTCATTTCTTTGGACTCCTGAGAAATTATTCCGAATTTAGGGGGGTACATTGAGCATTTTTCCTGATTTAGGGGGGTCTCCAAGGCAGGAAAAGCCCGCGAAAAGCCCGCGAAAGGGGGGTTCGGAAATGTTGGCAGTCCTCAGATAGAGGGTGCTTTCAAAAAGAGGGAACGAGCATATGCGTACCCTAAATAACACTGAGTGGGGGGAGGGGGGGGGGGGGGGGCCGGGGTACAGCCAACCAGGGTATTTCACCGACATCGCTACCACTGATGTAATGTTTTTTCAATTGCGCCATCTTTCGGTAAAGGTGTATATAGAGCGATTTCCTGTTCCCGTTTCTGTTTCCCTGCCACCATCACGCGCGGTAACTGATGCATTGTGTGATATGGCTGACGGCACATCTTTGTAAACAGCAGGTGACAGTTAACTTAAATCTGAAGCAGTGTCGGTAGAATACCCTGCCTTTAATGTCACATGACTAGATTCAAATTGCCCAAATCCGATATGCTCGTTACATAGCTTTAATCCATTTGCCAATAACTCTTTCTGTGCCAGAGTCACATAAGCAGACTAGATAATTATTCATTCACTCATTGCTCCACCACTAAACACGTATATGGTGGTTAATTTATAAGAATGTTTTGAGAACACAATCGCAGACTTTCAAGAAAATAAGTCAAAGTTTGGGTTTTCTGTTGTACACAGAAAACCTCAATTTTGTATTCTTTCATCAATATTCGACTTCAAACACATTTTTTCACATAAGCAGACTAGATAATTATTCATTCACTCATTGCTCCACCACTAAACACGTATATGGTGGTTAATTTATAAGAATGTTTTGAGAACACAATCGCAGACTTTCAAGAAAATAAGTCAAAGTTTGGGTTTTCTGTTGTACACAGAAAACCTCAATTTTGTATTCTTTCATCAATATTCGACTTCAAACACATTTTTGTTTAAATCCTTGCAGAAATGTACATCCTCTTTCACATTTATGATACAATTAAAGTGAAATTTTGCTATCAAATTTTTGTCGAATTTTGGGCTCCCAACACTTTAGAGGGGCTTTGACATCTTCAAATATCAGAATGGCGTTGTATGAGACGAACAAAAATGTACTCCTGTTACATTTTGTCCAAAGTTAGGAATTTATTAACGGAGGAAATTGACTACGGAGCAATTGTCGCCTGGAGCATGTTTCTTAGAACTGAATATGGAAGAGTTTATTCAAACGGGAGGATCCGTTAAACACTCATCTGCTTATTAGTTTATACTTATATTTAACATACCCCGGCGGACCGATAAGAGAAGAGGCTTTTATCATAATTATCGTTTGTTTTGACTTTGCAATAGTGTTTGGTAATTTCAAATTGAAAAGAATTATCAACTAATGGCGACTACTTTAATTATCTTGTCTGAACGTTATCAATTTGGATGTTCCCACACGTGGGATAAGGTTATCTATGAAGTCTCAATCAACATAAACAATATTATTGAAGTTTGAAGTTTGAAGTTTTATTAATTCCACATTTTACATCGAAAAAAAGTTTAAATTCTCCCTTTTTCATACAAGCGTATAGATTTCACAACAACAAAAAGTTAAAGATTTCAAATTAAGTATAATGTACGGAAAATAAGTACAAGGTTTCAAAAAATATAGAAATGACAGGCAAGGTAAAAAAAACAATGTAAAATGCGGGGAGCCTAAATAAAAAGCATAGCTTGTATGTGAATAAGCTCCCGTACTGAGTAACACAATATAGCACGTCTGAATTTAAAAGGTATTAATTCGACGGCATGAAATATCAGAAATCAAACACAAGCATTTTCACATCAGATTATTTGATATCCTTTAATCATGGTATATTCTTCTTTGTTGTTATAAATTACCACTAGTTTGATCTTCTTTTATTCAACTCTTTCATTTCCAACATTTAACCCTCACGTTTAAATGTCAAAGAAAACAAGAGGACACAATACAATCGGCATGACTTCTTTGATGCGCAAGCACCGAGGAGTTATTAGGCCTATCAAAAACTCCTTGCAAGCACCTATTCAATACATCTTCGAAAATGAATGTTGTTTTCATTCGTCGTCATAGCGATCCCTCTCCACCTACCCTTCGGTTGAAAAACAAAAGTTTCACACATTCAGCGGTTTTAATTACAGTTCAATCATTTCATCGATGTAAGGATGTGGGTAATTGATTATAATTGCCACGGACTAGTGAAAATAGAGAATATAATTACGACTTCCTCTTTCATTTGACAATTCATTATTCATCTCTAAGTAATTGAATCCATCTATACTGCCTAAGTATCGTTTATCATTGAGGCGGATCTAGGATTTTGAAATAAAAAGGGGGCATAAGTTTGCCTAATATATGACAAGCCCTCCCCCCTCCCCGAATAAGGAACAAGAGGGGTTATAACAGTTCAGGGTGTATTTTTGTTGGGAGCACATATTTTGTGTATTAGTATGGTACCATTGGGTGCACTGGCCGGATGTGCTCCTATATCCTTAAATACACCAGTGTCGTATTTTACATTACAGAGAGCCTATTTCTGTTTTATGATGAACATAAGCATGGAAAGTGGGGCAAGCGAGAGCCCTGTTTTATAAACTGTTAATTGATTGAAATTAATCGCAATTTGACATCAGTCGCAAATCTGTACTGATATTGGAATTTGTACTTTGCACACGATCGCAACTATTTTCGAAAAATCAACTCAACTTTTTCTCATTTATATCAATGATGTTATCAATTATTCTACATGTTTTTATCATAATTATTTGCAGACGACACAGTTCTCATTTCCTCCCTGAAAGCTTTTTCCCGCCTTAGTCCAATGTGGTATGCTTAGCAATTTGAGCCTAGTAGCTCTGGTTGGAATGCTCCCGAGGGAGTGGAGAAAGTGCATACATTGTGTGCGGGCAAGCCAGAATCCGATGACCGGTGTAATAATGTAAAGCGCTTAGAAACTCGGACATTCCCGACGTATTAAGCGTTATATAAGCACAAATATTATTATTATTATTATTAGTAGTCCAGATGACCAAAGAAAATTTAAAAACTGGTGTATAACTGGCTTCAGGGCAATAAACTTTCTTTAAACATAATACAAACTATAAAGTACCGTACTTCGTCATCCGCAAAATACTGCTGCATGATATACTGATGCTTCTCTCTTAATTGATAATAAATGCAATGCAATGTCCTAGTGCAAATTACCTTGGGATATTTATTGATCAGCATTTATCATGGGATTCCAATATCAACTACGTCTCTACAAAAGTTTCACGTAGTGCATTTAAACCTTTCCCCCCCAGGTCATATAATATTAGTATGGTATAACAGCCTCATCGTGTCCCATATTATGTAGTGTAATTTTGTATGGGCAAGTTTGCGTCTTTCTAAGCCAAGCTAGAGAGAATACTCCGTCTTCAGCAAAGAGTTTTGCGAGTTTATTGTAATACAAGTTGTATACTCCATTATAACCAAACATTGTATAAATGTATACACTGACTGCTCAGGATATAAACAAGTTCAAAACAGCTGCAATAATGCATCACTATTGTTTTGTAGTCTTCATGAAGTTAATTTATATAGTACTCGTAAAGTAATACAATTCCACGAATGGAAAGTAACATCCCATCCATACATCTTTTTTTTTTTTAAATCGCCACTTTTGTGTTCTGTGGAATTTCTTGTTCTCCTCGTTAAGAGATCTACCGTTTCTAAATTCATAAAGAACCTTGAATTATACATGTACCTGTTATCCTGTTATCAATGTTATTATTATTTTTATCAGTTGTTTTTAGTTATTTTTTCTATTTCAATGCCCCCAACACCTTTGTTTGACCTTATTTTTTCTCTCCGCCGAAATATCAATGTTTTAACTTGAAAATCGACCTGTGAAGCCTTATTAGGCTTTTAACGATGGCCTTTTATTCTTCTTATTTAATATGAATTCATTTAATGTACGGTGTATTTTATCTTGAAATTCTTTGAATACATTTTAATGTTTTGCATGAAGAACGAATAAAGAATGAACTAATTTTTATTCAAATTTTACATTTTAAATGTGAATTCAACACCCTTTTGTGTGTCCCATGTTATGTATCATGATGTAATACGTCATTGTTACGTTTTCTGAATTCAATAGGTGACGCACAAGGATATTGTAATTCCCGTAGGTTGACTTTTCTACCGTACTTGTGGTCGTGTTCTTTTGATTGATTGCAACTACCCCCTATAAAAAACAAAAACTATAAATTCATGACTTTTTCTCATTCTATTTTTAAAGAAATAATTCATATAAATATGAGTTTCTTTACTCCTCTTTGCTCTTGCTCTTCACGACACAGCATTAGCATCAATATTAATACAAAATAAAAATAATAAAATACCTGTGACAGACACGGTCACAGGTTTTAATCAAAAGCACCCCTTCACCAGCTAGTCCGATGCTAACATGAGGTTCGTATTCAGCTATAACTGCGCTACACAAACCTAGCTCATTTATAGGTTTCTCAACGTATGACTCCTTCACATGCAGGAAATGCTAAATTGAGAATAAAATTATCTTTGTCATTCTCATAGAACTCAGTGAATCATGCATTTCCAACTTTTACTAACGTTTAAACAACATTAAAAAGACGAATTCTAAATATCTTGAAATGGCGTCATTGAGGTCGTACTTTAGACCATTTCTTCCTTAGCACGTTGCTGTAGTTCTTGTTTGTCCACATGAATGCAAATGGAATGAGGGCTGGGTACACGGACAAGAAGGCTCCAAAAAGGTCGAGCACCTTGTTCAACTTCAATCCCACAGACACACTCGCCCAGGCCATCAATGACGGTGTCCAGGAAACCACCAGGATCATGTACATCACCATCATCGTTCTCTGCGTCCGCAGTTCGTTTTTTCCTCGACGTCGAACCTTCTTCTCCTCCTCGTCGTCATTTTTGTCTGCCGCCATGGGAGGTTGGAGTGGCATTGAAGTCGTCGGACCTCCATCGAGAGACAAACCCCGTGTCTCGGATGGGGAACTAACTGATGATACGGCTGTGGGCACTGTAGCTGCGCTTGGTGCCGCCTTGTTTTCGACTCTTTCTCGACTGGCTCGGATGGTACGCATAGTGCCCCATTGAAAACACGGTATGACGATCAGAGGACAATAGTTGAGGATGCATGGTAAAACGAAGGAGATTTCAATCGCCCTGTTGCCCTCCTGCTGCTTCTCATGAAGCTTAATCAAAGACCGCTCAACAAACCAGAATAACATCACAACGACTAACGCGAGAAGCCAGATCACTGTAAGGACAATCGCCACAGCCTTGCGACCGGTGCAGCATCGCCTATACGTGGTGTTTGGTCGTGAGATGAGCAAGTACTGATTCGCAGCAACGGCTGTAAGAGTATAGATGGACGAAACGACACAGACCTCAAGGAAGAAGTCAGATGACAACCGCACCATGAACAATGCCCGGTGGCTCCTGAGGCACGGTACAAAGTTGGTCGCAGCAATGATGGGGTCGAAGAGAACGGAGATTAGAAAGTTGACGACGGTGTTGGCACATATCAGGTAATTGATGGATTTTTTGCAGAGCGCCCGGTTGAAGATGAAGACACAGAGAAGCAGACCGTTGCCGACAGTTCCGAGAACGATTACAATAATGAAGTATACTATGGAGAAGGCATGGACAACGGTAAATTCCTGAATACAAGTCGTTTCATTAGCGGTTGGACTTGCAGAGGTGGCCATTGTAGTATGCGATCCCTTCACCTGGTGACGTACATCGATACACCTGAACACAAGGAAAAGACAGCAGATGAAAATTCGCGTATTAGATCCGGGGGTAAATCCAGGATTACTTAAACGCAGGGGGGGGGGTGTGGTTAAAAACTCCTCGTTTCGTTTCGATTATTTTAGCACGGTGGCGTACTTCAGCCATAAGGCTGTTCTTTAGCATAGCCGTGCATATATAAAAGAAATCACAATATCACAAAGAAACGTACATAAGATTTACATGGCTTACATACAATGTTAATAAACTATTACACATACAATATATACATAATTAGAAGGCGAGAAATCAAAACAAGCCTTATTTAATAAAAGAATTAAAGGAGATTAAAAAAGAGAAAAACAAAAAAAGAGAAGAAAAACAAATCAGTTGTTTTGTTTGCTAAAGTTAACCATGCCATATCACAAATATTTTAAACTTCTTTTGAAAGCATGGTAAGTTGGTTTGTCAAGTTTCTACCGGCAATCGTGAGCACTTTTTTTTTTTTTTTCTCCCGAAAATTTGAAAATCGCGCCGGCCGAAATGTCGCTCAGTGGGGGGGGGGGGATGAGCACATTTTGCACCCCCTCCCCTTGAGCGCCAGAGGGGAGGGAGCCCATCCCCCCAAAAAGGTAAAAATCACGTTTTTTTACACGTTTTTTTCCCGGGGGGGGGGGGTGGCTGGGCCCCCCCCCTGTATCCGCCACTGGCTATGAAACCATTTACATGCATGCTGATCCAATCCATTAAGACACATTTAACAATACCGAGTGATCTACGGTATCGAAAGCTTTCTGTAAATATATTGATACCATTCCAGTCACCTCCTCTTTACCCATACTGTGTAATCAATCTTGTGCACCAAACGTAGAATGAATCATATAAATAACATTATTGTCATTACAAAATGTATGGATATTGGGCGATAATTGGTCACATCTATTCTTTCCCCACTTTTGTATATTGGTATAACTCTAGCGGATTTTTAGCTCAATGGAACATCGCCATCTGCAAGTGACAAATTAATTAAATACACCGACGGCTTCAAAATATATTCAACGACTGGTTTTCCAACAGCATTACTGATAAATTATCATTTTCTAGATGCTTTTTTATCGAGAATATTTATCAATACTTCTCTAATATTCTGATCACTCACTGACTGAATACGAAATGTTGCAGGCGTATTCTGTACAGATTGTTCATGATCATTATAATTCTCACATCTCTGTTCTTGAATTAAAACACCAATATCTACAACAACAAAAATTAAATCTATTTGCCATTACTTTTATATTTTGCAGTAAACCATTATTGGTCTTTTATAAAAATATTATTTGTATCATCTAGACTCACTTGTCATAAGAGTTTTCGATGATTTCCAATTTTTTTTTTAGAGTTTCCTTTGCTTTCTTCAACACTCTTTACAATAAAAATCAGCCTTTGCTTTACCAATTTTCTTAGTGACTGGATTTCTTAAACAATTATATCTAATCCAATCTTCGACTTTTTAAAGATTTTATTGCTTTTTACTTTTGAGACTTTCTTTCACGAATTAAATCCAAGAATTCTGACCAAATCCAGGGGGATTCATGTTTTCTCGTTTTCAGTTTCTTGAGAGGCGCATTTTTGGCATTTAATAACCATCATTTTTTCTATAAAGTTATCATATGCATTATTCATATCTTTACATTGTTGTTGAAGTATTTATGATTTGGGTCAAATTGGAATTAGCAACAATTTCTTAAAGTAGGTTTGTTTGCCATGTTCTTGTATCAGCCTGAATATTGCAATTTATGTCACCAAGTATTACATAATCATAATTCATATCATCAAGTCTTTGTGATACATTTCAAACTTTCCCAAACACTTAAACACAAGAATTAGGTGGTCTGTACCAAACAATACACATATAACTTTTTCATATGCGAAAACTGCATTTCAACAGCCGCGTCAATAGTTCTAGACCATTTTCCATCAAATCTTCACGTATTACGCTCGGGTGACCTCGTTCAATGACCCCGTTTAATTACCTCAATATTTTAAAGTGACTGACTATTGTCTCATTTCTTTGGTAACGAATTAATTTGCTTGCTGTATTTGTTATTTTTGTTATTTTTGCTTGTTTCACGTTGTATAATCATCTTATGTCAAGGCTTCTTGCCCACCTATTATTATTGTTACGTCCTCTACCATTACAACTACTTCAACCAAAATGTTAGTTTTATTTATGGGAACCTATAATCTACAAGCTGAGCTTTTTATTAGGTTCCTTACATTTCACTCTGTATAACCTTCTATTCATTACAATTAATTTCGACGTCTTTTCAAAGAATTAATTATATAATGTGACACTTTTAGAATATTTCATATTATGTTCTAATTTTGTCAATTATGTGAATTCTTTTTATTTGTGAAATGTGAAATAAACTTGAAATTTGAAACATAATTTAAATAAGTTTTAATAAATGCTGCTACACCCCACCATGTCTATCTCTGTCCTTGTTATTCCCACTGTTCCTTCACCTAATTATGATGCGCGGATAACGGATGGGCATGATAATTATTATGCCATAATTAATATGTAATTTATCGTGACTAACCAAGGCGATCGCTGTTCCTCAGGTTCTGGATGATCACCCGCTTTCTCACCGTGGCAGTAATGGCGAAGAATTTCCCATCCTGCGTCCACGCCCAAGCGATAGCTACAATTGTATTAATCGTATTAAGCTCCAATTTGAAGTTAAACGCACCACTCTCTCAGAAATCTAGAACGGATTATTCTCCTTCCCAAACCCACACTAACATTTTGAAGAAAAAACATCACGATATACTCTGAGAGTCTCTTATTTAGTAACCTCCTTCCTTCAAACTGAAAAAACGCAAACAAAGTTACCGGATTTTTAAAAAATGCATCCGATTATCCTCCCAATGACTATTAAAAACATATTGAGACCATGACACTTATTACTCGTAAATCCCTTCTTGGTCTTCCTCTTCTTCTATCTTCCCTACTATCTTTCTTCTCTTTTTCTGTATTTGTCTTTCCTTTGTAAATGATTTAAAATTGTTATTGATGTTTGATTTTTGTAATGTTGTTCTCTCTTTGCTACAGAATTGCTGAAAACAGCCGTGCGGTAAAAGGCAGTATTTTTTAAACATCGCATTGAAAAAATATAAAAAAATAAAAGAAACAAACGAACAAATATTTTATCTGTGCTAATCCCCCCCCCCCCAAAAAAAAAAAAAGCTAACTAAAAAAGCTAAGAAAAGCAAATCAAGTGATTTAAAATCTAACCTAGATCATGACCTGAAACTCTGTGCACTGGAAGGCAACAGGTTGCACTTTATACTTCATGGAATCATTAAATTCAAATTGATGTTGAATAGTTTATGGCATACAGCGAACTGTACGAGCTTGAGCATTAGGACTATTGGACTAGCCATTGTGTTTGTAAATGCAGAACGACTTCATTTATTAAATGAATTATTCAATATGTTTGGGGCTTTGTTGCAAAATCCATCAAAAGTGCTTGCGACACAATTATTAATAATAAAGAACAAAGACTGAGGATTATTTTAGGACGTAAATGACAGTCCAAGGTCTGTCATCCTTCCAAATCAAATTGATGTTGAATAGTTTAAGGCATACAGTACACCAAGAAGAAACCTAATCACCTAATAGACAGCGAACTTAACGAGCTTGAGCATTAGGACTATTGGACTAGCCATTGTGTTTGTAAATGCAGAACGACTTGAAGACGGACAGTCAACCTGTCCGAAACGTCGAGTCTACTCTCCTGCTCCTGCTCTGCAACTCTACTCGCCTACTCAACTCTCCAACTCAATCCAGTCTTCTACTCAAACCTCTCATCCTGCCTACAACTTTCTGGTTTACAGTCCTTTTCAGGACTATACTCACTTCCGAAAGATACTCTTCCTTCCAACCTCCACTTTCTCGCCTTTCCATCTCACTTCTATTTTCTATCTACTTTCCTCAGTCCCTCGAGGACTTTACACATGGTGTACCGTAAACCTCCTCCGCGATATTCATACCACCATGCAAACCTTCAAACATCATCTAATTATATCTTTGTTATCATTATCATTATCATTACCAATTATTATCATTATTGTTGTTACTGTTATTATTAATATTATTGTTATTATTATTATAACTATTATTGTTATAATCATTGTTATCATTATCATTATTATTTGCATTATCATTATTATTATTACTATAAATATTATTATTATAATTATTATTATTAATGATAATGATAATATTGTTATCATTAGCAGTAGAAGTAGTAGTAGTAGTAGTAGTAGTAGTAGTAGCAGTCTGTATCCTACCCAATCATTTTCTAAGTTGATTAAATATTTAGAATAAGAGAAATAACATTTCTGAAGGTTTTTTAAACGGGATTAGTCTTTGGTGTTCAGTTTATGACGAAAAAAGGGTAAATTATTGTTGATTATCAACACTTGAAAATGAAAATATGCTGCGGCACAAACTTCTATAAAACTGATCATAGCTTTGGACGATATTTTTCAAAGCAATTCATTGTTATCATCACTCACGATGTCCATATCATTTAAACTGAGTGTGCAATATCTAGTTCAATATCTACTAATATTTACCTAATGTAGCAAAAATATTGAGTATATTTGCCTCACTCTCTCTCTCTCTCTCTCTCTCCCTCTCTCCTATCGACTCTGAAGAGTAAAACAAAAATGACGTTTTTATTATGAATTTATAAATAGTGCATTAACTCTATGATCAAGAAAATAGAACAAAGAAAGTGTTAAAATAATTATCATAAAAATAAAGATAACTAAAATAATGAACAGTGTAAAATATTTTCCTCAATAGATTACGGCAAATTCATTCAATTGTGTTTTTAGACTTGCTATGTGCGAAAGTTGATTCTGTGTCTCTAAAATAAAATCGTTTCGCTCAACACTGTTTTAATAATGTTGCATCTATACAAAAATACTTCAATTTGTTCACCTTCAAAATATCAATCATTAATATCAACAAGTTTTTGGTGTCAATTTCTATATACTAGAGCTAGGCCCTACGTTCCACACGCATAAACCATCTAAAATAAACATATAGGAAAAAATATATTGAACTTACCACTAAAAATAATTCTGACTGTAAGCCTATCGTAGACTGATATTCCTGTGCTATGGTTGGTGTCATGAGTAAAGTATTTATGTCATCCCAGCTAGCACACAGATCATGCATAATTCAACCAACACGCAGGATGGTAACTCGACTCTATTATCCACCTCACGTAACAGGGTTACAGCTTTGTGTAGTCTCTAGTCACGAACCTATCTTTATCAATGAAACTGATGTGGGCTTTCAATCACTTGGAGTGCAGTTAGAGAATTTGATGAACGACGGGGGGGGGGGGTGGAATCCTCCATGAAAAATGGATGTGAAACGTGGGCAGTCCTGCGTTCTATACTCCCAATACACTCTGCATCGATTTGTTCTCGGCTCAAAACGGCGGAACCATAATACTGGATACGCCAGTGGCATATTACAGTAGGCCCCTAGAGCCAATAGGTATTCTCACTTAAAAATTAACGCTGACATATATCGCCTTTACACTTTTGTACAAAATCAAATTCAAACTAAAAATAGAGTCATCAATACGAGAATACACCCGAAGGTGGCCTGTACTAAAAACCTGTTCAGATATGGCGCAGTAATCCATCTGCCGCATCATGTGTGAACAAACCTTTGAAGTGAAGAAAAATAAGTCTGTGTGTCTAGACTAAATATGACATTTAGTGTTTATTTTTAATCTCTCATTTGACGTCACGTGTTTCTTTAGAGCTCAATCAAAGAGACCACATATTGTATCAATTGTATTAAAATTAATGAGAATTTTTTTTCCCGACGCACTGCGTAACGAACTAGGTCTTCTTTCGCTTGTTATTAAATATTGAATATATATCTATTGAATTGTGTTCGCTCGGCTATTCATGGAATTCTCATACTAAAGCGCAAGAGGTGTAACGGACAAGAGCGCTTTAAAGAAACCTCCATTATTATAATCATTATATTTGCAGTAAAGTATCATTTGACATCAACTTTTATTAGGCCATACTGGTTCTTTGGAGCTGAACCAAATTAATGACGAATTTACACCAAAAAAACGTTTGATCGCTTCCTTTTCCGAATCGTCGTATATTGACTTTTTTTTTTCTTCAGTTTATTATTTTTTCTGGGTAATACTTCAGACATAATATATTTATTTGATAGTCGGCGCATCGATTCATCTTTAGTAATGGAAACCGGAGGGAACTGGGCGCAGAGCCGGGCAAAATATAGGTATATTTAAGCGCTTGGATACACATTTATAATTGGTAAGGTGGCTATCCCCGTGCCCATTTCATCTGTTTTTGTTGTTGAATAGTTGTTGCCATAGGGGGGATGCAAATAAGAAGTGGAAACCATTCGATTATTCCAGAAATCGATCAAGTTAACATTGCAGTGTTCCTCTGGCGTCTTAACAAAATAAACTTGGTATCGACTATTGATGTATGCTATCTGGAAGACGACCATATATATACTAAATGCTAGTTCCATTTCATCATATACAATACATTGCCTTACAAGGCCCGGTGCTGTATCAAACTTATGCGGAGTAGAGAATTCAATGCTCTTCCGGTGAGTAGTAACAGCAATAGTAGTAGTAGTAGTAGTAGTAGTAGTAGTAGTAGTAGTAGTAGTAGTAGTAGTATAGTAGTAGCAGTAGTAGTATTAGTAGTAGTAGTAGTAGTTGTAGTAGTATTAATAGTAGTAGTAGTAGTAGTAGTAGTAGTAGTAGTAGTAGTAGTAGTAGTAGTAGTAGTAGTAGTAGTAGTAGTAGTATAGTAGTAGTAGTAGTATAGTAGTAGTAATAGTTGTAGTGGTAGTAGTAGTAATAGTATTTAGAACAACATTTTTATATATTTCTCAAACTGAAAAATAAGAAATAATTCACAAAATGTGCAGAATAGACAGTCTATTTTTTTAATAAAGGTATCAGCCTACACAGGAAACCTATACAAAAATCACTATACATCCATAATGGATAACTTGGGATAATTACTGTACACCAACGGAGTGTCAATATGATATTCCCGAGCGCGATTAGCGTAACGACATGCAATTAGATTAAATGAGAGTGCAAACTAAATGACCTTGTTTACCCGACTATATAAGTTAAATGAAATGAATACACCGATATACATAGCATGAAAGCCAAGCAAACACAAAACATAGACTTCTTGTATTAAATGCGACATGTGGTGCGTGTTTGTATTCTCCTTGGGAGGGGGGGATCGGACCCATGAGTGTCTTGTACATTGACCCAACGTTACAAATGTTGTTGTTGTTTTTGTTGTTTTGTTGTTGTTGATTGAAGTTTTGGAAGCGCTTTCCAGTTTCTCATTCGACGTTTGTTCAATTTTTGAAGAAAAAATATATTATCACACACATTTTGAACTTTAATAGGCCATGTAAATGAGTAATTATTAAAAGACCGATTATCGTGCAATGCATTTGATATTCACCCGCTCCCCGGGGTTTCGACTGCCATGCTGAAGAGCAATGTTCAGCCAACGTTGACTTGCCGACCGGCAGTGCCCAAACATGTTGTCATTGTATTTGATATGAGATTGACAGTAATTTATAACTGCTCTTCATAACTTGCATGGTAACGGCACAGTACAACATATAAACTCTGACTATTCTTAGTAGCGAGCACTCTTCGGTAATGGGTATTCAGTACGGTTAGATTGGCTGGACTGCAAACAAAATGTGTCATTGACCATTAAAACAAATGGTCAACACCCACTATTTACTCGCGCACCAGTGGCATTAAAAAATTACTTCGAGAAATTAATAAATTGCAATTTCTCGTGATTGCAGGCTACAGCTACAGAATGTCGTGTCAGGAATCATTACAATAAATCAGCATTACTAGTCGCGAACTTCAAGATAAAAAAACAGTATACGTAGACAGTGTTGAGTGTAGAGGACGATGGGGGCAGAGGCGGCGCTCCCGGGGGCAAGGGGGCACAGTGCCCCCACTTTTTCAAGTACCCCAAAAGTGCCCCTGTTTACACAGGAAAAGTGCCCTTTTAACTTTGTAAGAAGTGCCCCTTTTTACATAAAAAATGCCCCTATTATTTTTTTTAAAGTGCCCCTTCCCCTTTCCACCTCTGATAAGTGCCCCTTTTATTTTGACACGCACCCCTTTTCCTTCGACAAGTTTCCATTTTCCTTTGCAATAAGTGTCCATTTTCCATTCTCATAAGTGCCCTTTTTCAGATACGAGAAGTGCCCCTTTTCACTTTTGATAAGTGCCCCCTTCACCTCTGATAATTGCCCTATTCAAATTTGAGAGGTGCCCCTTTTACTTTGACAAGTGCCCCTTTTTCTTTGTAAGAAGTGCCCCTTCTACCTTTAATAATACCCCTTTTTAACTCGGATAAGCGCACCTTGTATTTTCACATGTGCCCCCTTTCCATTTTAATACGTGCCCCATTTAAAAAAGAGCCCCTTCCCTTCTTCATAATTACCCCTCTTCATCTCTGATAATTGCCCCGTTTATTTTAACATGTGCCTCTTTTTCTTTTTAATAAGAGCCAGGCTTCTCATAAATCCCCGCTCCACCTCGTGATAAATGCCCCTATTGAAACCTGATCGGTTCCCCTTCAGTTTTCTTTCAACAAATGAACATTTCCCTTTATTATTTATTAATGCCCTTTTTATTCTCATAAGTGCCCCTTTTCACCTCTGATAATTACCTTTTTAACAATGATACGTGCCCCTTTTCCTTTCTAATAAGGAACCTATCCCTATTGCATAAATGCCCCTTTTCACTTCTTATAAATGCCCCTATCAAAATCTAATAGTCAGGTGGCTTAGCGTCAAAATTATCGATTATCGTTACACGGCGGACAAAAGCGCCATTTTAGAAACTAGTAATTGTTTATACGCCAATGTTTTTATTTGTAGATAGTAGCTTTTAGTAGGACTTATGAAGCTACACATTATATAGCCTTAGCCATATCCAGAGACCCAGGCCTGAAGCTCTTCAATTTTAGGCAATGAAGAGTTTCAAGATTTTCGTTTTTCAATGAATTTTCATACTTTGGGATACTAGTAAATATTAACATTAATAAACCTACCTTTATTCATCCACAATCTTGATTTCCTGAAACTTTCCGAACACCGGGAAACACACTGAGTTGGACCGGACCATGAACCTAGCTATTACCCGGAGAGGGGTGGGGAGGGAGGCACTTTAAAATTGTGTTTTGTTTGGGGGGATAGGGGGCTTGAACACTCTCGGACCTTGAAGGTCTTTGTGTCATGTAGCGTACAAATAGGTAATGCAGTCCCAATATGATTTACTGTTTAAGTTCTATAATATTTCAGATATTAAAAACCGATAGTATTTATATTCGTACGCTTAAATATTTATTTATACAACTAAACAATATGTCTTTCTCTGTATTCACATTACGAGGTATAATTCATGGAAAAACGAAAATTGTGAAACTCTTTATTGCCTGAAATTGAAGAGTTTCTCGATGCCTCGATATGGCTACGGCTATATAATTTGTAGATCCAAAAGTTCTACTAAAAGCTACTTTCTACAACAGATTTGGAATCTACCTTGCTCATCATCTTGTACCCGAGAAGTCGAGAAGACGAAATTTGGAATCTCGCCTTTTCACCTTTTCGTACCCAAGAAGTCGAGAAGACGAGATTTGGAATCTCGCCTTCTCGCCTTCTTGGACCAAAAAAGGCCGAGAAGACGAGATGCCGGCGGATGCCGGATCACGCCTTCTCGCCTTCTCGGACCAAAAAAGTCGAGATGACGAGGAATTATCTCGTTATCTCGGTGGCACTTTTAAGCTTCCGTAACTATGAACATGACGGACAAAGAAAGCGGACAAAATGTACAGTTCCTCATTCTACCCTCAACAATTGCTATGGTAGACAAAGGAACATCCCTTCACTGCTATTATGTACAAATTTGTAGAACAGGTGTCACATGCATATTCACCTGTTCTACCCGACGTAATTCCTTGCTTTTCATTATGTAGAGGTTATAACACTTTCAAAAGATACTCTGATCTATACAAGCTTTACCGAGCAACTTTATTTTGAAAATGGCATATCAAACTCCATTTGCGCTAGAGTTTGATAAAACCGTGAAAGCGTATACGTACATGTGTGGAGCTCCACAGAATACCCCCTATTCTGTATTTCTTTGACTGCCATGTATTACATGAAGTATATTTCTAGCCCCCACAGTCCCTCCCGTTAGTTGATTAGGTACCCCCACCTACGAGAGTGGCCTCACCCAACAACTAAATCTAACTACACCAGGTGGGATACCAGGAGTTGCTCCTCACTTTGTTTTGCCACGCATCCCATTCATCAGCTATCTTTATTGTCTTCCTTAAAAGGCAAGAAAGAAACTTGTATTATTCAATTGTGGTATATTCCTGTTCTTCATAAAATGTGTATTTCTAAACTGTTAGCTTCACTATTCACAAGTCTTGTAAGCATTGTGTAAAAAGATAACGGTCTTTGTCTACGGTATGTTGGATTATATGATATTATGGGGGGATATATAAGAAATGGGAAGAGATAATTTCATTTATGACAATACTGTTATCACTTGTAGTAAGATAAGAAACTATTATCGAGTTTGTGAGATTGATGATCATTTTGTTTGACTTAGACAACACTTCTGAAAGTTTTGAAAAGAGAATAATTATATCATTAGAAAGGGAATTCCAATGTTTTATGGCAATGTAATAATTAAAAACGAATTTCCAATACTACCTACTCTTTCTGGTAAGTTAAAGTTGAATCGGCTATTTCTTGTAATACAATCATGTTAGTCAGTAACAAGATCGAAGTTGGATCGAATATAATGATTCGACCTTGTATGATGTATTATATTTTATGCATGTGATGCAATACGAGTTGTTTTGATCTTTGGTTGACTTCAAGAAAACCAGCTTTAGAAAGTTCACTATAGCCAACACGAGTTCTTGGACCAGAACAGTTGATGAATCTCACCATTTTGTTCTGTATAATTTTCAACTTCTTTTGATCTGACTTGTTTATGTTACTGTACCATGTAGGGTTAGCATAGTCAAATAAACATTGAATAAGACCAAAACAGAGTATACGTCTTGCTTTTAGTTTTTAGATCCATACAACTTTGAAATCTGTACATAAATTTCAGACGAGAATTTGCTTTTTTCCTCGTGATGCGAGTCCCCTCCATGAGAAATTTGACGATGTGACGGTCCACAAACGTATATCATCTATCGAAGAAGCCTCCCCAATCCATTTCAACAACTCTTGTAGGATTTTTTCGATTAATAAAAAGATGGAAAGCACGGCGAACAGTCGGTAAAACTAAACAGTGAAGGACAAACGCACGCACAATTTTTCACGTAGCCCTATGTACATTACGCAGAGCGTACGAGTGAACGGGCGAGTCTATGTTCATGTGACCTATGGCACGATGACGTCATACGACTCCAGTGGCTAATTACGAACTCGCTTATTATTGGTCCTTCCTTGACAACCGGCACAGTAAACAGTGCAGCGAGCGAGGGCCGCTGATCAACGAATCATATCATTAGGGACTTTTATATTTGCACGTCGACATAGTAGACTGGTACGTGTGACGCCCTTTTAAGGCACTGTAAAGTCCTTTTAAGGCACTGCCAGTGCGTTAAAAGGATGTCACACGTAGCAGTCCACAATGTCGACGTGCAAATCTAAAAGTTCCTAATGTCGTTTTTCGTGAACCGCGTGCCACGCCCACTGAGATGGTCGCCAGTCGCGACGGACTATTAAAGGACGAAAAACTAATTAAAAGAAAAAGTAATTGTAGACTGGTTTCATTACATCGACAATAATTTAATTACGTTCTGTCTGCACTAAGCATATAATAGTTGAACAAATACAAAGCAGTTAAAACTTGGCCAGGCAGTCAGAGAGCAATTTGTGTGATCATTTAAACAAAGGTCCTTACTTGCATAGGTATTCAAAGTAAAGATATCAGCAACAACAAAAGCACCAATAAAAATATATGTCGCAATCACATCGCCACAATTATTAATCATTTTTTTGTGTGCCTGTATTGACAAAGAAAAACCAGGCATGCAGGCCAGAAAATGTTAAATAGTCAAATACATTTCATGTACAATAAAAAGACCACGGCAAATGTGTGTGAATGCGTGTACTTTCGAAAACGAATAGGTGGAAATGAGGAGGGGGGGGGGGGGGGTGGTAAAACATCTGAGATTGGCCTTTAGAACAAACACAGATGAAAGCGTTTTACAGCTCATAGTTTGTTTGTTCTTCACAATAACCGTTTGTTTTGGGGTTTCGTACATTTATGGGACTCACTGTAGATAAGCGTATATGCTTATTGGCGTATGCTGCATTCTGTTTGCCAACTTCAAACCACTTCTCTTTTGCTGATAGAAGCTGCCCCAGCTGTTGCATCGAATGTTATTCCAAATAAAAAGCATTTAACCAGAACGTACTAATAAGCCAGTTCGTAAATACTATCTGCGCATGGGCAGATAAAGGTCTTTCGTTCCCAAATAATGTAAAACCCATCGAGACGAATACAGGTATCGTGCTCATGAAAGTAATATGTAATCAGTATTCATTTATGCACCGACAGTACATTTATCTGATACCCAGGTGGAAGTATTCTTCTCAAGAGGCAAACAAAAGGTATTTATAAAGCACCTACATCACTTCAGCAGTGATTATTCTAAAATGCACAAATGGAACGTATCCATTGTGTAAAAGATCTGTGGATATTTTAGGTGCATGCGTTCCGAAACTATTTACGAACTGGCTCATTGGATACTACCAGCTTGTAAATACAAGACAGTGAAAAGGTATGCGCTCATTTTGTTCTGTCTGATCGAGAAATATAGGTAAGTATGAATTAAATGATATTAAATTCTGTTATGATTTGATTGAATTGAATTGAAAAGAAATGAAATGGAATCGTAATCATTTCACTGAAAATCACTGGGGTAACGGTGGGGGTTTAGCAGAAACGTTCCACCTAAAGTTCCACGCCCATAAAAAAGCCACGTGACCGTATTACCTTTTTTCGAAGGGCGTAGCCCAGCTAGCGTGAGATCTGTGAAAAGGGGATGGTTATTATCATTTTTTTGTCAATTTAGAGATTTTCTAAAAAATCAGAGGCTGGAATATTAAGCAGAGGTTTATTCATGTTTAAAAGGCTATGTTAGTTGGGTTAGAGTGGACCTTTAAGACGGTCGCAACTATTTTCGAAAAATCAACTTACAGCAATTTCAATACCCTATTGTATGTCCAATATAAATGGTGTTCGGATTATGTAATATGCCATTGTCATGTTCGCATATTTCAATGAGTGACGCACAAGGCAACAGCTACTATCGTGAAAGTTAAGTTCAAGTTCAACAAGATAATTCAAACTGAGAGAACTTTTGATCGATAATGACGATGATAATGATAACGACGTTGATGATGACGTTATCGTAGCAAAGATGATGTCCATTTACCTGGCAGGAATTAATTCCTTGAAACGCTAGAGCGTCGTAATGGCAGCACACAGCTGAAGCCAGGGTAATAATTTCCAAATTTGTGAAGGCGCCTTGAGTATCCAATGGGGTGGATACGTGCGCATTATAAATGTTCTTTTTAATATTATTATTATAATGAATTTCCTTTTCCTTTTTTCTCTGACCAGGCTTACGATGTTGAAGGGATGCAAATTACCTACTTCGACGGGCGGCACCCTGACAATTGCACTCTTATGTTCATTCTGCATGGCTATAATCTTAACATCTCAAGGTACACTGAATGTTTTACCAGGTAATGATAATTGTGGATGTAGATATGGCTTAATACGAAATAGAGTCTTTAAGCGCTTTACATAAATATGTTGTTATATCTCCTCGCCGACGAATTCGGAGGGGATATAGTAGGGACTTTTAGATTTGCGTGGACCGATACGTGTGACGTCCATTCAAGGCAGTGCATTAAAAGGACGTCGATGGTAGCAATCCACGTTGTCGTTGTGCAAATCTAAAAGTCCATAGTAACGCTGCCGTCCGTCCTTCCGTCCTTCCTTTCGTGCTTCCGTGCGTGCGTCCGTAACAAGTTTGGTTTCCGATCGATAACTTCAGTAATGTTTGACGGATTTTAATGAAATTTGAAACAAAGGTACATGATATTAAAATACAGGCCAAGTTCGATTTTGGAGTACGTAGGTCAAAGGTCATAGCTTATTAAATATGCGAAAAAATACACATCTGGTTTCCGATCGATAACTTTAGTAATGTTTGACGGATTTTAATGAAATTTGATATGAAGGTTCATGGAATCAAAACACAGCCTAAGTTCAATTTCCGAGTATGTAGGTCAAAGGTCATAGCTCATTAAATATGCGAATTTGGTTTCCGATCCATATAGCTTTAGTATTGTTTGACAGATTTTAATGAAATTTGATATGAAGGTTCGTGGTATCAAAACACAGCCTAAGTTCGATTTCGGAGTATGTAGGTCAAAGGTCATAGCTCATTAAATATTCGAATCTGGTTTCCATTCGATAACTTGAGTAATGTTTGACAAATTTTAATAAAATTTGATATGAAGGTACATGGTATCAAAACACAGCCTACTCAATACAAGCAATATTAATTTTTTTTTTCAAGGACTCATGATAACTTCGTTTAACAGTTGATTCCCCTCGGTTAGAGATAGAAGTGAACGGTCTCACGCTTAACGATGTTGTATTATTATTCTTATTTGTTCATCGTCTCAAACACATGATAAAAATCTACTGGGTGCAAGCCAAAAAGTTCTTTACAACAATAGACAAAAATGAGGTGCTGTTCGGTGTGGCGAACACATGGCAATCACATGATAGACAAATGATGATCAGTACTGGGTCTAATAAATTAAAGAGAACTGAATTTGAACCCGGGCCATAGGCTACCCCCCCCCCCCCCACCCCTCTTCCTCTCTCTCTTGTCATTGCCTTTCCTTTCTCTGGCTTATTTCCCTTTTCCCACGGAGTATGTACATGTAATGTGCAGGTGTAGGCGCGTACGCAAGGGGGGGGGGGGGGGGGTTTGGGGGTTAACCCCCCCTCAATTTGTTTCTTTCTTTTTGCTCAAGGAGGGGGTAGTATTATTATGATCTGTATCATCAGCATAATCAACAATAGCAGTAGTGTAGTATAGTACATGTAGCAGTAGGCTATCATTCTGATCCTTATTATCCTGATTATCTTTTGCAACACGTCTACAGAATAAACTCATGACAATTTGTCATGGATCATTGTCTTTAAGCTTACCATTATATGCATCTGGCTCGAATTTTGCTTGGGTATTTGGTACTATATCAATTACTATATGAATAACATGGTAAAGATGAACTTGTGTCCTATTAATTCTAGTCTGATTCTTTTGCATTATGTTTTATTCATTCTAGTCTGATTCTTTTGCATTATGTTTTATTCATTCTAGTTTCAATGTTTTCTGACTGTTTCCAAGACAATATCTTTTTTGTCGATCATGGTTTTATGTAGCTTGATATCTCATGGTAATTTTGAGAGAAAAGCTATCCAAGCAACGATTTCTGAATTGTAGCGACAATCGTTCGCCTTTGCTGCTCTTCAACACTATTCCCAAAAAAATTGAACCAATATAAATTGAGTTAATGAAGGATGTTCTTTCTCCTTGTAATGTAATGAAATAGATGTTGCTCACAAAATTTTCATGATTGAAATTCATATAGGTTGAAAGAAGGATCGTGGGGAAATACAAGGTAAATCTTTAAAAAAAGGCTAAAAGATCTTGACTAATTTTCCCCTCAGGTTGAGATAAAATATTGGGTTGAGGCCGAATCTAGTTCGGGTACGTTTATGCTCAACTTTTTCTGTCCAGAATGAGGCATTTGTTACGCGTTTAGTTCAAAACATGGTTGCGTCCTTTCTCATTTTTGTAGAATCACCGAAAGCATAAACAGTACACAGTAGAACTGTGATTACGATGAGCGTTTCAAATCGCTCATTCTGCCTTCAAAATTGAGCATAGACGGACTTACTTGACTTAAGCTACCACACCATCACTGGGATGTATGATGGCTTCTGTTTCACAACGGCTTGCCACACTTTCCTAACTTCGGTTAGTGGCTTTACTCAGGGAGTCAAGTTGTCTGTTGTTGCAGTCCGCCTTGATGCAGTCTGTCCATCTCTTAGCTGGTCTTCCCCTCGGGCGTTTGCCATGTACATTTCCGTTGAGAAGGATGTGGGGGTATTTTTTTGGATTCATTTGGTTGATATGTCCAAAGTATCTCAGTCTTTTTGTGGCAACCCTGTCGATGATGGTTTCTTCCATGTTAAATTGTGTTCGTTTGTGTGTGTTTCTTAGCCTGTCAAATATGATCACACCCATGATTCTCCTGAGGCATGCCATCTCAAAAGTGTGAAGTCTTTTTTCATCGACCTTTTGACATGCACCCTTAAATATCGTTCATTTTCCTCTTATTTTGTTGATTAATAGCACACTATATCAAAGATTACAGCTGCTAAAGCATAGGGTGTGAACGTGGACTTATTATATGGCGTACGTGGTGGCAAATAAGACTTCACGACTAGCCTAGAGATCTACAAACCCAAACACTAATCATGCCCATTGCAAGAGGCCTCGTACCCAGTTCGTTTGTATATGGATGCGACATTACGAAAATCGGCCGAGAAAATAAAATCAATAGTTCTATTTAAAAAAAATGAAATTCAAAGGTTTATTCCCGTTATCCTTGCTTTTTAATTATGTTAGGATCATTTTAATAGTTAGTTTTCCTCTCAATAACTGTTTTGCTCCTATCATTCTTTGCCAGGTGATGTCTTTCAGCCGAGTACAAAGATACGTTCCAGCGTGAAAGTAAGTTAACATTAACGGTTATGCTACCAGAGACCAGTTTGTAGATTGATGGCTCATGGTACAAATAATCTCACTTTGTGCATTTTAGAGTGATCAACAGGCGCGTACACAGGGGGGGGGGGGGATAACCTCCCCCCCCCCCCCTCAAACTTTTTTATGTGTGGGTATCGGAGGAAACCCCCCCCCCCTCATTTTGTTTCAAGTTTAAAAATAAAAAATACAAAAATTGTGCTGAAGGTTAAAAAAAAAAACTGATCTTACCCCTTTACCCCTTTAGTAGCATAATGGTCATATCAAATAAAATGAAAATATGTGGAGAAACTTAGATCACATGGTTTGATCTTCTGATAATAAATAATAGTTATGTTCCTTTTAAACAGTGCTAAGCTGTTTTCTACAGCACATTTTTCACGCCATAATCATTTAGATATGAATAAGTTGAACTAATAACATTTCATCATTCTCTTATTTTTGGGGGAAATACAAGTTTGAATAACTTCAACGACAATCACACCCAAATTCTTTTACTGTGGATGGTTGTTTAACCCTCCATGCATCGGGAGCGCCAAGAGGGTCAAATCTGACTGACATTAGGGCTATATACAAGAACCCCCTTTTATTATTATTATTATTATTATATGTATGATATGTATAAAAAGGAATGTTTGTCTTACAGAATTCGATAACGAAATCAAATTGTAGTGATCTGTGTCACGCAAAAAACTGTTTTTATATCTAAACATAATAAAGGGAAAACTAACCTCAATTTGCCCCAAATTCTGGGTTGAAGGATAGGTAAAGAGAACATGGATCACTGTTCACCGATTGACATTTGAGTTAAGTCGTTGGTAAATATGTTCGTGAGGAGGATTGCATGATTATTTGCAATGCGTGTTTAGCCTTGAATGAGAGAAAATAGAGAATTAACTAAATAGTAAATACGGTACGGTATACCATCATGAATATTTATCTTTTATAACATAGGTCTAAAAAAAAACTGCAAGTAAACACGCGCTTTAAATGCCGTCCGGAGCCCGTGCCTCATCTGGCCACTGTCAGAAGGACATTAGGGCCGCGTCGTGATTCAAACTACAAACCATGTGATCCACAGTCAGATGACGTATGCACTAGACCACGGCACCTTAATCAAGGGCTGTTTCAGAAGGGATTCAACCTGCCGAATCCGTTCTTCCTTTCAATTTTAAGTTGCCCTGGTCTAGGGCCTAAATACAAACAAAATACTATATTGCCCTCTGGTGCCAGCACCGGGGTCGGTCGGTCGATTTAACAAAAATGTTTTGCTTTTTGCTTTTTACTTTTTACCCCTCTTTGGGCTGATATTTCTCAGTTGTAAATACTCGAATACATAATAAGATGTTGAGATAAATTTCAACCAGACGCATCCATACTTTGTTCTTTTAAAAGCTATTCCTTCATTTCTAATGAGGGACACCTTCTGGGTCAAAATATGTTATAGGTATGAGCTGAGAGGCTTTTTATCAGAGAGTAACTTTCGACCGATCATCTGGAGCTTACCGTACCTTTTCAAACTCAGCAGCTGGAATACCCTATCGTTAGCAGACATTATCTATTTCTGAAGCAGGAATAATTTTGTATATATTTTCTATAGGTATATCATTTGCATATGTTCTGTTTTTTGTATTAATGTCATTATTCTTACTCTTATTATTATTGTTATTATTGTTGTTTCTATTATTACATGTATTGTCTCTAGTATTATTATTACAATTATCATCATCGATGTCACTTTTACGTGTCACATCTGATCTCCGTAGTGATAACTTTGTCTTGAGGTCATGCAATTGAGTGTCACTTTTTACCACCCCGTCTGTATAAAGTTCTTGTAGTGTGTTTAAGATCATATCAAGCTTCTTCATGACAACATCTGCATTTAACTGTATGAAATTGTTGTTTTCAAAAACTCTTGTCAAACGGCTCAAAATGTCTTACTACTAGTCATCGCAGCTAGGCCAGTTATGTTACGAATTATTTTCTCAATTATGTTTTCACAAATAGAACTCATCATGAACTTGTCAGGGTCACCTTACGTTCTGTTTGTTTTTGATAAATATCATATTACAAAAATAGGAATCTAAAAGGATTAAAATACAATTATTTATAGGGAAAACAGATATGTCAGACATTTCTTTTTAGTGCAGCTTGCAATGCTACTTGGTTTTGAATCACCTATATAGATGCAGTAGGAAAGACTCATTTTCACCGAATCCAGACCCTTCATCATTTCTGTGTGGTATACTTGGATGCATAAGAAAATTGAGGTATAATGACATAATTTTCTTGCTCTCCAATTTAGCTGGTCCTAATTTTTATGAGCTCAAAACAAGACTGTCATCTATTATTGCTTATTTCCAGAAAAACATCGTCTTCGAACCACCCGAGCCGAGGTCGTTTGAGGAAGCCACAGATTACGCAAACATGATGGTCGAACAGAAACGACGACGGGCACTAATCGAGGAGGCATGCACAGCTGCTAATATGTCCCGCCAAATCGATCTAGACCATAAAGGCAGTGTCTTTCAGAGCGTGGGGCATCTCCTGGTTGATGACAAGTATAAGGTCCTCTTCGGTTTCATTCCAAAGGTCGGATGTACCACGTGGAAGGGTATTATTGAAAACCTACGTAGGACACATAAAAACGATTTAGCAAAAGTAAACACTTTGATGAATTTCGGCGACAATCATACTGAAATTTACTACCGCCTACAGAATTACAGGAAAGTCTTATTTGTTCGAGAGCCAATTACCCGAATGTTGTCTGGCTACCTTAGTAAGTTAAGGAATTTTAAAGAATGCCAGAGGATTTGGGAACAATTTATCGGAAAATCAATCGTGAAAAGGTACCGAGGATATAACCATGTAGAAAGATATAAAGATGAACAAATCAAACCGTGGATGAATATCACCTTGTCAGAATACATTCAATATATTACGGACATCGGAAGCAATATCTACATGGATGTACTCAATGACCATTGGCTTCCCCTTCACGTGGTGTCAAACCCTTGTCAAATCCACTATGACTTTATCGGTCACTATGAGAACCTGGCAGTCGAAGGACCCTTTGTTCTCAAGTGGCTTGGGGTAAATAACCTGATATCATTCCCCCCAGTGTATGAGTCACACGCTTCTAACGCATTGATCAGAGAATATTCAGAAATATCCCTCAGTTTTCTTAAAAGAATATCGGCATACTATTCGTTTGATTACAAAGCATTCGGATATCATATCAATGAAACACTATCGATTTTGATGAAAGGTATATTCGATGAGAAAGAAGATGACTATCAAATGGATCCTAAATAGAACCATGGATATAAGGCCTTGGATAATAGATTGGATTGCCAGTTTTTTAGAATCTCGTAAACAAAATTAAAAATATAACATTATTTTATCAAATGTTGAATTCAATCATGCTGGTGTTCCCCAAGGTACATGTCTTGGACCAATTCTCTTTTTAATTATGGTTAACGATTTATGTGAGCAACTTCCTATACCGTATTTCAAATATGTCGACGACCTCTCGTTAGTACAATGTCGGAAATCTACAGATGTCTCGCAATTACAATCAGTACTTAATTCTGTGCAATCGTGGTCTATTGTGAATAATATCTCACTAAATCCTTCAAAGTGTTTTACCCTCCAAGTTAGTTCAATGAAAAATCCACCAGACCCAGAAATTCTCTTTGTTAGCAACACCGAGTTGTGTGATAGGCATAGTGCTAAAATTCTTGGAGTGATCTTCCAGTCTGATCTGAAGTGGAATCTATACATTAATGATCTAATAAAAAGATGTAATAGACAAATGTTTATGTTGAGGAAACTTAAGAAATTTAATTACCTTTAAATGATTTAGTATTAATCTACACAGAATATTGCGCCCTAGTGTTTCATAGTGGTCTTACATCTGAACATAAAAACAGTCTCGAACAAATACAACGGAGGTTTTTCAAAATTATTTTAGGCTTTAATTTTATGTCATATTCACATGCATGTCAAGTATGCAATTTAAGTACACTTGAGGAAAGAAGACAAGAACTGTGTAGAAAAGTTAAGCAATTCAATCAGCATGCCAGAACTGGCTACCTTTCTAAAAAAAGAAATTAGAATATCATTACATCAGGTTTCTACATATCATAATTTCAAATGCAAAACCAATCGCTTCAAACACAGCCCTTTACCATATTTGACAAATCTAATTAACCGTTATTAAATGCTTTGTTAACTACATGTTGAATTTAAAACACAGTACTGGTCTTCAACTCAGTCGTCTCTTGTCTTAAAATCTAATTTATTCATTTCTAAACGAGAGTATAAAACTTCCCTTTTTCATTATTAATGTGTAATGTTTATAATTTTAAATGTATTTTTAACAATCTTTTTAATAACGTGTCAGTATTTAAAAATGCGATTTATAACTTTTTCATGTCAACATGTAAACATGAACAATCCAGCTTCTGCGGCTTTTCATGTAAAATGACAATTACGATGCATGTATTTTGAAATTGCATAATAAACCATTACTGAATTGAATTGAATTGGGCTTAATTGTAGAATAAATAACAAATGGATTTGAAATTTTGATCTTCTATCTTTCCAATTCAATATATGTATATACACTGAAAGCTCGTAATAAAATTGTAAAGTACATCTACGTCTCACGTTCCTAGACCATTTTCTTCACGCCTACATATTCTGGAACACCCGTTGTCATGTCAGAGTTGAGAGTTCTCGTACTTTTATATACATATATATATATATATATATATATATATGAAAAAAATATGTGTGTATGTGTGTGTGTATTCATTAATAAAAATAAAAGTGAGAGACGTATTGCATGTAGCCCTGTCAACAAATAAAGACATTTTGTGATATGCGCATATAAGAAATATATACCATTGTTATCATTAATTACAGACTTTTATAATTATATCATTTTACCATCACGTGTTGGCAGATATGTGAAATGTGGCCATTTCCATGGACGTTATTATTAAAATACCTGTGATTCACAGGGGGGGGGGGGGTGAGAATACCTTTGATTTAGCACAAGTAATAACAATAAGCAATGGGTAAATAGGAATAAAATATGAATTGACATTCATCATTCAAATTCAAATTAAGATTTATTTTTTTCCATTTAATTTGACCACATATTTGACATCTGTTCAAAAAATACAATTTTTGAATAGGAACATATCTTATTACAAGGAAGAAGGTGCGAACCCGAGTAAGCATGGCTTGTATTGGGTACGCCCGAATATGTAAATACATAATATACATTATAAATAGAAGAAAGGAAGAAAGGGATAGGCAAGGAGGAGAAGTAGATAACGAGCTTCGAGAAATAGAAAGAAAGAGGACTGAAACATAGTAGCCCTGGAGTGCATGGCACAGGAGTTGATCCAGCCGGCGTCGAGGGCGGGGGCCCAAGAGGGGACCCTATTCACAAAATATTTAACGGCGAATAAGCGGGGGGGGGGGGGGGGTAATCACTATTTTTTTCTTCCAATTCGTGAGAAAATAGTTAGCGGCAAATCGGCCGATCGGCGAATATGCGGGGGGGGGGGTGGGGGGGGGGGGGGAGGTAGTGAGCGCTTTTATTTTTACTCAACACCCCCCCCCCTCCATTTGAAGAAGAAAAAAGAAAAAAGAAGTAAAATTGTGGTTACCATCATTTTAAAACTTTTTTTTTTGCCAGGGGTGGGGCCCTTTTTTTCAAGGTGTAAATAAAATTACTTAATTTATTTACCTTTTTAATTAATTTCATTTAAACATATAATATACATGTTACACAGGCCTTCTATGCCTGCGCCGGTTCAATTAATTAAGATTAGTAAACACGGAGATCCATTAAAATACATAAGTCTAAAACATATATTTTGTGCCAATGACTCCAAAGAGGTATTTATTAATATTCAGTGTCAAAGGTACACCGATAATAAATTCCCAGTGTGACAACTGGCATCTCGATTTCAAACAACAATATTACAAAAACAGCTACATGCAAAGCTTTACAATGTATTGTACAGGTACAAGAATGATAGAGAAAGAGCAAAGTAAACTACACTGTACAGTAGAAAAATATCAAGGAATAGAAGAAAAGAATAGATGTTCATAATAAGTACAAATGATGAAACACAAGTCGTTCGTCAATAAGCACTAAATACATCGATCAGGCGGAGAGCGTTGCCTGAACAACGACAGCAGTCCCAACTCTTGTCCCGAGGGAAATGGAACTGGAACCATGGTGGAACCATGGTGAAACTCTGTTAAGAAACAAAATCAAGGCAGGTCTTAAAAAGCTGAGACATAGTAACTTCTGGGGGAAGTTACATCACACGTCTATCTGCCTTGAAGTCTAAACTTGCTCTCCTACTTAATCAATAATAATTCTCCTTTATATGTAACACAGTAATTCAACAAGAGTATTTATCGTCTTACAAGTAGTTATTGGGCTATCACTAATTATCTAATGATGACTATTTTACAGTGACTGAAATAACTATAAATATGTCTGGCGTGTGGAAAGTAGTATCTTCATTCATACACAGTCACAACCATCTTGTATCAAAAGTTAATGGACAAACACATGAAAATGTAATACAATGAGTTTTCCAACGCAAGGAGAATCACACTAAACAATATCATACAATTCATTCAAATTGTATGAGGAACTTGTGAAATCTCTATAATTTACAAGAATAAGAATAAGACATGAATATACTTTTAGGAAGGTGAGTGTTCGCTTACCTGTTAAGAAACAAAATCAAGGCAGGTCTTAAAAAGCTGAGACATAGTAACTTCTGGGGGAAGTTACATCACACGTCTATCTGCCTTGAAGTCTAAACTTGCTCTCAACGAGAAAGCCAATCTTCTTCCCAAACCAGGCAAACAACCCCACCATTCCCTATCCCCAAGACAAAGGAGTACCAGCAAATGTATCCACTGGTCATTCATGAATTATGTACTCTACGAATAAAGGAAGTGGTCTGGGTTTAAGACATAAACATGGCCTATAAAATAGGGGTCTCTTTGTTCCCATCTCTTTGTTTCACCAGTGGCATATACCAGAGAGGTGATCTTAATAGAAACATAGTTTAAAGGTACAATTTAAATAGGGGTTCAACAATTTAAAGTAATATAAGCTTACTAAAAAATAGAATATAGGTTTACTCAAAAAAATAGAATATACCTTAATAAACAGGGTCTGACACTCTCCCCTCCTAGAATCATGGCGTCCCGACATCTTTAATTACAAGTCAATACAATAATACATTTCCGCAGACTTCAGAGGACAGAGAGAGATTGACCAATCTCCTACTTTCCTACCTAGATGGCAAGATGTACAATCTCTGTAGATGACCTCAACATTGGGTACACCTCTTCAGTCAAACACCGCATCCAACTATCAGACGACACTCCCTTTCCGGAAAGCTGCCGAAGGATTCCTCCTGCCACTATGCTTCATTCTTGGGTAGAATGAGCTTCACCCGAAAGGTGGTGGCAATCAAGGATTTCATTGGTTTGGTGCTCACTTGTCCAATAAAACTTGTAAAATAAAAATAACCAGTACCAGCGTTGTCGTCTCTGACTGAACGCAAACCTAATTGTCAATGTGAAAGTGCAGATGGGCCTCGATGTCCCAACAATGTATGGAACTTCTGATTCCACCTGCACCAAACACGAACAGGTCGTCAATGTGTTCCAAGTGACGATGCGCTAACTTCTTGTGATAACAATAAGCAGATACATTGTATGCATGTCACTTTGGATCGACCCAGTGACCATAAGGCACTCACAGGGCACACACTCCGTCAACCTCAGCCCAGAAAGTGAATTGGGTACCCACTACTAATGCGGCTGGAGGTTTATCAGATGTGGCCTGATGAGATGGCGTCATCTGCAAACTCATAATTGCAGATCGCCTTATGGGACACTTCTTAGGTTTATCTTTGGCCACCTGTTTGGCCAGAAACTTCACTAGCTCTGCCTTAAACTTAGGATTAGAGTCAGACATCTTTAAAAAGATTATAAAGCTAAACTATCCAAAAACAGGGTTAATAAAATAGTTTAAGATATTGAGGTTACTAAATGTACCATTTATAACACCAATCAAGATTCTAGAAAGTGCTAATTATTATATAGAACATAAAAATAATTAAATGATGATAATATCGAAATAGCAAAATAGAAACCACAATAACAACTGAGCTGGACAAGCACCCCTTGTTTCCTGTTAGCGCCTGTCAGTAGTAGGGCTGCTACTGATTTGACCTGAACAACAGCAACAAAAATTGATTAGGTCACACTTCAAATTATTAAGACCACTTTCAAATATACGCTATGTCCAACTTAGTGTTTTACAAGTTGTGGCAATAAAAAGCAAATATCATAACCAGAATATTGTTAATCTCTTACAAGCAAAGAGAGAGGTAACCTAATACTCAGTTAAAAGCAATTTAAAAAGTGTATTATCTAAACATAATTTTCCTTTTGGGAAAAACAACTATTATTTTCCAAGAAAATTTAACATCCGGGCAGTGCCTCCATTTGTTACACAGGCCTTCTATGCCTGCGCCGGTTCAATTAATTAAGATTAGTAAACACGGAGATCCATTAAAATACATAAGTCTAAAACATATATTTTGTGCCAATGACTCCAAAGAGGTATTTATTAATATTCAGTGTCAAAGGTACACCGATAATAAATTCCCAGTGTGACAACTGGCATCTCGATTTCAAACAACAATATTACAAAAACAGCTACATGCAAAGCTTTACAATGTATTGTACAGGTACAAGAATGATAGAGAAAGAGCAAAGTAAACTACACTGTACAGTAGAAAAATATCAAGGAATAGAAGAAAAGAATAGATGTTCATAATAAGTACAAATGATGAAACACAAGTCGTTCGTCAATAAGCACTAAATACATCGATCAGGCGGAGAGCGTTGCCTGAACAACGACAGCAGTCCCAACTCTTGTCCCGAGGGAAATGGAACTGGAACCATGGTGGAACCATGGTGAAACTCTGTTAAGAAACAAAATCAAGGCAGGTCTTAAAAAGCTGAGACATAGTAACTTCTGGGGGAAGTTACATCACACGTCTATCTGCCTTGAAGTCTAAACTTGCTCTCCTACTTAATCAATAATAATTCTCCTTTATATGTAACACAGTAATTCAACAAGAGTATTTATCGTCTTACAAGTAGTTATTGGGCTATCACTAATTATCTAATGATGACTATTTTACAGTGACTGAAATAACTATAAATATGTCTGGCGTGTGGAAAGTAGTATCTTCATTCATACACAGTCACAACCATCTTGTATCAAAAGTTAATGGACAAACACATGAAAATGTAATACAATGAGTTTTCCAACGCAAGGAGAATCACACTAAACAATATCATACAATTCATTCAAATTGTATGAGGAACTTGTGAAATCTCTATAATTTACAAGAATAAGAATAAGACATGAATATACTTTTAGGAAGGTGAGTGTTCGCTTACCTGTTAAGAAACAAAATCAAGGCAGGTCTTAAAAAGCTGAGACATAGTAACTTCTGGGGGAAGTTACATCACACGTCTATCTGCCTTGAAGTCTAAACTTGCTCTCAACGAGAAAGCCAATCTTCTTCCCAAACCAGGCAAACAACCCCACCATTCCCTATCCCCAAGACAAAGGAGTACCAGCAAATGTATCCACTGGTCATTCATGAATTATGTACTCTACGAATAAAGGAAGTGGTCTGGGTTTAAGACATAAACATGGCCTATAAAATAGGGGTCTCTTTGTTCCCATCTCTTTGTTTCACCAGTGGCATATACCAGAGAGGTGATCTTAATAGAAACATAGTTTAAAGGTACAATTTAAATAGGGGTTCAACAATTTAAAGTAATATAAGCTTACTAAAAAATAGAATATAGGTTTACTCAAAAAAATAGAATATACCTTAATAAACAGGGTCTGACATACATATCACTTTTTTATATCAAATAGACAGCAACATGAGAAAAGATGTAACATTTCTGTTAATTGGACTAAGCACATCGTTATAGGTTGTTGTTGTTTTTATTTCCATCGATAAAACTTTTAAACAATGGGTAAGAAACCAAGTAATGAAAAATAGCAATACAAATCTCATCGATCATCGCTGGGAAAGCAAGCTTAAATATGAAGAACGAAATTATGTATCTTAGATTAGCAATAGGTATACACAAAATAAATCCGCGAAATACATGACAGTGATGTCTATCAGAAACAGACGGTATTAGTTTTATTAACTCACCCTTTTATCTTTAAAAAACGTATCAATACACCACACCACACACAACACACATAATTTAGAAAAGTCACGGCGACTCAACAACCCAACTGTTTTTTGCGCTGCCAATTTGATACTTACTTTACTATAAAAGCGATTAGTGTAAAAAGGCGTGCGCGCAGGGAGTTCGCTAAATTCAACGAACTCCGTGCATGGTGCACATGGTGTGCATGATACTAATCGCTATTATCGATCTTAAAATAACTTCATGTCGGCAACACACACAAAAAACAGTTTTTACGTGTATATCTCGTGTCTTTACATTTCAGCCGGAACTAACATTGCGGACTCTTGTACAAATAGGTCAGCGAAACAAGTGCTTCTTCGACTTAAGATTTTTGTTCATAATTTGATCTCAAAATGTTGCTAATTAAATAACGACAATGCAGGTGGATTTTGACGTCAATTCCTAGTCGGAAAAAAAGATAAAGTTCTAAAACAACGACCCAGTTCACACCGATCGACGAACCACCGCCCATTGGCATTATCGGCGAACTATCAAACCGCAGGATCGGAAGACCGTGCCACATGATAACTAATATACAGCCCGCCCCCCCCCCCCCACTCAGTGTTTTTTAGGGTACGCATATGCGTGTTCCCAGCACACCCACCCACCCCCCCCCCCCCCCCCCCTTCAGCATAAGTCCGGTGTGTAAAGTCAATACGGGTAGACCTTTTTCTTTTCTTACGAGCCGGAGATTTTGGGAACACGCATGGTATCGCTCCGTTCTCGGAGTGGTGGGGGGGGGGGGGGGGGGAGGGAGGGATATACAGTACATATTGAGTTGAAATTGGAATTGAATCAAAACAGACAGTGAGAGTTAGAGATCAAATAATGTTATGTTTTTCCTTAGTTTTAAGTATTTTGTAATTTCCTATACTTTGAAGTGCAAGAAAAAGATATTCATTGGTATTACCATTTTAATAGATTATAAGTCAGGCCACGAAACGCCAGAGCAGCGCAGACGGTAGGGGCTTTTCGTTTGTGTGGACGAGGACGCCATTCGCGTCCTCTCACGTAGTCCAGTTGTTGTTGTTGTTGTTGGGTTTATCTGCGCTATTCATCGATTCCGATGATTTCCGCCAGGCTGTGTGTGAGGGCAGGGGCGGATCCAGCCGGCGTCGAGGGGGGGGGGCCCAATTTGTGAGAAAATATTGAGCGGCGCGTCAGCGCCGCGTTCCGCGCTTGCGCGTGCAGGGGGGGGGGGGGGGGGGTCTGAGGGGGGATGTGTCCCCCTGAAAAGCTGAAGAAAAATTGAATTTGTAAACTCAATTTGTGCGATTTGGTGTATACTTTTTGCCAGGATATCATTTAAAATCTAAACAAGATCTTCAATTGCAACAATGTTGACAACCACAATTGACACGGTACAGATTCCTAATACCTCGGGTATCACTTGATTGTCAAAATCAGTCAGTACAAGACTAGTGCAGCAGTTGTGATGGGCAGACAGCAATAACTTGATTCGGGCTGCAGCTTTAAACACCTCACATCAGGCCCCGGTGAACGTTTTCCAAAGTAGGGGGGGGGGGGGCTAAAGTATTTATGAACAGGTAGAGCGTAGCGTAAATTGGCGTAGGGTCCAGAGGGCGGCGCCCCTGGAAGCTCGGAGGTTTGAGCAGGCCAGGGGCAAATGAGGTCATTCAAAGGGTGTGGGGGGGGGCATCAACAATAAAGGGCACTTTCCGGGAGAAAGGGGCACCTACTAAGAGAAACCTCAAAGCGAAAATTTACAGTTTTTTTAGACATTGGTATATACCCCTACAATATGATTACAGGGATGATTTCAATGTCTGTTTCTCTCTTAACATATTGTTCAAGCATCACACATTTAATTTGTAGTTGGTTTGTGATGGTAAGAATATTTTTGCGAGCGAGCGAAGCGAGCGAGCAAAAAATTTGGATTTGTGAGGTCGCAGTGAAAATTTTTTACATCTTATAAAGAAGGAAAAAAAAATCCTGATGGGGTTTTAAGCGCAATCTAATCATGAAAGACTGAAAAGATCTTTAATATGAATCATAATTATATCAACTTTAAATACGAGAGAGCGTAGCGAGCCACACTTGGGTTAAATTAAAGAAAAGTTCCTCTTAATCCCTTTAAATTAGGAGCACTTTTTATGGGGAAAGGAAAAGGGGGCACATTCCAAAGGGGAAAATGACACTTATTTGAAATGAAAAAGAGCACATGTCAAAGTAAAAAGGGGAATTACCAGAGGTGAAAATGGGGCACTCCTCGCACTTAATAAGGGGCACTCACCAGAGATGAAAATAGGCACTTATGACAACGGAAAAAGTGCAATTTTCAGAAGAAAAATGGCACTAATCAGAGATTTAAAGGGACACTTATTACAGAGTTAAAGGGGGCACCTCTCAAATTGTAATAAGGGCATGCACTCATCGGAGATGAAAAGGGGCACGTATAAGAAAGAACCAAATCTCACGCACACATTATGCAAAAGAGGTGAGTAATTACGTCCTGCAGGACACAACACAAATCCCAGGTTGGTTTCCGGAAGCTGGAAAAGAATCCTTTTCGCATCGTATACTGATTTTAATTTTTAATGATTTACGCATCTGTCCAATCTGTCCATATAGTGTAACAGTAACAACCCATCTGTGACACTAATAAACGATGTGCATGAGACTAATTTTATTCGGTATAATTTACATATAATAAATATTATGGGCAGATTGAAAAAGAAAAATTTAGACTGACAGGTCGTCTTCTGTGCACCTGTTTAACTGAATGCAGTGTTTTTACCCAGATTCTGGCGATAAAAATGGGCAATTTTCTGAATAAATCAGGCTTTTACGACCACTTTTACGGAACTAATTGTATGAATCCGCGAACTGCCGAATTTGGAAGCTTTGCCGACATGTTTCACCATGCCTCCGTGTTTTTACTTTTCGCATTTGCTATTTTTTCGTGCTTTTTTCCTTAATTACGTTTGCTAAGTCGCGCTTTTATGTAGATAAAATATGTGGTCTCGCATTTTGCAGGAAAAAAAGGTTTCTTTCCGGGGCCTTGCCCTTGGTTGGTTTCTTTCTATTTCTCTTTAAAATACTTTTTCAAATAAGAGGGGGGGGGGGGGGGGCTCGAGCCCCGCCATACCGCGGACCCTGTACACTGTGTAACAGCATGATGATTTGACAGATGGACCTGAATACCGAGTCCTGAAATACTTTTGAACGTTGTAACTTGTACGCCCTAGTGTAGAGAGATCATCGGCATTTTGTTTCTATCATAATATATAGGCCTAAAACATGAATAAGGGCTAGTTTTGACCTGAAAACAACCTAAAGCTTGGCGCATGTCCAGCTGAACCGCGGGAGCTTGGCCTATAGGTGAGGGCCCTGGGTCCACTCCTAACTCGTGTTTTAGCCCTTCTTTCTTCCCTTTTCCTTTCCTTTCCTTTCCTTTCCTTTTCTTTCCTTTCCTTTCCTTTCCTTTTTTTTTCGGGGGAGGGGGGGGGGGGGGCCCGGGCCCGTCGCCCCCCCCCCGTGGATCCGCGCCTGTGTGAGGGCGTCTTGCTCTCACTTCTGCTGCTCTACGTTTCTGTGATTCTGATACTTGCCCGGTGTGTGAGATAAAGATTTACCTTGACCTTTGTTATTGGCGAAGTGCAAGGTTATGGAGGATTAAAGTGCTCGTTACTCAGTATTTGTTAGTCATTTAATGTTAGAGCTGGTTGGAATTAATATCATGAAGTTTTGGTGTCAATTTATAGAGATATCTGCCTTTCTCGGAAGTTTCCCATAATTTTTGCCACTCAGTTTTGTAAAAGTCATCTAATTCACTCAAAAATGTCTATATTGTTCTTGGAAGCCACTTGTTAAGCTAAAGCGTCTGCCTCCTCATTTCCTGCTAGGCCACACTGTGCTGGGAACCCATTCGAAATTTACTTCTATTCCAAATAGATTTATTGTCATTAGTTTCCCGTATATCTCGACTATCATACTGCTTTTATGGAAATATCTGATGGCTTCTAAAGCCGAGTTGGAATCAGATAAAATTACTACAGCTATTGGGAGATGCTCCTCTACCCATTCTAAAGCCTTTATGATCGCTGCTAGTTCAGCCCTCATGATATTAACTTTACACATTTTGTAGTTATGTCTTACTTTTAGTATCGGGATAAAGAAAGCTAAACCTGTATTCCAGAATCTGCCCGGATCTTTATTAATTCCCTACACACTTGATTTAAGCCACCGAAGATGGCGTTATCAACAAACTCATATTATTTTATGCTCACCAGCCCAGCTTTTCGCCTAATTTAATGATCACGCCATCATCGGCTGGTAGCAAGTAGGGGGAGGTAGCGTTGGTGTGGTGGAGATTCTGGACTACCTTTAACCAGGGAGGTGAAAGAAAAGGAGGCGAAACTCTTGTAATTTATACAAACGCATTCTTGAGTTCTAAAGCGTAACAATAGGATGTGTAACATTCCACTTGGCTTTGAGGTTCCATGCTCCGAACCGCGCTTCCACTGCGGCGACTTTCGGAAGCCAGGCACCAGTTTTACATTTATTACAAAATATTAAATTACCGACAAAATTTCAGTGTAAATCAAAAAATTTATATGGGGATTTGATTGGGAATAGTGCATCAAACAAATTTTCAAATTTAGAACTCCGTCCTTCCTTTAATTTGTGTGCCAGAGTTGGTAAAAGAAAAATTACATCCTGTCAAAAACTCAATATTTTAGGATGATGCGCTAATTTGTGCATGCTTTAATGTTCCGTTATTTTGATCCATGATTTACAATCTTCAATAACATTAAGTTTGCTAATGCGTGTTTTCGCGTGTTTTTTGTATTTTTCAAGTTTAAAAAAGGATGAAATTACACAAGTTTGTGTTCGCTTGTTCTACTCTTTACACATTCAACAATGGATGAGAAATCATTGAAAGGGACAGCGAACAGTTGCTGTGATACCATTTTCTGATGTAGGAATTCTAAATCCTGAAATTTCATGCGCTCTTTTATCTCACCACCTGGTCAACAGTTGCAGATTAGCGCATAACTTTTCGGCGGCTTGGAGCATGGGGTCAAAGGAGAGCGGCTTGATTCCAGTCCTTCTCTATCACGTCCCTGCTTTAACGATGCGAATTGGCTGCAATCAACCCGTCCTGTTCACTAGTTTATAACCCTTTTCGTTTTTAGTCAACGCCCTTTCTCCTTACGATGACATAATGGCCCCGAGCGCATTCATTCAACTTCTCCTTCTTTCACTTCTTACGTTATTATAATTTATTATTCTATCTTTTTATTTAGTCTTGCGTCATGTTATACTTTCTTTTCTTCTATCATTTTCGCTTTCCGTTTTTCTTATGTTATTCTTAGTTTTTTCCATCGTTCATCTTCTCTTCTATCTTTCCATTATTTATTCTTTATCGTTTTAACTTTCTGTCTGTCCTTATGTTATGATTTGTTTCTTCCTTCTATTCTTATGTTATTCTTTGTTTGTACTATTTTTGTTTCTTCCTCCATCACCTTATCTTATGTAATGCTTTGTTTTTATCATTCTATCACTTGTATGTTGCTATTGTATAACGTATTGTAACAGGTGGTCGACTTCGGCAAAGATACCACTTTCTCAAGTTAGCTCATTGATGACTGACAGATGATGTCACAAGGGGAATGAGATCTGGAGGTTTTTAGGGTGGAGCTTAGCAAGTTTGAAAAACAAATATTTCAAAAAATATTTCAAAATCTATGACACAAATTCAGGAGTTTACATATCAAAATATGAGATGTATGCAGGACTGCAAACCAACAGGAACACACTTGTATTTCGATGTCATGGGCCCTTTAAACAAACAGAACGTTGTCTTTTCTGGCTCAATTTTCCTGATTAAGGTGTCATATGAAAGGACATACATGAACCTTCTAGAAATGTGATTTTCTCTTTGATACCACCCGCCAAATGACTTTTTGGTTCCTTCTCTTCAAACTGTTTTCAATCACTTATGAGTGAAATATGCATCATATGAATTGCATCCAATGAAAGAAGACAATCTAAGCTTTACAAATATGGGTCATTTATTGATTATAATTGTGATTAAGTTATGATAAAACATCGATGATTCTCGGTTTCGTTTTTTCTGGGACGCACTGTACATTCCCCTTGATGCGAGTCCCCCTTGCGTGTTTAGATCATCAAATTTCCCATAGGACGGGACTTACTCCACGAGGAATATAATCCTGATTGATTGATTGATTTTTATTCGCCAAGCTTCCAACATTCAACAATATACAAGAATTACAGATCAAAATTAAGTCAGCTTGAACAGGATAGCCCACATAAGCTTGAGAGTTTATTTCCAGTGGGATCCCCGACATAATGTACAAAATCAATAAATAAGTTAAAGTAGAAATATTTACAGATAGATAAGAACAAATTTTATTAAAGATAATAATGATGATAATAATAATATTAACAACATTAAACTGATGATAGAAATGATAATAAGTACAAGAAGAAGAAAAAAAAGAAGGAGAAGAAGAAAAAGAGGAGGCGGAGGAGGAAGACGAGGAAAATAATGATGAATATGTTGAATTTCTATAAACGTATTGTAAGGGGTTAGGAAATTACCCTGTGACCTGTAGAGGGCGGAGTGCTGAGACAAGCCGGCACTCTTTGCTTGGCCCTCTCACAGGTGAGTTGACCAAACTTGAACCACTGTTATGTTTAGTAAATATTAATATTGTTATGCTAGAGATTTGTTATGTACATAATGTGTATTGTGTCAGAAAGATTTCAGTACTTATTTTGATGTATCATGTGGGTTGATATGATTATATTGGAAACGAGGATATAATGTTAAACTGTGTGATGCTTAGCGCTTTGATTTGTTATATGCATTTACATTGTAGTACATGGTTATGTACACTAATAAGTTGAACGCGCGGTACCAAAATTGGGTATAGTGCGTGCGCGCTAATGTTGTGCCTGGTCCCAGGACCAGGACCAGGGTACGCTCTAATTGATGTGATGAGTATAAGTCTTGGTTTAGGAATGAGGTCAGTAAGAACGGTAGGGAGCATAGAAAAGAAGTGCTTATAATAGAAGTTGAGTGTTTAAATGTATTGCTTTATATGAGGTTTATATTGACTGTTACTTCTAGTTGTTTAAGTATTTGGGTCAGGTATTTACCTGTGTTAATGTTGAGAGTTTCAGCTACATTGTATTGTGGCAATTGGTTTTTAAAGGGCAAATTTACTCGTTTAATATTTGATAACATGACATGTTTTGGGGAATGCATGATCTCCATGATTATCGGCATTAGTGATATGTAATGTGTCTGTTACTGGTTACTACTAATAAAGACTCTTTGCTTGGCCCTCTCACAGAATCTGTCTGTCGTGTCGTTGATTTCGAGTTCTCGACCACCTCACAACTGGCGACCGAAGGATGGGATTCGAACCCAAGTGGACGGCGGCGTGTGCAACAGCAACATCATCGACGAGGGTGACAAGACCATGTCCGGAAGACCTCGCAAAGAGTCAAGTAGATATGTACGTCAAGAACTCGTATAGTTTTAGAAGGAGTGCTGTTCATTGAATAATAGTCGTGGAACGATAATAGTTAGCCTGGACACATTGAACATAATTTAGCAATGAGTGATAGAGCGACGACGATGTGCATGGCAAGGTGATGAAAGAACATTGCTTTAAGAACTTGCTTCGAGAACTTACTTTAAGAATGTATTTTAAGTTTTAAGATAGTTGTTTTTATTAAAGATTGATATTGCTACATGTAGGTATTGGGGAAAATGTTTTTTTTAACTGAAGTGAGTATATAGATGTGGTTGAAGAGTATTACTTTTATGGAAAGGTAATTAATTATTTTTGATATTGATGTTATTGGAAATTTGAGAGTCGGTCAAGTTTTGAGAATGTTTAGATTTAATAGATTTATTTTTTGAAGTCGGTTTGGAACATGTGATAGTACCTTGGTTATTGATATTGAAATCCTTCGGAAGGTGTTATAGTTTAAAGGACTAATTTCTAAGTGAATATATTTCATGATTTAAATCGAAGTTTTTGAGATTAAGATATACATTAGGAAAGTTCTTGTATGCAATTGGAACATAGCTTGTTAATTTTGTTGTTGATACTTGCAGATATGGCTTTGTACGTTAAGGTTGAAGAGGGGGGAAGGAAATTAAAGTTTCCTTTGATGGAAACAGATGGGCCCCTCAGCTTAGAAGCATTACAAACCAATTTCCCCAAGGCCAAGGGGCTGGTGTATTTAGACACAGACGGGATGGAGGTAGTTGTACCTGCTATCGGGGGGGAGATCCATCCAATAGGGGAGTGGGGTCATGTCTACCGGCCACTTCTCCAACCTAAAGAGGACAACAGGGATAGTGTCCAAGGACAGTTGGAAAAGTTGCTGTCCCGCCCCCCACCCCAGATTATTATGGCACCTGAGAGAAAGCTGCCCACATTTGGAGGCCGGCCAGGAGAGGTTGCAGATTTTGTCAACTCCGTGAGGAGTGCTTTCGCCAAGTACGCCATTCCCGACCAACAACAAGGGGCATTCATCCTAGATTATCTCAAAGATGGACCGAAGATGGAGGTGAAGTCGCTAATTAGAGAGGGCAAAGGCATCGCAGATATCCTCTCGTACATTCAGGACTCGTATGCGGACCATGTCCCGGTGGGGGAGCTCCAACGACTATTCCTGGAGAGGAAGCAGCAAAAAGGAGAAAGCGTCAGAGATTTCGCGTTGGACCTTGAAAACCGTTTTCTCCGCCTCACGAGCTGGAGTGGCCGACTATATTCGGAACCAGAAGCCACCCTAGCTGAGCAGTTTATCGAGGGAATCGACGACCGATACCTTAGGAACACCCTCCAAGATATGTATGAGGGGGAAACATCAGTTCAATTCCGGGAACTCAGGGAGGTTGCCATTAGGAGGGAACAGCGGGAGGAGGCCCGTTTCAAGAGTTCCACAGAAACAGTGCACCAGACGGCCCTCCAGTCACAGCTACAAACACAGACGAACCGGCCAGATGTAGTAGAGATGGTGCGGGCAGTAAAGGAACTGGCCGATCGAGTCGTCGGAGCAGTTAGCGACCTAGCAACATCGCTGAAACCACCCTTGACTCGCAATGCAGAGAATGTACAATGCTTCAATTGTAGCGGTTGGGGACATTATGCTCGGGAATGTCCACATAAGAGACAAGGACTTCAAGATACCAGGGCTCGTCAAGACAGGGAACAGGGCCCCCAGTATACAGAGCAATATAGACGTTGGGCACCGAGAGGGGGACCATCTGCACCGCCACCGTTTCCCCATCCCGATGGGTGGGCATCTCATCCTGGGCAACCTTATGGGCAACCACCTGGCGGCTGGGTACAGCAGACCGGACCCTTACCAGTACCTTTGCCCAACCCGGGGGTATGGATGCCGCCACCAGAAGGACCACCAATTGCCCCACCTTCGATCCCTGTGGAACAGACGCCACGAAACGAAACAGCCCGTCTCAGACAAAATGGAAGTGTTGCGATTTCTGCACGTCAGACAGTGGTGCTTGAAGCACAAAGTACAACTGAAACGAGTGAGGGACCATTTGAAGTGCTTCTAGAGCCAGGAGAATGTAGCGCCTTACCGGTAGGACTAGATATCCAGCCATGTTTCGTTCGGATAGATCGGGAGGCATCCCCCATCGTAATCCGCAATAAGGAAGATGAGATTGTGATCCCAAAGGCTGTCCAACTGGGTGCCCTTTGCGGCAAAGCGTCAGTCGTGCGAGAGATGGAGCAAGATGAACTGTCAGTCGAGAATCATGAGAATCCGGTTGATGTGGACGGGACGAGTTTGTATCTTGGAGAACGCACAGATCTAGAGGGTCTTCCGGAGAAACATCGCGAAGTGTTTTCAGCTCGTGGTCAGTATGAGCGCCTGAACCACACTCTGCACAACATGCTGGGATCTCTGCCTGAGAGCAAGAAGCGACGCTGGAATCGTTACCTGCCCTCTTTTGTATATGCTTACAACAGCACTGTCCATGCGAGTACTGGTGTTGAACCCTTCTACTTGATGTCCGGGAGAAATGGAAGGCTTCCCCATGGTCTGGTCCTAAGTGGGGAAGGACAACCAGGGCGTCAGAGAAACGTCAAGTCGTATGTCCAGCAACATCAGTCAGAACTACGAACTGCTAGGCCGATAGCAAGGGCCCCTGATTGAATTTTAGTCATTTTGCTATATTTTGGTCTTATAGTTTTGATTGATAGCGTTATAGAGGATTATGTTTTTGTTTAGAGACAGGATATGACTTTTAGCAACAAATTTTATTTTTGGTTTTTGATATTTGCAAAGAAGAAAGATATGCGATAAGATATTGCATACGATTTTTGTATATCATGTACACATGCCTTTTTATGTACTTGTTAAGCTTGTTTTGGGGTCTGGTATGGATCCGTCCAGCATTGGGTCACCCCATTCATTTTTATTGAGGTTAAATTATACTTACTGCTTGTGATACGTGGTTGACATTTGAATATGAAGCGCCGATTTGTAGACATTTTGTGCGAATTTAATGGCGATATATCATGTTTAGCGCATACCTATTTGAGTTGTAGGTTGGGAGATAACTTTTTGGCGAGACGGTTTATGCTGGGTTTGACGTCTCGACGCTAGTAACAGTCCGTAAATTAGCCATGTTGGGATTTTTATAATTATGTGTTCATATATATGTATTTATAGTGTATACTGTGTTTTTGCGAGCTTGCACAATGACACTTAAAGGGGACTGCTGTGTAGTGGAAAGATACAGGTAATGGTGCAGTTTCATATAGGTGTTATGTCGCCACGTGCTACCTTAGTGGCAAGGTTATTATGTGTTATACGTTTGTTGGTAGTTGATGGTTTGAATATTGTTCCTTCGGTCATCGAGGGCGATGACGTTTTAAGTGGGGAAGGATGTAAGGGGTTAGGAAATTACCCTGTGACCTGTAGAGGGCGGAGTGCTGAGACAAGCCGGCACTCTTTGCTTGGCCCTCTCACAGGTGAGTTGACCAAACTTGAACCACTGTTATGTTTAGTAAATATTAATATTGTTATGCTAGAGATTTGTTATGTACATAATGTGTATTGTGTCAGAAAGATTTCAGTACTTATTTTGATGTATCATGTGGGTTGATATGATTATATTGGAAACGAGGATATAATGTTAAACTGTGTGATGCTTAGCGCTTTGATTTGTTATATGCATTTACATTGTAGTACATGGTTATGTACACTAATAAGTTGAACGCGCGGTACCAAAATTGGGTATAGTGCGTGCGCGCTAATGTTGTGCCTGGTCCCAGGACCAGGACCAGGGTACGCTCTAATTGATGTGATGAGTATAAGTCTTGGTTTAGGAATGAGGTCAGTAAGAACGGTAGGGAGCATAGAAAAGAAGTGCTTATAATAGAAGTTGAGTGTTTAAATGTATTGCTTTATATGAGGTTTATATTGACTGTTACTTCTAGTTGTTTAAGTATTTGGGTCAGGTATTTACCTGTGTTAATGTTGAGAGTTTCAGCTACATTGTATTGTGGCAATTGGTTTTTAAAGGGCAAATTTACTCGTTTAATATTTGATAACATGACATGTTTTGGGGAATGCATGATCTCCATGATTATCGGCATTAGTGATATGTAATGTGTCTGTTACTGGTTACTACTAATAAAGACTCTTTGCTTGGCCCTCTCACAGAATCTGTCTGTCGTGTCGTTGATTTCGAGTTCTCGACCACCTCACAGTATAAAAACATAAGTATATGAAAAATTAAAACGTATGAACCGGCAGATCATATAACATGTAATTTCCTTCTCTCCTCTGACTCTCAATTAGTGTTAGATATTCCTTTAATTTCCTCTTAAAATGAGCAAAGTTTTCAATTCCCTTTATATCATTAGAAAGGGAATTCCAATGTTTTATGGCAATGTAATAATAAAAAACGAATTTCCAATACTATACCTACTCTTTCTGGTAAGTTAATTTAAGTTGAATCGGCTATTTCTTGTATTACAATCATGTTAGTCAGTAACAAGATCGAAGTTGGATCGAATATAAAGATTCGACCTTGTATGGTGTATTATATGCACGTGATGCAATACGAGTTGTTTTGATCTTTGTTTGACTTCAAGAAAACCAGCTTTAGAAAGTTCACTGTAGCCAACACGAGTTCTTGGAGCAGAACAGTTGATGAATCTCACCATTTTGTTCTGTATAATTGTCAACTTCTTTTGATCTGACTTGTTTATTTGTGTACCATGTAGGGTTAGCATAGTCAAATAAACATTGAATAAGAGCAAAACAGAGTATACGTCTTGCTTTAGTAGTTCTTAGATCGATACAACTTTGATATATTCTGTACATAACTTTCAGACGAGAATTTGCTTTTGTCCTCGTGATCCGAGTCCCCTCTATGAGAAATTTGATGATTTGACGGTCCACACACGTATATCATCTATCGAAGAAGCCTCCCCAATCCATTTCAACAACTCTTGTAGGATTTTTTCGATGAATAAAAAGATAGAAAGAACGGCGAACAGTCGGTAAAACTAAACAGTGAAGGACGAACGCACGCACAATTTTTTACGTAGCCCTATTACGCAGAGCGTGCGAGTAAACGGGCGAGTAAGCTTTGGAGATTATGTTCATGTGACTTATGGCACGATGACGTCATACGACTCCAGTGGCTAATTACGAACTCGCTTATTATTGTTCCTTCCTTGACAACCGGCACAGTAAACAGTGCAGCGAGCGAGGGCCGCTGATCAACGAATCATATCATTAGGGACTTTTAGATTTGCACGTCGACATAGTGGACTGCTATGTGTGACGCCCTTTTAAGGCACTGCCAGTGCTTTAAAAGGATGTCACACGTAGCAGTCCACAATGTCGACGTGCAAATCTAAAAGTTCCTAATGTCGTTTTTCGTAAACCGCGTGCCACGCCCACTGAGATGGTCGCCAGTTACGACGGACTATTAAAAGACGAAAAACTAATTTAAAGAAAAGGCAATTTTAGACTGGTTTCATTACATCGACAATAATGTAATTACGTTCTGTGTGCACTAAGCATTATAATAGGTCGTTGAACAAATACAAAGCAGTTAAAACTTGGCCAGGCAGTCAGAGAGCAATTTGTGTGATCATTTAAACAAAGGTCCTTACTTGCATAGGTATTCAAAGTAAAGATATCAGCAATAACAAAAGCAAAACTAAAGACTAGAAATGCAATCGTGTCACAACGATGTGCGTGCAATGACGCCATGTTTCTACGTGTCAAACGAAGGAGCTACTCTCGGACTATCCAGAGCAATATGTAAGAAGTCTGTAGCTTCTGTGATAGTGGAGATAGTTAGGGCGAAAGAAAGGTCAGCAAAACGGCCCGAAACGGAAAAAATGGTGCCTGGACGGTCACGCATGAGGGTTTCCGGAGAACGAAGAATTTAGTAACCTTAAAGGAATGCTAGAGACTACGCCTACGAATTTTGAAGGGAATTGGAGTATAGGAAGGGATCTAGAAAGAGCTCGCAAGCACTGCGTGCAAAACCAATAGGACTTGGTGAATGATGAACATGTTGCGACGCGGGCTTTGGCACGAACGGCCGCCCATACTAACACAACCGAATAACAGTCTTAAAAAATGACGTCATGGCCGAAACTCGGCGGAATTCGTAGAGTGACCCTTGTTCAAATGCGATTTACTCACAATTTTCTGCGTGAACATATACCATACTTGGTATCATTCGAAAGGGCACTTCGGTGCGGTCAGTTTGAAACCATTGTCATCTGCGCAAAACGTACTGCAAGCATCAAACGCGCTATTACGTAAAGCATAGTAAATTCATCATTTTTGGCGATAACTTGGCGAAGAGGGCATTACAATTTACTAAACTTAGCAGACAGTTGTCACGTATATGGATACATGTGTCTGCCAAGTTTCATTGATGTAGGTATAAAGATCGCCGGTTTAGAGCAAGTTGAAGTTATTTCTCAATTTTCTTGAAAATGGCGAATTTGGAGGGCAATTTTCTCAAATTTGGTCAGTGATAGGGTATATAATTTTGTATATGGCTGGAAAGGGCATACTTTCAAGTATCTAAATTCAAAAAAGGGTACGGGTTTGCCAAGCCATTTTGGAGATACGGCCACAGAGAGAAAGCCAATCCCCAGAACTTTAGAGGGCGCTATTTATGTTGTGCAAAGCCATTGGAGCGTGAAATTTGGCATGGCTATGTGCAATTATGAGATAAAGATACTGTGAGATTTAAATACAAAACGGAATTTATATGAGAAAGTTATGGCAGTTTTAGATTATTTAGGGGTCAATTTTTCAAGAATTTGAGAGATTGTTGACGGAGTCGGTTTCAGATTTAAATTTTGAGTATGAAGATAGCATTTTGAAGGGCAGGTTATGCGTCGCAGATTAAAGAACATCTCTTAGACTAACTAGAGACATTTGTTAGAAGTTTGTAGGATCTAGGATAGTGGAGATAGGAAGGAAGATAGAAAGGCCTAAAATGGACCAGAAACGGACAAATTGGCGCCTGGACGTTTACGCATGAGTGATTTCAGAAAACGAAAAAATAGGTGACCTAGATTGGATATCAGAGATTACGCCTACGAAGTTTGAAAGGAATCGAGCAAGAGAAAAGGACCTGGATAGGAATAACAAGCACTACGTGCAAAACGAATGGGATTCCGGACGACAAGAAGAAGAGGACTAGAAATGCAATCGTGTCAGAACGATGTGCGTGCAATGACGCCATGTTTCTACGTGTCAAACGAAAGTGCTTCTCTCGGACTATCCAGAGCAATTTGTACAAAGTCTGTAGCTTTTGTGATACTGGAGATAGGCGGGGCGAAAGAAAGGCCTCAACAGTGACCTTGATGGGATGGTAGTGACTACGCTTACGAAGTTTGAAAGAAATTGGGATAGGGGAAAGAACTTAGAAAGGCCTCAGCTCGCAAGCACTGCGTGCAAAAACCAATGGGATGTGCATGTTCGTCAATGCAATAAAGATCGTTCTGGGGGCCAAAAGCGTGAACCCGACATATGCCTCATAGACAATGCGTGTAATGCATGGGCGGAAACTCGGCGGAATTCGTATAGTGACCCTTGTTAAAATGTGATTTACTCAAATTTTTCTGTGTAAACATATACCATAAATGGTATCATTCGAAAGGGCACTTCATTGCGGTCAGTTTGACACCTTTGTCATCTGCGCGCAACGTACTGCACGCATCAAACGCGCTATTACGTAATGCATAGTAAATTCATGATTTTGGGCGATAACTTTGCGCTGACATAATCGAATTTCACGAAACTTGGTAGACAGTTGTCACGTATATGGATACATGTGTCTGCCAAGGTCCATTGATGTAGGTATAAAGATCGCCATTTTAGAGCAAGTTGAAGTTATTTCAGAATTTTCTTGAAAATTGCGAATTTGGAGGGCAATTTTCTCAAATTTGGTCAGAGATGGGGTATATCATTTTGTATATGGCTGGAAAGGGCATATCTTCAAGTATCTAAATCCAAAAAAGGGTACGGGTCTGCCAAGCCATAATGGAGATACGGCCACAGAAAGAAAGCCAATTCCCAGAACTTTAAAGGGCGCTGTTTATGTTTTGCAAAGCCATTGAAGCGTGAAATTTGGCATGGCTATGTGCAATTATAAGATAAGGATACTGTGAGATTAAAATACAAAACGGAATTTATTTGAGAAAGTTATGGCAGTTTTAGATTTGTAGGGGTCCATTTTTCAGGAATTTGAGAGATTTTTGACGGAGTCGGTTACAGATTTGAATTTTGAGTACAAAGATGGCATTTTGAAGGTCAGGTTATGCGTCGCAGATGAAAGAACATCTCTTAGAATATCTAAAGGAATTTGTTAGAAGTTTGTAGGATCTAGGATAGTGGAGATAGGAAGGAAGAAGAAAGGCCTTAAAATGGACCAGAAACGGACAAAATGGCGCCTGGATGGTTATGCATGAGTGATTTCGAAAATCGAAGAATGTAGTGACCTTGATGAGATGTGAGAGACTATGCCTATGAAATTTGAAAGGAAAAGAACATGAGGAAAGCACCTAACAAGGAATAACAAACACTACGTGCAAAACGAATGGGATTCCGGACGACAAGAAGAGGAAGAAGAAGTAAGAATACTAGAAATGCAATCGTGTCACAACGATGTGCGTGCAATGACGCCATGTTTCTACGTGTCAAACGAAGGAGCTACTCTCGGACTATCCAGAGCAATATGTAAGAAGTCTGTAGCTTTTGTGATAGTGGAGATAGTTTGGGCGAAAGAAAGGTCACCAAAACGGCCCGAAACGGAAAAAATGGTGCCTGGACGGTCACGCATGAGGGTTTCCGGAGAACAAATAATTCAGTGACCTTGAAGGAATGCTAGAGACTACGCCCACGAATTTTAAAGGGAATTGGAGTAGAGGAAAGGATCTAGAAAGGGCTCGCAAGCACTGCGTGCAAAACCAATAGGATTTGGTGCATGATGAATATGTTGCGACGCGTGCTTTGGCAAGAACGGCCGCCCATACTAACACAACCGAATGACAGTCTTAAAAAATGACGTCATAGCCGATACGTGTTATAATTGGGCGGAAACTCGGCGGAATTCGTATAGTGACCCTTGTTCAAATGTGATTTACTCACAATTTTCTGTGTGAACATTTACCATACTTGGTATCATTCGAAAGGGCACTTCATTGCGGTCAGTTTGACACAAATGTCATCTGCGCGCAACGTACTGCACGCATCAAACGCGCTATTACATAATGCATAGTAACTTCATCATTTTTACGATAACTTTGCGACGAGGGCATTAGAATTTACTAAACTTGGCAGACAGTTGTCACGTATATGGATGCATGTGTCTGTCAAGTTTCATTGATGTAGGTTTAAAGATCGCCATTTTAGAGCAAGTTGAAGTTATTTCGGAATTTTCTTGAAAATGGCGAATTTGGAGGGCAATTTTCTAAAATTTGGTCAGTGATAGGGTATATAATTTTGTATATGGCTGGAAAGGGCATATCCTCAAGTATCTAAATCCAAAAAAGGGTACGGGTCTGCCAAGCCATAATGGAGATACGGCCACAGAAAGAAAGCCAATTCCCAGAACTTTAGAGGGCGCTATTTATGTTTTGCAAAGCCATTGGAGCGTGACATTTTAAATGGCTATGTGCAATTATGAGATAAAGATACTGTGAGATTTAAATACAAAACGGAATTTATATGAGAAAGTTATGGCACTTTTAGATTTGTAGGGGTCAATTTTTCAAGAATTTGAGAGATTTTTGACGGAGTCTGTTTCAGATTTGAACTTTTAGTACGAAGATGGCATTTTGAAGGTCAGGTTATGCGTCGCAGATAAAAGAACATCTCTTAGACTATCTAGAGGAACTTGTTAGAAGTTTGTAGGATCTAGGATAGTGGAGATAGGAAGGAAGAAAGAAAGGCCTTAAAATGGACCAAAAACGGACAAAATGGCGCCTGGACGGTTATGCATGAGTGATTTCGAGAATCGAAGAATGTAGTGACCTTGATGAGATGTTAGAGACTATGCCTATGAAATTTGAAATGAAAAGGACATGAGGAAAGCACCTAACTAGGAATAACAAGCACTACGTGCAAATCGAATGGGATTCCGGACGACAAGAAGAAGAAGAAGGAAGAAGAAGTAAGAATACTAGAAATGCAATCGTGTCATAACGATGTGCGTGCAATGACGCCATGTTTCTACGTGTCAAACGAAGGAGCTACTCTCAGGACTATCCAGAGCAATATGTAAGAAGTCTGTAGCTTCTGTGATAGTGGAGATAGTTAGGGCGAAAGAAAGGTCACCAAAACGGCCCGAAACGGAAAAAATGGTGCCTGGACGGTCACGCATGAGGGTTTCCGGAGAACGAAGAATTTAGTGACCTTGAAGGAATGCTAGAGACTACGCCTACGAATTTTGAAGGGAATTGGAGTACAGGAAGGGATCGAGAAAGGGCTCGCAAGCACTGCGTGCAAAACCAATAGGACTTGGTGCATGATGAACATGTTGCGACGCGTGCTTTGGCACGAACGGCCGCCCATACTAACACAACCGAATATTACAGTCTTAACAAATGACGTCATGGCCGAAACGTGTTATAATAGGGCGGAAACTCGGTGAAATTCGTATAGTGACCCTTGTTCAAATGCGATTTGCTCACAATTTTCTACGTGAACATATACCATACTTGGTATCATTCGAAAGGGGACTTCAGTGCGGTCAGTTTGAAACCATTGTCATCTGCGCAAAACGTACTGCACGCATCAAACGCGCTATTACGTAAAGCATAGTAAATTCATCATTTTTGGTGATAACTTAGCGAAGAGGGTATTACAATTTACTAAACTTAGCAGACAGTTGTCACGTATATGGATACATGTGTCTGTCAAGTTTCATTGATGTAGGTATAAAGATCGCCGGTTTAGAGCAAGTTGAAGTTATTTCTCAATTTTCTTGAAAATGGCTAATTTGGAGGGCAATTTTCTCAAATTTGGTCAGTGATAGGGTATATCATTTTGTATATGGCTGGAAAGGGCATATCTTCAAGTATCTAAATCCAAAAAAGGGTACGGGTTTGCCAAGCCATTATGGAGATACGGCCACAGAGAGAAAGCCAATTCCCAGAACTTTAGAGGGCGCTATTTATGTTTTGCAAAGCCAATGGAGCGTGAAATTTGGCATGGCTATGTGCAATTATGAGATTAAGATACTGTGAGATTTAAATACAAAACTGAATTTATATGAGAAAGTTATGGCAGTTTTAGATTATTTAGGGGTCAAATTTTCGAGAATTTGAGAGATTTTTGATGGAGTCGGTTTCAGATTTGAATTTTGAGTACGAAGATGGCATTTTAAAGGTCAGGTTATGCGTCGCAGATGAAAGAACATCTCTTAGACTATCTAGAGGAATTTGTTAGAAGGTTGCAGGTTCTAGGATAGTTGAGATAGGAAGGAAGAAAGAAAGGCCTTAAAATGGACCAGAAACGGACAAAATGGCGCCTGGACGGTTATGCATGAGTGATTTCGAGAATCGAAAAATGTAGTGACCTTGATAAGATGTTAGAGACAATGCCCATGAAATTTGAAAGGAAAAGGACATGAGAAAAGCACCTAACTAGGAATAACAAGCACTACGTGCAAAATGAATGGGATTCCGGACGACAAGAAGAACTAAGAATACTAGAAATGCAATCGTGTCACAACGATGTGCGTGCAATGACGCCATGTTTCTACGTGTCAAACGAAGGAGCTACTCTCGGACTATCCAGAGCAATATGTAAGAAGTCTGTAGCTTCTGTGATAGTGGAAATAGTTAGGGCGAAAGAAAGGTCACCAAAACGGCCCGAAACGGAAAAAATGGTGCCTGGACGGTCACGCATGAGGGTTTCCGGAGAACGAAGAATTTAGTGACCTTGAAAGAATGCTAGAGACTACGCCTACGAATTTTGAAGGGAATTGGAGTAGAGGAAGGGATCTAGAAAGAGCTCGCAAGCACTGCGTGCAAAACCAATAGGACTTGGTGCATGGTGAACATGTTGCGACGCGTGCTTTGGCACGAACGGCCGCCCATACTAACACAACCGAATAACAGTCTTAAAAAATGACGTCATGGCCGAAACGTGTTATAATAGGGCGGAAACTCGGCGGAATTCGTATAGTGACCCTTGTTCAAATGCGATTTACTCACAATTTTCTGCGTGAACATATACCATACTTGGTATCATTCGAAAGGGCACTTCAGTGCGGTCAGTTTGAAACCATTGTCATCTGCGCAAAACGTAATGCACGCATCAAACGCGCTATTACGTAAAGCATAGTAAATTCATCATTTTGGGCGATAACTTGGCAAAGAGGGCATTACAATTTACTAAACTTGGCAGACAGTTGTCACATATATGGATACATATATCAGCCAAGTTTCATTGAAATAGGTATAAAGATCGCCATTTTAGAGCAAGTTGAAGTTATTTCGGAATTTTCTTGAAAATGGCGAATTCGGATGGCATTTTTCTCAAATTTGGTCAGTGATAGGGTATATAATTTTGTATATGGCTGGAAAGGGCATATCCCCAAGTATCTAAATCCAAAAAAGGGTACGGGTTTGCTAAGCCATTATGGAGATACGGCCACAGAGAGAAAGCCAATTCCCAGAACTTTAGAGGGCGCTATTTATGTTGCGCAAAGCCATTGGAGCGTGAAATTTGGCATGGCTATGTGCAATTATGAGATAAAAGTACTGTGAGATTTAAATACAAAACGGAATTTATATGAGAAAGTTATGGCAGTTTTAGATTATTTAGGGGTCAATTTTTCAAGAATTTGAGAGGTTTTTGACGGAGTCGGTTTCAGAGTTGAATTTTGAGTACGAAGATGGCATTTTGAAGGTCAGGTTATATGTCGTAGATGAAAGAACATCTCTTAGACTATCTAGAGGAATTTGTTAGAAGTTTGTAGGGTCTAGGAAAGTGGAGATAGGAAGGAAGATAGAAGGGCCTTAAAATGGACCAGAAACTGACAAAATGGCGCCTGGACGGTTATGCATGAGTGATTTCGAAAATCGAAAAATGTAGTGACCTTGATAAGATGTTAGAGACAATGCCCATGAAATTTGAAAGGAAAAGGACATGAGAAAAGCACCTAACTAGGAATAACAAGCACTACGTGCAAAATGAATGGGATTCCGGACGACAAGAAGAACTAAGAATACTAGAAATGCAATCGTGTCACAACGATGTGCGTGCAATGACGCCATGTTTCTACGTGTCAAACGAAGGAGCTACTCTCGGACTATCCAGAGCAATATGTAAGAAGTCTGTAGCTTCTGTGATAGTGGAAATAGTTAGGGCGAAAGAAAGGTCACCAAAACGGCCCGAAACGGAAAAAATGTTGCCTGGACGGTCACGCATGAGGGTTTCCGGAGAACGAAGAATTTAGTGACCTTGAAAGAATGCTAGAGACTACGCCTACGAATTTTGAAGGGAATTGGAGTAGAGGAAGGGATCTAGAAAGAGCTCGCAAGCACTGCGTGCAAAACCAATAGGACTTGGTGCATGGTGAACATGTTGCGACGCGTGCTTTGGCACGAACGGCCGCCCATACTAACACAACCGAATAACAGTCTTAAAAAATGACGTCATGGCCGAAACGTGTTATAATAGGGCGGAAACTCGGCGGAATTCGTATAGTGACCCTTGTTCAAATGCGATTTACTCACAATTTTCTGCGTGAACATATACCATACTTGGTATCATTCGAAAGGGCACTTCAGTGCGGTCAGTTTGAAACCATTGTCATCTGCGCAAAACGTAATGCACGCATCAAACGCGCTATTACGTAAAGCATAGTAAATTCATCATTTTGGGCGATAACTTGGCAAAGAGGGCATTACAATTTACTAAACTTGGCAGACAGTTGTCACATATATGGATACATATATCAGCCAAGTTTCATTGAAATAGGTATAAAGATCGCCATTTTAGAGCAAGTTGAAGTTATTTCGGAATTTTCTTGAAAATGGCGAATTCGGATGGCATTTTTCTCAAATTTGGTCAGTGATAGGGTATATAATTTTGTATATGGCTGGAAAGGGCATATCCCCAAGTATCTAAATCCTAAAAAGGGTACGGGTTTGCTAAGCCATTATGGAGATACGGCCACAGAGAGAAAGCCAATTCCCAGAACTTTAGAGGGCGCTATTTATGTTGCGCAAAGCCATTGGAGCGTGAAATTTGGCATGGCTATGTGCAATTATGAGATAAAAGTACTGTGAGATTTAAATACAAAACGGAATTTATATGAGAAAGTTATGGCAGTTTTAGATTATTTAGGGGTCAATTTTTCAAGAATTTGAGAGGTTTTTGACGGAGTCGGTTTCAGAGTTGAATTTTGAGTACGAAGATGGCATTTTGAAGGTCAGGTTATATGTCGTAGATGAAAGAACATCTCTTAGACTATCTAGAGGAATTTGTTAGAAGTTTGTAGGGTCTAGGAAAGTGGAGATAGGAAGGAAGATAGAAGGGCCTTAAAATGGACCAGAAACTGACAAAATGGCGCCTGGACGGTTATGCATGAGTGATTTCGAAAATCGAAGAATGTAGTGACCTTGATGAGATGTTGGAGACTATGCCTATGAAATTTGAAATGAAAAGGACATGAGAAAAGCACCTAACTAGGAATAACAAGCACTACGTGCAAAACGAATGGGAAACCGGACGACAAGAAGAAGGAAGAAGAAGTAAGAATATTAATAAGAAGAATGTGAACGAAAACAAGGCAATGACGAAGGTCGTCATTGCAATTAATAAGAAGAATGTGAACGAAAACAAGGCAATGACGAAGGTCGTCATTGCAATTAATAAGAAGAATGTGAACGAAAACAAGGCAATGACGAAGGTTCGTCATTGCAAAGAAGAAGTAAGAATATTAATAATGTGAACGAAAACAAAGCAATGACGAAGGTCGTCATTGCAATTACATACCAATATATGTCGCAATCACATCGCCACAATTATTAATCATTTTTGTGTGTGTGTCTGTATTGACAAAGAAAAACCAGGCATGCAGGCCAGAAAATGTTAAATAGTCGAATACATTTCATAATAAGACCACGGCAAATGTGTGTGAATGCGTGTACCTTGGAAAACGAATAGGTGGAAATGGGGAGGAGGGGGGGGGGGTAAAACATCTGAGATTGCCTTTAGAACAAACACAGATGAAAGCGTTTTACAGCTCATAGATTGTTTGTTCTTCACAAAAACCGTTTGTTTTCAAATTGGAGTTTCGTACATTTATGGGACTCACTGTAGATAACAATAAGCGTATATGCTTATTGGTCTTGTGCGCAAAACTAAACATCACCCAAAATCTGTTATTATTTTGTGTAATAGGTCGTGTTCTTGGCGTATGTGGCATTCTGTTTGCTAATTTCAACCCACTTCTCTTTTGCTGATATAAGCTGCCCCAGCTGTTGCATCGAATGTTATTCCAAATAAAAAGCATTTAACCAGAACGTACTAATAAGCCAGTTCGTAAATACTATCTGCGCATGGGCAGATAAAGGTCTTTCGTTCCCAAATTGTAAAACCCATCGAGACGAATAAAGGTATCGTGCTCATGAAAGTAATATGTGATTAGTATTCATTTATGCACCGACAGTACATTTATCTGATACCCAGGTATTGTTCTCAAGAGGCAAACAAAAGGTATTTATAAAGCACCTACATCACTTCAGCAGTGATTATTCTAAAATGCACAAATGGAACGTATCCATTGTGTAAAAGATCTGTGGATATTTTAGGTGCATGCGTTCCGAAACTATTTACGAACTGGCTCATTGGATACTACCAGCTTGTAAATACAAGACAGTGAAAAGGTATGCGCTCATTTTGTTCTGTCTGATCGAGAAATATAGGTAAGTATGAATTAAATGATATTAAATTCTGTTATGATTTGATTGAATTGAATTGAAAAGAAATGAAATGGAATCGTAATCATTTCACTGAAAATCACTGGGGTAACGGTGGGGATTAGCAAAAACGTTCCACCTAAAGTTCCACGCCCATAAAAAAGCCACGTGACCGTATTACCTTTTTTCGAAGGGCGTAGCCCAGCTAGCGTGAGATCTGTGAAAAAGGGATGGTTATTATCATTTTTTGTCAATTTAGAGATTTTCTAAAAAATCAGAGGCTGGAATATTAATAAGCAGAGGTTTATTCATGTTTAAAAGGCTATGTTAGTTGGGTTAGAGTGGACCTTTAAGACGGTCGCAACTATTTTCGACAAATCAACTTACAGCAATTTCAATACCCTATTGTATGTCCGATATAAATGGTGTTCGGATTATGTAATATGCCATTGTCATGTTCGCATATTTCAATGAGTGACGCACAAGGCAACAGCTACTATCGTGATAGTTAAGTTCAAGTTCAACAAGATAATTCAAACTGAGAGAACTTTTGATAGATAATGACGATGATAACGATAACGACGTTGATGATGACGTTATCGTAGCAAAGATGATGTCCATTTACCTGGCAAGAATTAATTCCTTGAAACGCTAGAACGCGGTAATGGCAGCACACAGCTAAAGCCAGGGTAATAATTTCTAAATTTGTGAAGGTGCCTTGAGTATCCATTGGGGTGGATACGTGCGCATTATAAATGTTCTTTTTGCAATGACGACCTTCGTCATTGCCTTGTTTTCGTTCACATTCTTCTTATTAATATTCTTAGTTCTTCTTATCGTCCGAAATCCCATTCGTTTTGCACGTAATAATAATAATATGTCTTGTCTTGTAAGGTGCTTTTCTCATGTCCTTTTCCTTTCAAATTTCATAGGCATAGTCTCTAACATCTCATTAAAGTCACTACATTCTTCGATTCTCGAAATCACTCATGCATAACCGTCCATGCGCCATTTTGTCCGTTTCTGGTCCATTTTAAGGTCTTTCTTTCTTCCTTCCTATCTCCACTATCCTATAGATCCTACAACCTTCTAACAAATTCCTCTAGATAGTCTAAGAGATGTTCTTTAATCTGCGACGCATAACCTGCCCTTCAAAATGCCATCTTCGTACTCAAAATTCAAATCTGAAACCGACTCCGTCAAAAATCTCTCAAATTCTTGAAAAATTGACCCCTAAATTATATAAATTCCGTTTTGTATTTAAATCTCACAGTATCTTCATCTTATAATTGCACATAGCCATGCCAAATTTCACCCTCCAATGGCTTTGCAAAACATAAATAGCGCCCTCTAAAATTCTGGGAATCGGCTTTCTTTCTGTGGCCGTATCTCCATTATGGCTTGGCAGACCCGTACCCTTTTTTAGATTTAAATACTTGAAGATATGCCCTTTCGAGCCATATACAAAATTATATACCCTATCAATGACCAAATTTGAGAAAATTGCCCTCCAAATTCGCCACTTCAAGAAAATTCCGAAATAACTTCAACTTGCTCTAAAATGGCGATCTTTATACCTACATCAATGAAACTTGAAAGACACATGTATCCATATACGTGACAACTGTCTGCCAAGTTTAGTAAATTGTAATGCCCTCGTCGCAAAGTTATCTTCAAAAATGATGAATTTACTATGCATTACGTAATAGCGCGTTTGATGCGTGCAGTACGTTGCGCGCAGATAACAATGGTGTCAAACTGACCGTAATGAAGTGCCCTTTTGAATGATACCAAGTATGGTATATGATCACACAGAAAATTGTGAGTAAATCGCATTTGAACAAGGGTCACTATACGAATTCCGCCGAGTTTCCGCCCGATTATAACACTTATCGGCCATGATGTCATTTTTCCGGACTGCTTTTCACCCCTTAAACATTTTTTTTTTCCTTGAAACTTTGCAGTGACATTCCGAGTTGCAATACGCAGGGCACCTCAAAGCCGGATTTTTGAAATTGGACAAGGGGGCTATTTTAGACGCCATTTTGTACTATAAATCTATTTTACATCACGTGTTTCGATAGGATTATCATAGAAAAAAAGAGAGTAGTGTACAATAACAACCATGAAATTCTTTTTCCAATGATACAAAATACGGCCCATAAAGAGACATAAAGAGAGAGAAAAAAAATTAAGTCCGGTCATAATACAGATCCTGTACGTTTTCCGCCCATGCATTACACGCAATGTCTATGGGGCAAATCGGGTTCACGCTTTTGGCCCCCAGAACTATCTTTATTTCTTGAAATTTTACAGGCACATTCTAAGTGACCAAATGCAGAGCATCTCGAAGTCGGATTTTTAAAATCTGTCAAGAGGGCCATTTTAAATGCTATTTCATACACTGCATACCTAGTCCAAAAGATGCTCTTTCGTTTGACACGTAAAAACATGGCGTCATTGCACGCATATCGTTCTGACACGATTGCATTTCTAGTTATTATTATTATTATACTGAATTTCCTTTTCCTTTTTTCTCTGACCCGGGCTTACGATGTTGAAGGGATGCAAACTACCTACTTCGACGGGCGGCACCCTGACAATTGCACTCTTATGTGCATTCTGCATGGCTATAATCTTAACATCTCAAAGTACACTGAATATTTTACCAGGTAATGATAATTGTGGATGTAGATATGGCTTAATACGAAATAGAGTCTTTAAGCACTTTACATATGTTGTTATTATATATTATATTCCACATACTATAAATCTTGCTCTACGCTTGGTCAAAAGTAAATCACGTGATTGCAAATAGTTGTTCACCCCGGGTGTTCACCCATTATTGATGGGAGAAGATAATTTCGTTACACTGTGTACTACACATCCCTGGTTGTACTATCTATACATGCAGTGCAACGCACTTTCACTGAAGATTGTATACGTTGCGTATACGTATACGTACGTAACTAGTGCATGTACTGTACGTATTGTACACTGCTTGCTAGCTGTTAATTGATGACTTGTTGCTCTAAAATGACGGAAGAAATGAAATGTTTCCGATGTGGAATATAAAGCAAATAATCACCTTTTGGTTTCAGGCGATGGCAAACTATCACTTTCTCGGCGATCTGAATGTATACGCTATCTTTCCTCAGCTTCGCTTCGGATAGATAGCTACATCCAGATCGCCTCGGAAGTGATAGTTTGTCCCATCACCTGCACCAACGGTAATTATTTGCTTATCATCCCGGCCTACCATCAGATTAAGTCATGCACACAATGCGCACCATCTCCGCTCGCTACGGAGTATTCCTTCTATGTGTGGACAACGTGAGGGCATAATAGAAAAGAATAGAATAGAATAGAATAGAATAGAATTTATTGTCTTCTTCCAAAGAAAGGAGAAACTTTCCTTCCCGGTGATCATATATAAAATTACACAACTTATACAAAATTTATAATATAAATACAATCATACCAAAATATCAAATGCATAACAAGTCTACTTATAATACAAATTACACAGAACATAAGGATATAGGGAAGAAGACAAAAAGGAAGAAGTAGAGACGAATATAGAATGAGGGGGATTAAAGGAGAATGTAGCCCCGGGGTAAAGTAACTCAAAAATCGACCCCCCCCCCCCCCCCCCCCACCACCACCTCCAGGGCTTCACTCTCCTTCAAACAAGTAGGAAGCAACAGAGAGACAAGGGAGAAAAATGGAAAGAAGAAGAAGCTAAAAATAAAGGGCTGATTCAATTAAGACCAATTACAAGAATTACTAAGATAAGAAATAAGAAATCATCCACCGCATGATAAATGGGTACGAAAAGTTTCAAAGACATATTGAAATTATGGATTGATTTTTAGCGCAAAAGGCATTCATAATTTCTCTCCTGGGCACGGTCCGGTGTCATGGGTCAGAGTGACCGGGTGGCGTTCGGTGTCCTAAGACACATAATAGGGACTTTTAGATTTGCGTGGACTAATATGTGTGACGTCCATTCAAGGCAGTGCTTTAAAAGGACGTCGAGCGTAGCATAGACCTATTGTCTTCGTGCGAATCTAAAAGTCCCTAATGCCGAAAATTGGTCGACGGGACGCGTCCGTCTTCGGTGATATGTGTCTTGGGTCCACGGGGAATGCGTCCTACAACTTAAAAATCGACTTAAAGTGTGCATATAATCTGCACTTTAGAAATATCTGTGTTATATTGTTGGTCAAGGTTCCTGATTCAAGTCTTTCGGTAGCCCTTTTGGCAGCCATTATGAATGTTCATGGTCAAGGTAAGCACTTTTACTTTTGAAAATTGAATAGTTGAATTTGCCATGTCAGAAAACATATTATTAGACACTAAAATCATTAAAATCGGACAATGTTAACTGTGCCTGTGAATTTGACCACCAGTCAAAAGTGCATTGACCTTTTTGACCATTGCGCCCTTATTTATACATTTTTGGAATCCTTATGACCAGACGAGTAATTTGATTTGCAATTTGTCAATGTTAATTGTGTTGGGGAATTTGACCACCACTCAAAAGTGCGTTGACCGTTCAACGTTTTTAACCATAGCGCCCTTATAACAAACTATAAATTTTTCGGAATCCTCATGACCAGACGAGAAATTGGGTATGCATATCGACACGATTGGAATATATTTAAATTTCTACCCCGTTTGTTTATATCTTAAATTAATTAATTAATTAACGGTCACCATATTTGTTTGAAATAGGAGCTGAATTGGTATGATCGTATTGGCTTAATTTCACATATTTTGGGGTCTAAATAATATTACCTTCATAGCAATTTTAGGTCCTAAAAGAGTACTAGAAATGTCATAAATGAGAATAAGAGCAATAACCATGCCCTTTGAAGGCATTCGAGGTCTGAAACAAGAACTCAACTATCCCTTAAAGGTACTATGTCCCATTTGCAGGCCAAAAATGAAAAGGTTAAATTCCAACGGCATTTGAAAGATAATACTAATTTAGAACTTCCCTAAAAAAAGGGGGGCTTGCAAATGTCTTAAAGTGGGAAAATAATGATTATTAGTTGTCGAATTGACTTAAGAGCTATAGAGCCAGTAAGTAATAGTCTGATTTTCAGACCATTGAACCGAATGGTCATACGTTTTATGCTGCACAAAGATTCAATCAGTTTTATTTTGGCCATTACAAGAAGTGGGTTATTGATGTAGAAAAATGCTCATGTACTCTTTACAGCTCATTTCATGTATGTTATTACCAAAGAAGGAAAAAAAGCCAGTCAGTCACTCAATAGTGTCTGACATTGAAGTCTAGCAAGTAAACAGGTTTCCTTGCATAATTTGAATATGTCAAATATAGGACATACATGACATATTCATAATTCCTACAAAGTTCTACAGAATTTGATGTTGGCTGCAAAAGGGACATAGTATCTTTAAACACACGTTTGTATGTGTAATGACTTGCACTGTCTCACAAAAATACATGTATATGCTTCCATAAACAGTTTATTATAGCCACTGACTCTCTCCTAATACCAGTGGCGGATTCAGGGGGAGCAAGGGGGCACGGGCGCCCACCCTTGGCCAGAAAAAGAAGTACAAAACACATTTTTTAATAAATAAAAGAAAACGGCCACACCCCTGTTGTTCAAGGAGCGGTTTGGAGGGAGGGGGGGGGGGGGGGGTGTTGAGTAAAACAAACACAAATTGTGCTCATTAACCCCCCCCCCTCGTTAAGCAAAACAAAAAGAAGGTAGACACACTTTTTTTATGTGTAATTACATGCACTGTCTCACTCACTATACTACATAGCTTGTATAACAATTTGTTATGGGCATTGACTCTCTCCTATTAATCCACCATTAATCATTTTAATGTCTATATGCAAAATTGTTGTTTAGTTTTGGCTGTACTTCTCTTTGAAGGCTCATACGTACTTCATATTAATGACAGTTGTACTAATGATTGACACGATGTGTATCTACTTGCAGAAGAAGCAGTATTCTGATTTTAAAAAATTCAACCAATATAAATTGAGTTAATGAAGGGTGTTCTTTCTCTTTGTAATGTAATGAAGAGAGATGTTGCTCACAAAATTTTCATGATTGAAATTCATATAGGTTGAATACTTCAGGTGTTTTTTTAAAAGAAGGATCGTGGGGAAATACAAGGTAAATCTTTAAAAAAAGGTTAAAAGATCTAAACTAATTTCCCCCTCAGGTTGAGATAAAATATAGGGTTGAAGCCGAATCTAGAATGTTGACATGACTTACTTGAATTAAGCCGTCCACACCATCACTGGGATGTGTGATGGCTTCTGTTTCACAACGGCTTGCCACACCTTCCTATCTTCGGTTAGCCTAGTGGTTTTAGTCAGGGAGTCAAATTGTCTGTTGTTGCAGTCCGCCTTGATGCAGTCTGTCCATCTCTTAGCTGGTCTTCCCCTTGGGTGTTTGCCATGTACATTTCCGTTGAGAAGGATGTGGGGGTATTTTTTTGGATTCATTCGGTTGATATGTCCAAAGTATCTCAGTCTTTTTGTTGCAACCCTGTCGATGATGGTTTCTTCCATGTCAAGTTGTGTTCGTATGTGTGTGTTTCTTAGCCTGTCAAATCTGATCACACCCATGATTCTCCTGAGGCATGCCATCTCAAAAGTGTGAAGTCTATTTTCATCGACCTTTTGACATGCGCCCTTAAATATCGTTCATTTTCCTCTTATTTTGTTGATTAATAGCACACTATATCAGAGGTTAAAGCTGCTAAAGCATAGGGTGTGAACGTGGAATTATTATATGGCGTACGTGGTGGTAAAATAGACTTCACGACTAGCCTAGAGATCTACAAACCCAAACACTAATCATGCCCATTGCAAGAGGCCTCGTACCCAGTTCGTTGGTATATGGATGCGACATTACGGAAATCGGCCGAGAAAATAAAATCAATAGTTCTATTTAAAAAAAAATGAAATTCAAAGGTTTATTCCCGTTATCCTTGCTTTTTAATTATGTTAGGATCATTTTAATAGTTAGTTTTCCTCTCAATAACTTTTTTGCTCCTATCATTCTTTGCCAGGTGATGTCTTTCAGCCGAGTACAAAGATACGTTCCAGCGTGAAAGTAAGTTAACATTAACGGTTATGCTACCAGAGACCAGTTTGTAGATTGATGGCTCATGGTACAAATAATCTCACTTTGTGCATTTTAGAGTGATCAACAGGCGCGTACACAGGGGGGGGGGGGGGGGGATAACCTCCCCCCCCCCCCCTCAAACTTTTTTATGTGTGGGTATCGGAGGAAACCCCCCCCCCCTCATTTTGTTTCAAGTTTAAAAATAAAAAATAAAAAAATTGTGCTGAAGGTTAAAAAAACAAAACTGATCTTACCCCTTTACCCCTTTAGTAGCATAATGGTCATATCAAATAAAATGAAAATATGTGGAGAAACTTAGAGGACATGGTTTGATCTTCTGATAATAAATAATAGTTATGTTCCTTTTAAACAGTGCTAAGCTGTTTTCTACAGCACATTTTTCACGCCATAATCATTTAGATATGAATAAGTTGAACTAATAACATTTCATCATTCTCTTATTTTTGGGGGAAATACAAGTTTGAATAACTTCAACGACAATCACACCCACATTCTTTTACTGTGGATGGTTGTTTAACCCTCCATGCATCGGGAGCGCCAGGAGGGTCAAATCTGACTGACATGAGCGCTATATACAAGAACCCCCTTTTATTATTATTATTATTATTATATGTATGATATGTATAAAAAGGAATGTTTGTCTTACAGAATTCGATAACGAAATCAAATTGTAGTGATCTGTGTCACGCAAAAAACTGTTTTTATATCTAACCATAATAAAGGGAAAACTAACCTCAATTTGCCCCAAATTCTGGGTTGAAGGACAGGTAAAGAGAACATGGATCACTGTTCACCGATTGACATTTGAGTTAAGTCGTTGGTAAATATGTTCGTGAGGAGGATTGCATGATTATTTGCAATGTGTGTTTAGCCTTGAATGAGAGAAAATAGAGAATTAACTAAATAGTAAATACGGTACGGTATACCATCATGAATATTTATCTTTAATAACATAGGTCTAAAAAAAAACTGCAAGTAAACACGCGCTTTAAATGCCGTCCGGAGCCCGTGCCTCATCTGGCCACTGTCAGAAGGACATTAGGGCCGCGTCGTGATTCAAACTACAAACCATGTGATCCACAGTCAGATGACGTATGCACTAGACCACGGCACCTTAATCAAGGGCTGTTTCAGAAGGGATTCAACCTGCCGAATCCGTTCTTCCTTTCAATTTTAAGTTGCCCTGGTCTAGGGCCTAAATACAAACAAAATACTATATTGCCCTCTGGTGCCAGCACCGGGGTCGGTCGGTCGATTTAACAAAAATGTTTTGCTTTTTGCTTTTTACTTTTTACCCCTCTTTGGGCTGATATTTCTCAGTTGTAAATACTCGAATACATAATAAGATGTTGAGATAAATTTCAACCAGACGCATCCATACTTTGTTCTTTTAAAAGCTATTCCTTCATTTCTAATGAGGGACACCTTCTGGGTCAAAATATGTTATAGGTATGAGCTGAGAGGCTTTTTATCAGAGAGTAACTTTCGACCGATCATCTGGAGCTTACCGTACCTTTTCAAACTCAGCAGCTGGAATACCCTATCGTTAGCAGACATTATCTATTTCTGAAGCAGGAATAATTTTGTATATATTTTCTATAGGTATATCATTTGCATATGTTCTGTTTTTTGTATTAATGTCATTATTCTTACTCTTATTATTATTGTTATTATTGTTGTTTCTATTATTACATGTATTGTCTCTAGTATTATTATTACAATTATCATCATCGATGTCACTTTTACGTGTCACATCTGATCTCCGTAGTGATAACTTTGTCTTGAGGTCATGCAATTGAGTGTCACTTTTTACCACCCCGTCTGTATAAAGTTCTTGTAGTGTGTTTAAGATCATATCAAGCTTCTTCATGACAACATCTGCATTTAACTGTATGAAATTGTTGTTTTCAAAAACTCTTGTCAAACGGCTCAAAATGTCTTACTACTAGTCATCGCAGCTAGGCCAGTTATGTTACGAATTATTTTCTCAATTATGTTTTCACAAATAGAACTCATCATGGACTTGCCAGGGACCCCTTACGTTCTGTTTGTTTTTGATAAATATCATATTACAAAAATAGGAATCTAAAAGGATTAAAATACAATTATTTATAGGGAAAACAGATATGTCAGACATTTCTTTTTAGTGCAGCTTGCAATGCTACTTGGTTTTGAATCACCTATATAGATGCAGTAGGAAAGACTCATTTTCACCGAATCCAGACCCTTCATCATTTCTGTGTGGTATACTTGGATGCATAAGAAAATTGAGGTATAATGACATAATTTTCTTGCTCTCCAATTTAGCTGGTCCTAATTTTTATGAGCTCAAAACAAGACTGTCATCTATTATTGCTTATTTCCAGAAAAACATCGTCTTCGAACCACCCGAGCCGAGGTCGTTTGAGGAAGCCACCGATTACGCAAAAATGATGGTCGAACAGAAACGACGACGGGCACTAATCGAATAGGCATGCACAGCTGCTAATATGTCCCGCCAAATCGATCTAGACCATAAAGGCAGTGTCTTTAAGAGCGTGGAGCATCTCCTGGTTGATGACAAGTATAAGGTCCTCTTCGGTTTTATTCCAAAGGTCGAATGTACCACGTGGAAGGGTATTGTTGAAAAGCTACGTAGGACACATAAAAACGATTTAGCAAAAATAAAAACTTTGAGGAATTTCGGCGACAATCATACTGAAATTTACTACCGCCTACAGAATTACAGGAAAGTCTTATTTGTTCGAGAGCCAATTACCCGAATGTTGTCTGGCTACCTTAGTAAGTTAAGGAATTTTAAAGAACCGGGCCAGAGGATTTGGGAACAATTTATCGGAAAATCAATCGTGAAAAGGTACCGAGGATATAACCATGTAGAAAGATATAAAGATGAAATAATCAAACCGTGGATAAATATCACCTTGTCAGAATACATTCAATATATTACGGACATCGGAAGCAATATCCAAATGGATGAACTCAAAGACCACTGGCTTCCCCTTCACGTGGTGTCAAACCCTTGTCAAATCCACTATGACTTTATCGGTCACTATGAGAACCTGGCAGTCGAAGGACCCTTTGTTCTCAAGTGGCTTGGGGTAAATAACCTGATATCATTCCCCCCAGTGCATGAGTCACACGCTTCTAACGTACTGGTCAGAGAATATTCAGAAATATCCCTCAGTTTTCTTAAAAGAATATCGGCATACTATTCGTTTGATTACAAAGCATTCGGATATCATTTAAACGATACACTATCGATTTTGATGAAAGGTATATTCGATGAGAAAGAAGATGACTAGTAAATGGATCCTAAATAAAAAATAAAAATCATGATTATAATTGTTAATCTTCTATCTTTTCAATTCAATATATGTATATTATACAGTGCGTCCCAGAAAAAACGAAACCGAGAAGTATCGATGTTCTATCATAACTTAATCACAACTATAATTAATGAATGATACATATTTGGAAAGCTTAGAGTCTCCTCTTTCATGTGGTGCTACTTAGATAATGCATATTTCACGCATGAGTGATTAAAAGTAATTTGAAGGAAGGAAACCAAAAAGACATTTGGCGGGCGGTATCTGAATTTCGAAGAAAAATTCACATTTCTAGAAAGTTGAGTTTCTGCCCTTTCATATGACACCTCAATCAGGAAAAATGAGCGAGGAATGACAAAGTTCTGTTTGTTTAAAGTAGTGCTTGCATTTCCATAATTGTATTTAAGGTAAAGACCAGTATTGGCAACGCCCCAATTTCAAAAAATGAAATGGAAGCTCTCATTACCAATCATGTGAAAGAATATGTTTTGACTAATACATGATGATAACAAATTTGCCGGGAAACCGCCTACTAATTCATATATTTGGTAAATTTATTTCTCTCATGGTCTGGTGAGAGAGATAGGGTAGTCCCATATACATCTTTCTGTGTATAGTGCTTGTAACTTTACGAAGAATGGGCCAAATTTCTTATCATTTTGATGATTCCAGAACCTTGCAGATGCTAGATGCTAGATGATCAACCTTTTCTGATCGATTCCACAACGTTTCTTTCACAATGCAATCGCATGACCATTACTGGTCTTTACCTTTAAACGAATTCGTTTTCACTGGCTGCCTGCCGTATCATTAAACGAAATTAACAAAAGACTTAACTCCGTTTCGTTGACAATCAGCCGTAAACGAGAGTCTTCATGCATGGCTGATTGTCAACGAAACGGAGTTAAGTCTTTTGTCAAATCTGCTTTTTGCTACGGCAGGCACCCAGTGAAAACGAATTCGTTTGCTAAAATTATGAAAATGTAAGGGCTGCTTTAAACAAACAGAACTTTGTTATTCCTGGCTCATTTTTCTTGATTGAGGTATCATATGAAAGAGCAGAAAATGAACTTTCTAGAAATATGAATTTTTCTTTGAAATTCAGATACCGCCCGCCAAACTACTTTTTGGTTTCCTTCCTTCAAATTGCTTTTAATCACTTATGCGTGGAATATGCATCACGTGAGTAGCATCAACTGAAAGAGGAGACTCTAAGCTTTCCACATACGTATCATTCATTAATTATGGTCGTGACTAAGTTATGATAAAACATCGATACTTCTCGGTTTCGTTTTTTCTGGGACGCACTTTTGTGCTCGTGTGTGTGTGTATTCATTATGATAGGAAATGAAAGTGCGAGACTTATATCTAGCCCTGTCAACAAATATTGACATTACTGTATGCAGACGATACAATAGTTCTTGTGTAAACTGAAAGTGATCTTCAACTTGCTCTTGATCCGGTATCTGATTGTTGTAAAAATGGTTTCTTCAAGGCAACACAGCTAAAACCAAAGTTGTTGTATTTCTCGTTGTAAAGTTCGAAACATTTCAACATGTAAATTTGATGATGAATATATACGTATATCTTGGAACTACTTTTAACTACAACAATAATTTTCGTAAAGCACAAATTAAGCGACTCAATCAAGCTAGATGAGCAATGTATAGTTAATTGCATTGACCTATTGATATCCTCTTGGAATTATTTGATCAACTTGTGTTGTCTATTGATCTGCTCTATGGAAGTGAGATATGGGAATTTAAAGTGCTATATGATCTTGAAATTTTCCACAGGAAATTTTGTAAGCAAGCCTTTTCTGCGTGCAAAACAACTGCAAATTGAATGGTACTTGGAGGCTGAAACTTAAGAAATATATCGAAAGCAGAATGACAAACTTCTGGTGTAGGCAGGCGCGGATCCACGGGCCCAATTCTACCGGCCCGGCTATGGCAAGCCCATTGTGTAAAAACTAGATAAACTCAGTTTATCAGAAAAACTGTGTTTATCTGTTGATAAACTGAGTTTATCATTGATAAACTGAGTTTTTCTTGATAAACTGAGTTTATCAACTGATAAACTGAGTTTTTCTGATAAACTGTGTTTATCTGTTGATAAACTGAGTTTATCATTGATAAACACAGTTTATCTGAGAAAAACAGAGTTTATCTAGTTTTTACACAAAGGGCTTGCCATAGCCGGGCCGGAAGAATTGGGCCCGTGGATCCGCGCCTGGGTGTAGGATTGTACATAGTGGATAAGATAAGGTTTCTGGTAATATGTACATTGTAAAATTACTCTTTAAGGAGAATGCCTATCAATCGCCTTCATTTAGTTGAAACAAACCAGGCTGAACCTGGACAATATAGGGATGTCTAAGTTATGGGAAATTTGTGAAAATAATAATTGTGATTGGGTCCAAAAAACTGTGGAACGACGATTGAAAGATTCTCATGCCCGATATTGGTTTTCTTGTATGTACCATAACTCACACTGTTAACTATCGAATTTTCAAACATATGTTAAGAATGATACTTATTCGATCTCATTAAAAGAGATCGGACAATTTTAAGTCATTTTCGCTGTCGCTGTCATCAAATGCCGATCGTATATGGTAGATATTCAAATACTCCCAGGAAAATGAGGTTGTTTAGGCTACTCTCTGTCATTTGCAATAACCTGGGGACAAGTTCCATTACTTGTTAGAGGGCCCTGCCTTTCTTTCAGACAGAAGATTGTTCTTCGACAAATATTTTATTGAAAGACCGAATACAATAGAAAGGGATCAACTTTTTAATTCATATAATGCACAAACACGTTTAAACAGGGTAAAATTCTTCAAAACAATGATGCTTCTTTTCCATTAATTTAAGTAGGTATACATAAATTGTTATTAGTTTAATATTATCTTCATATTTCTCTGTTTTGTCTTATATCAAATTATCATTAATTCAAATGGCAATTTACTGGTGCCAGTAAAAACAAAATTTAATTGCTTTCATTAATGTTGTCATTAATTGATATTATAATTATCATTATATTTCTTATCATTAGTATTGTTACAATTATCATTATCATTATTATTATTAAAAAATGTTCACTATCGTCGTTAATGATATTGTTATCGACTAACATTAATTGATTTTAATTGTATACTGTACAGTGTTAAATTGACAAATTCAAACTGATTGTAAACTTCTTCGATACCCCAATGTGGGTAACATAAGAATAAATTGCCATTGTCCTTGTCATCTTCATAAAAGGCGCAAAGAAAGAGATACAGAACACGAATAATTACGTCACAAAGAGATAAGGAAAGAGAAAGAAATAGGCACGTGCGATGGAATGTGGAATGACGTAATGACACGTCGTAAAGAACCAAAGGAGGACAAAAAATGAAAGCACATGACAAAGGACGTGACCAACATGTCAGTAGAGTGGAAAGAAAGCATAGAATATATATGTAGAGAGAGAGAAAGACAAAGAGAGAGACAGAGAGAGCCAGAGGCAGAAAGAAAGAGGGTAAGAAGGGATGGGGCATATATATATATATATATATATATATAAATAATAATTAAAACAATTGAAATAACAATCCTTGAGAGAGTTCTCTTCTTTGCTATAACCGGTTTCAAATAATGGTATGTATGTTTAAATTTATATCTGAAAAACAGCTTTTGCTGAATGCGGGCACAATTATTGTATTTTTTTTTAACCGTGAATAAATAAAATATACCATACCATTATGTATGCGTGTGTGTGTGTGTGCGCGTTGTAACTGTATGTGTGTGCATGCGTGTGTATGTACGTGTGGGTACCCCTCCCCCCTCCCACAAACAAAAACAATACTTGATAGTGTAGCAATGTCATTTATTACAATGATACTCTCATTCGGTGTGAGACTCAAATATGATTAACAAATTGAGCATTTAACGAGTCATCCATAATTCATCATCATTATCTAAAGATAAAGTTGAGTTCTGTTTATGCGAATGCATTGTGAAAGAAACATTTTGGAATCGATCAGAAAAGGTTGATCATCTAGCATCTTAGTATTAATTGGTGTGAACTGCAAGGTTCTGGAATTATTAAAATGATAAGAAATTTGACCCTGTCTTGGTAAAGTTACAAGAACTGTACACGGACAGATGTCGAGCATGTGGTATAAAAATCCGTCCCGATTTTTATAATGTTACATGCCATATTTACAATATTAAGGCATTTGAAAAGCCATGCTTTTTAGTGAACATTTTGTATCTGATGTTCTTCCACACTTGCATAGTACAATGATAACGCTCACAAATTATTTTTCATCTCTTCCCAGAACTCAACCTTCTCTTTAAAGATTAAACAACACATAATAATGGAGATAAGTTAAACGCATGTAAACATCTAACAGAAAATGCACATACCGAACCCTCGTCACTATAATATTAGGATTGAATTATGGCGCTTTTCCTTCGAATCCAAGCTATCGAGAGTAATCATGTTATAATAACGCATTATTTTTCTGGATTTAATGTTTCTTTGGCGGGATCAAATCCGCATATAAAGAAACATGGATATTTGAAGAAATTGCATTCGTGCAAGAAGAAAAAAAATCATTGTTGTTTTACCTTATATATTATTTGGGGGGCTCCGGGATGACGCCCCCGCCCCTACACCCTTATATGAAATTGTTGCCAGGGGGTCCTACCCTACTATCTTTCAGTATGTCCTTAGGAAGCCCTGTACAAAAACAGGCTGTCGTATATCCAAAAACCAATGTGATCTTACATGATATATAATATGGGGGCTCCGGTACGACGCCCCCGCCCCCCCCCCCCCGAAATTACACCTATATATTTTTTTTTGAGGGGGCTTCAACCCTTACATCGTTCAGATGGTCCTAAAAAGCCCTGTACCAAAAATTACATTCGTACAACCACAGATCAATGTTATTTTAACTTATATTTTATTTAGGGGCTCCGGAATGACGCCCTCGCCCCCCACACCTTTAAATTATTTTTTTGCCGAGGGCTCCTAGGCTATTATCGTTCAGTAGGTCAAAAGGAAGCCCTGTACCAAAAATGGCGCTTTTGTTCGCCGTGTAACGATAATTTCGCTAAGCCACCTGACTATAATGGTTGCCTCTTTTGGCGACAAATGCCCATTTCCCATTCGCACTGGTGAGTGCCCAATTTTCACCTTCTGATAATTACCAGTTGGACACGTGCTCCTTTTCTTTTCTAATAAATGTCATCCCTTTCGATAAGTGTCCCCTTTCCTGTCATCATTAAACGTGCCTTTAATTTCAAGCTACTAAGAGCAATATCACCCAAAGCTCGCTACGCTCGCTCGCATTTATAGATGTTATAATTATGTTACTTATCAAAAGTCTTGTCAGTCTTCTGTTATGATGTGCTTATAACCCCATCAGGATTGGGTTTTTCATCTTTATAAGATGTAATTTTTCGCACTGCGACCTCACAAGTCTTAAATTTGTTCCTCGCTCGCAAATGAATTTTCAGCAAAATATTATACAATGTATAAAGAAAAACAAATATTGAAATCATCCCTGATAATGTAATCCCAATATAGGGGTATATACCAAAAAAAAATTAAAGTTGTATATTTTCGCCTTGAGATTTCTCTTTGTAATTCCGTGAATGCTTGAGCACTTTATCAAATAATTCTAGTTGCAGTTTTGATACTGATGAGGCTACCCTGGGTAAACAAGGCATTATTAATATTATTATTATTATTATCAATATTATTGTCGTTGCTGTTGTTGGTTTTGTTGTTTTCATTATTATTACGGTCAAACTAAGGGAACCAGAGCACGTTCTACAACACACATCTCCTCTCTTTAGGTGAGATAAAGTACATTGCCACCATATAGAGAGATGAGAGAGATGGCCACTACGACAGCTTTGACTGTATTTTTATTATGAAGTAAAAGTAAATCGTCGATATGGATAACCACAAAATAAATTATGATCTAAAAAAAAGTATAGGGTATAGAGGTCAGGAATCGGATAATTAAAATGGAGCCCTCGAATTGGAAAGCGCTTCTTATGAGTGAAAAGAGATAAGAGGATAATAGAGATGAGGACAAAAGAGATAAGAGGATGAAATTTCATATGTAATGGACGGAGAAAAGAGAGAGAGAGAGAGAGAGAAAGAGAGAGAGAGAGAGAGAGAGAGAGAGAGAGCGCGCGAGAGAGAGAGAGAGAGAGGGGGAGAGAGGGAGAGAGAGAAAGAGAGAGAGAGAGGGAGGGAGAGAGGGAGGGAGCTATAAATGATATATATATATAAAACTACAGAGATACTAATCATTAGGCCTATTATTCTCAAATAAAACTGCAACAACAACTCATCAAGGAGGAAAATCAATTAACCATGCACTATAAGTGATATATGACATGAACGTTGTGCTTTGTTTTATTGATCTGTTACTCAACGTGATATACAAACACATGTACGGTTCAGTATACTCGCAGTATTTTAAACAGATGTTTCAATCCACTATTGAATTTAATTAATATGAAGGGGAAAATGCAGAAAATCAAAGAAATTGATCCGTGAACTAAAAGAAAATCAAGTGATGGTTGTAATATCTCTTCAATAAATGTATGTAGTCCCTGCTATTCTATGAGAAAATGTCTATAAGTATAATAATTTATAATCCATATCAGGAAATTTGGTTTCCACTGGTTACAAAATAATACAAAAGAAATATATAAATACAATATTACAGGACAGTGATAAACATATATGATAAATATACATAATGAATGAGGTAATAAATGAGTAAGCCAAGGTATATTGGTTATAGAGATAATATCAGATTCCATTTTACAAAATATGAAGCTGAATAATTTAATTTTTTAATTTGATTATTCCATAGTGAATATTAAGAGCAATTATGAAGTTTTTAATATCTCTTCACAAAATGGCAACTTAATGATTTCTTTGCTGGCTAGTTTATCTGTATTTACCAATCAATTCTGTATGGGGATGTAAAAAAACCTGATACTTCAATTTTGATGAAGTATAGAGGAGGAGCTGTAAATCATGTTTCCATTTGTTTATATTTTTGACAAACGTTTGAAACATTTTATTTGAAGACATTAAAACTTTAAGAAAATTTGATGTAAAAATCAGAGTTACCCATTTCCGTTTGAATTATGGCAATTTTCAATATTCATAACTTCTTATCTTTTATAACATTTGCCTCAAACTTTCACTGATCTGTTCATTTGTTGTTCTTCTTTAAAAAAAACTAACTTCATATCAAATAAATTCTATAATGAGTTTCAAAATACCAATTCAAACAATACATGTGGGCACTTCAATCAAACAATCATTACATCACACAATTTAATTATAAAATTAGTCCTGTCTATGGTTTTCAATTTTAAATCAAAACATAATTAAGACAGCAAAATCTATTTATGAAAAAGAAACAAGGCAGTTCACTTTTACTATCTCATATTGCATTAAAAATATAATAATGTTGGAATACATTGCATAAATCTATCAGAATTTCTATCAATATCACAGTTTCAAGTACTGTAAATTGTTGAACCCTACATTTTTTGGGGTAGAGTAAAATGAGCTCACTTTAGAAAATTGATTAGGGACAAAACAGCTGATTGAAAATAGATAATGAATGATTGTACTAGGGTAAAACAATTTCATGTATTAAGTCATCTGTTAGAAAGACACGTTCATTCATTCCATAATTGTGGAAAGTTTTCGTATAAATTGTAAATTCGAATACTGCCTTTAAAACACCCACTGGCCATTTACTAACACATTGGTATTTTTTGTTGTATTTCACACTGTTATTTGGCCCTAGTCCAAACAGTAGTCCTATCCATGACCCTTTCTCTGTATTGTGCATGATAGATAAAGTTGAGTTCTGATTATGTGATAAACTGAGTACATCGTTAACAAAACTGCTAGGAAACAATTAAAGAAGGTTGATTATATAGCACATTGGTGTATACCCGCAGATTTTGAAATTATCAAAATAATAAACTGAATCGGTCTAGCTGAAAGTGACATGCACCACACAAAGAAATGAATATATGGGACTATACATCCAGTGTGGATGGCATCAAAGCTTGGTCCTAACATTTCAGCTATATATCATTCTATATTTCGAATATGACAGCATTTCAGCAGTCTTTCCAGTGGACATTTCTCCAATGATAACCATCCACACTAACATAAAAGAAATAAAAAGCTCACATTTGTATCTTTACAAGAACTAAACTTTCTCTTGGGTGTCTGTCATTCATGCAACACAAGCAAAAGCATTCATTCTCACTATGAATCAGCCTCAAGTTCATTCCTACTCAATTTTATATTTTACCTCTTCTGCAGGTCCATTATGATATATCTTATATATACATTATTTAAAATTATATAACCATGATACATGTAAGTCTAAGTTTGCCAACATCCCATAGAAACATGTGTTATGATATCAACTTGTGTTTAAATGGGATGTCAGCAAACTTGTACTTTTGTCCCCAGTGTATACAGTAGTTAAAATGGACTTTGTGAGAAATAATTATTGAGCTTTTCAAAGACTACAGAATCCACCTAGAATGCTATTCATGAATATTAAATGACATTTGAATAGTTGATCAAGACTTAATATAGAAAATTATAAAACACAAATTCAAAATGAATATGATTTTCAAAAATTCATAAATAACAATTTTACTCTGAATAGTTTGATATATATTTTGAAGTAATCATATAAACCTATACTCTGGCAAAAAATTGACTCTCAAATATACCACTCAATATAAATAAAATCATAAATAAAGTGACATTCTATTATTTATAGAGTAATGATTGCTGAGCTACAAAAAGGACACACTCGTTGATCAATCAGCCATTAAATGAATCAGTCATGTCTATAGTGTCTACTGACAGCCAGAAGGGTGTTAACTCATATACTATAGAGTACCGAAGCTGTGACGTCATAAAAATCTATTTTGAGAATTTCTCAATTTTTTCTTCATATTCCGAAAGAACATCAAAAATAATGTCCAAATGTCGAAAACCAATTGAATATGTTAAGTATTGGCTGAGATACGACCATCTGAATAAATATACTCCCCATATGAACTCAGTGTTATATGCTCTGGCTCCTAATGGTTAGGAGCCAGAGCATATAACACTGGGTTCCCATAGGACATATATTCATTCAGATGGTCATATCTCAGCCAATACTTAACATATTCAATTGGTTTTCGACATTTGGACATTATTTTTGATGTTCTTTCGGAATATGAAGAAAAAATTGAGAAATTCTAAAAATAGATTTTTGATGACGTCACACTTCACCACTCTATAACAGAATTAATGCCACTCCCGTCACCTATCCTCTCCAAGTTCTCCTTAGAACTATAAGCTAAGAAAGATAACGAACAGTCTTTTTCAAGACTACACCAACAGTCCTTTTCTGGCCTACACACCCTCAAGAAAGATTACCGAGAGTCCTTTTCAGGACTCCTCAATCCTCCCTCTCTCTCACATGGTGCACCTGCAAGCCTACTGTATAGAATTAATGCCCTTCTGACTGTATCTCAACAGAAGATATTATGAAGAGCAAGTTATCTCAATCTCTCTCACATGGTGCACCCGCAAGCCTTCTGTATAGAATTAATGCCCTTCTGACTGTATCTCAACAGAAGATATTATGAAGAGCTAGTTATCTCAATCTCTCTCACATGGTGCACCCGCAAGCCTACTGTATAGAATGAATGCCCTTCTGACTGTATCTCAACAGAAGATATTATGAAGAGCTAGTTATCTCAATCTCTCTCACATGGTGCACCCGCAAGCCTTCTGTATAGAATTAATGCCCTTCTGACTGTATCTCAACAGAAGATATTATGAAGAGCTAGTTATCTCAATCTCTCTCACATGGTGCACCCGCAAGCCTACTGTATAGAATGAATGCCCTTCTGACTGTATCTCAACAGAAGATATTATGAAGAGCTAGTTATCTTAATCTCTCTCACAAGGTGCACCCGCAAGCCTACTGTATAGAATTAATGCCCTTCTGACTGTATCTCAACAGAAGATATTATGAAGAGCTAGTTATCTCAATCTCTCTCACATGGTGCACCCGCAAGCCTACTGTATAGAATGAATGCCCTTCTGACTGTATCTCAAGAGAAGATATTATGAAGAGCTAGTTATCTCAATCACAGACTCCAGAGAAGAAGCATCCTCAATAACATTGTCATACCTGGATCCTCCACTTCCTACATGGGAAAGTTTATCTATTGCAACACTACTTGGTTGAGTGCTTGTGTCAGTTCTGCTATGGTTAGGAGCATTTTCAGTACCAGCTCTGTATTTCTCCAGCTGCTTCAAATTGGCACTACCATTGTTAAACCCTCTTGTTTTCAAGGAGCATCCAGGGGAAAGGTTGTGTTTACTTGGGGTCATGGAAATGACCTCGATGTCATTGACCGATGACCCTTCTGATCGAACAGACCGCTGAGAGCAGATGTGGGTTGCGTCAGAGTCTGACTCAATCACATCATCATCATCACTGATGAGAATGGGAGATGAGGGGTTATTATTATGATGACCACGCCCAGTATCCTTATTTGCAACATCTCCTCTTAACTCCAGTCTGTCATCATCCTCTTTCTCCTGAGTTGGAGGAGTCTTGGTTGGAGTCTGAGTCAGAGAGGAAAATGGGCGGGAAAGGGACAATTGTTATTCTCAATACATATAAGTTTTATAAATGATCTACAAAAAAAGGGGAAATTGAAGGAAATGAGCAACAAATGGATGATGGCGGTAAGAGAGCAAAGTGCAGAAGGAAGAAGAGTGTGAACAACCAAAGTAAATAACGAACAGGTGTTGCTTATAAGTATCGGCTTGCATGGTGATGTATATCTACTAAGGAACAGTAGAAAGAAGAGGGTATAAGGAAAAATGAAAATGTAATATAGACAAAGATGTATACAAAAAAGGAAGGGAATAAAGAAGACAGTGAAAGGAGGGTAGAGTACAAAATAAAGTAAGGGGAGAGAAGATAAATGTGAAGGACCAAAGAAATGGCAACAGTACTAGGAAAAGGAGAGAGAGAGAGAGAGAGAGAGAGAGAAGACAAAGAAAGAAATTTGTGAAAATGAAATGAAGTTAGTTGATGACAAAGTGAAACACAATAAGAAAGATAAATGGAAGGAAATAAGAAAATGCGATAAATATGGAAGAGCCGGAGAGTTGAAACTTGAAAGTTGGAAAAGGAAGAAAGGAAGAAAAAGAGAAGAAAAGAACATAATTATACGGGCCTGTAAAGTTTTTACTAAAAACAACTCTATGCTTCAATGTTTAAACTGCTGTACAAAGGAACTATGCCCTCTCTGTTTATTATCAGAACAGGCTCCCATAAAAATTTCCATCAGGCACTACTATATATCAGGGATGATCTCTGACTGTACCATTCACCAGACCACAAACAAATATTTGTTAACATATTCATAAATATTTATTTCATACATCACAATCTATCTCCATGACATTAGTCTTGATATCATTTGGCCGATTGATATCAAATCTTCTGTCTTGCATACTTTTGTAGAGATGACTTGTTTAAGTTGCTTACAGTGTTAGTGAATATCTACAACACAGATTTCAATAAATATGCCATGCTGTGAGACTTTTGAGCAAATCTGATGAAATTCATGCATTTCTAGTTTTAATGACTGAGAACAAAAATAAATGTATGTTTTTTACATATGCCAAGAGCAGAATCCTAATGTACATTTTTGTTCATTTTAAGTTATAATTATATACAATGCCTAAAATGAACAAATATATATATATTTTTAAAGTGTTGTGATGAGTCCTTTAAAAGAAAAATTTGATGAAAGTATTTTGACTTCTGATTTCTTTTTCTCCAAAATATTTCATTTAGACCTATCTAATAATTGGAAGAAATAACTAATTGTTCAAAATTAAATGTTTTTGTTGACAACCACTTAAGAATACCCCCTTCAGTTTTGAATTGAAATTCCCTTTTCACCATTCCATAGAATGATTCATCAAATTTCATAAACCAACTTTAATTTTTAGAAGGGGCAAGGACTTTTCATTTTTTGTTCATATGTTAAGGATATGTTGAGCATGTTTACTTTCATTCTACAAACCACAGTGATGCAGCATTTGTATAACACCTCTATCAGAAAAAGGAGGTCAAACAAATCGTATCATTAGCTATTTCCTATATGCTTCCTGTTATCATTCACGAATCGCGTGTGGGTCTCTTTCTCTTTCTCTCTCTCTCTCTCTCTCTCTCTCTCTATATTTATCTCTCTTTCTAACTCTTTCTCCTCTCTCTATCTTTGTTTCTCCCCCCCCCCCCCCTCTTTTTATCCTCTCTCTCTCTTTCTCTCACTTCTCACCTATCTCTGTCCTTAATTTTCTTATTCTCCTTCTTATTTTTTCTTTTCTATCCATCTATCTATCCATCATTCAATCTATCTAACCACCTCCAGCCAGCTATCCATCCATTCATAACCCTTTATAATAAAACAAACTCCATTTTGCCTGATTTGGTTGACTCACCTGCTGCATGGTAGGTAGATACTGCAACCAGTTGGTTGAAGAGAGTGATCCTCCACTCCTCTGGCTGTCCCCTTGATGGCTGTCCCCTGGATGGGAGTCATCTGAAAAGAGGGCCATACTGCCATCATTGGTAGAGGATTGGGAAGGGTTAATGGGCTGAGACTCCTTATGGTACTCTTCTTCTTCTTGCCTTCCTTCCTTCTCTCCTTCCACTAAACCTTCATCATCATCATCACTTCCAGATGACTGATCCTCTCTTGTCCTCTCATCATCATCCTCAATCTTCAGACGATTACTTTTGTGACGTGCTTTACAGTTGATCTTCTTCACACTCTTTGTTCGTCCATTATTGAAGGAAAGGATGTCATTGCTATCATTATCTCCCTCCTCACCAGAATGGGATTCATCAGAATCAGAGAGAACTCCATCACTATCAGCGAAGGTGCAGCTGTAGGAACTTTCTTTGGTTCCATTCCCTTGTTCCCATGGCAACGCATCAGATATGTGACCCTCCCCATCTTCTCTGTCCACTACTCCTTCCCTTTCTCCATAGTCCCTTGATTCTTTCTTCAGTTTTGAATCACTACCTTCAGTGTCTTTGGTATGATTAAGATGTCCCCTTGACCTTGAAGGTTCACCTTTCTTATCTCGCTTCTCTGGACTGCACTCAAAAAGCAGATGGAAGTCCTCCTCTGTCTGATGATCTGGTGGATATACAAGTAAAGACAAAGCTCAGCTATACTCATATGTGACATTTGGTTGCAAATTATATGCACACATTCCTGACAAAAGCTTGTGACTTGCCTGACATAGCAACAATAACGTTCTGCAAGAGTGAATTCATTTTTAGATGCACTATGATACATACCAACAACTTAAAAAGCATCTGGTGATCAAACAGTCATTAATGAACATGTCTTCGTTGTATTCTGATTAGTTCAATTAAACAAATGAATTATTGATTTTGGACATCTGTGTATCTTATACCATGGACCTACTACAGTAGTAGGTCCATGCTTATACAAGGGGCTTGGTGGTCAGTTGAAAAAAATACACGGGGGCTCGGGGCGAATTAGCCTCCGAAATGCTAAAAAGAGCCCCCGAAAGTCATAAAAGAGCCACACAAAAATTGCGTAGAGTTCAATGCAAAACAAATTAAAGAGTATATTTTCATGCAAGCAAGCTTGAAAAGTAGCCCCCGAAATTGTTAAAGTATTTTTTTCCCTGAAATTTAATGGTGGTGGTATGAAAATGTCATTAGTTGAACTCTGTCACACATTTTTGTATACAGTAGTCTTTATTTAGTCTTTAAGTTGTATGTTGATGCATATTTGTTCATAAGGGGCACCATATAAACTAACTAAACCATCAAGCCCCAGAGATGCTACTTTATCTATAACAATCTCTCTCATGACCACATTCCATTAAATCAAGTTTCTGGTAAAAACGATTTTGGGGGAACAACTGCAGACTCGCATCAATATTTCCTGGTAGCTTAAATAAAGCCAGAGTAGGCCATAGAGGCTGAGTGATGCAGTGTGCTAGATCGACCTGTACAAATGTTTCTCAATGTAATCATAACCCACTGCAGTTTACAAAATCAGAAGGCTAACAGTTAATATAAAGTAGCAGTTCCCACTATGTAGAAATACTTTCTTCCCCATATCTTTTCTAATGTAAGCGAGAACAAGTTATTGGGGAATGTGCTCTTTTATAAACTTGAATCAAAATTCTCTGAAGCTTGAACAAGAATTTACAACAATTTGTTTTCAAATTTACAACACTGATATAAAGGTGATAGTTCAATACACATGACTGACTACAGAATGACTCATTTACGCCCGTCTAATATTGAATTTCCCTTTTTACTATAAGAAATACATATTTAAACACTATATTTTCAAACCAGACAAGGAAATAAGTCACTGCCTTTAGATAAAATTGTGGTATTTGTTTGTGGCTGTTGTCCAAGGCAACAAACAAGGCATGCTTGTATCATTTTCCCCTTTTTGTTGCAATTCATTGAAAAATGCGTTCAATCAATATACAAGAGTAGGTGGTTCAACATTTGCTCTGCAAACAATTTCTCTAGGTGTTATTTTGTCAAAGGTTAGATAGATTTACAGAACTTTGACAGGTTGGTTTTAATTTAGTTACGGTAGGTTAGGTTTAATGTCAAGGTTACATGTAGGCAGTGTTGGTCGAGGCTGAATTTGGGCATTTGGTTGACTATTAATTGTTGCAGGAGCATGCGTTGTAATATAACAAATTACCTTTAATCAATTGATTGCCATGCATGTTCACCCAAATAATGAAAATTGAATGTGTTTATCTGATGAAATGGTATGAATTCACAAAAATATATCTTACTAATTTTGGTTGGTTAAGAAACTTCATCATGGATTAAATGTAGCAGGAACATGTGTCTTGAAACAAAACAATCACCTTTCATCTAATTACAACTCTGCTAACCCACACCATAACCTCTTACATGTGCATTTCTCATGAAAAAGGAATTAATTCACAAACACCTTTACAGACAATAAATTCCCACCAGTATGGTACCTGTGAACCCACTACATCTTAATCAAAACAAAACAAAAATAGAATGAATTTGCAAAACCTGTACGGACACTTGATTAAAACAATAACCTTTGATTGTAGCCTTGAACTAATGATCGACTCTACTAGGAAGTCTTCCTATCCATATCCTGTGATTGAATGGTCATTCCTGTACGTCAGTCTAGCTTCTAGCAAGTAGACGGCTTTACATTGTGACCTTACAGAGTTACAGGGAAAAGTTTGTCCAGCCAGTTTTGTCCACCCCGATATCAAGAAGATAAAATATTAAGTGAAAATGTTTGAAATGAATAAGAGTAACAAATCATTAAAATGTTATCTATAGGTTTATAGTATGGTGATTGAGGGATTAATCTCCTAACAGATATACTCCTTTTCACAAAAGAATACTGTAGTTCAGAAAATCTTTTCATAACTACTCCACAGAGGAATACCAATAGATGTTTTCAGAACTGCATGTTTCATTTTTAACTCTTCAACTTTTATCTGTTCACAGCCTTCTCAATCTCAATTATTCCTTCTTTCCTTTCCTTTCCTTTCCTCCTTCCATTTCATCTCATTTTGGGTGTACACAACACTACCCCAAAAAAGTCTTGTGTATTAAAGTGTTTAATAAAACTCCATTCCATTATAATCTCACCCTTTCTTTCCCTTATACTTCCTCCTCAATTCCTCTAAACGCCCCATAAGCCAGTTCTTTTAATAGACGAATACGGTAATACATCAACAGCTAGCCTTTTCAGTTTGACTATTACATGGTGTAACTGAAAGCCTCCGTTCTTTTTTAGATCTCTCAAAGTTCGATACTTTGACAGGGGTGCCATGATGGTTGAAGAAATCTTTAGCTTGTAGTATTTTTCTTGCCTGTTTATTCCTCCCCTCTCTTACTACCACCCCCCCCCCCCCCACGCCCTTTCTCCTCTCTCTCTCTCTCTCTCTCTCTCTCTTTATCTTTTTTCGCATAGATAGACAACATATTGTAAAATAAAACAACCTTCTCTGTTTCAATATATGAAATACTAAAAATTATCAAAAATAAACAAAAGGAAACTGTTTCGTATAATTCTTTGCATAATTGTTGAATCTGGAATGAAATAGCATTCATAGGGGGAGGGGGGGGGGGGGGGGCTTATTCCCGAAATGCATTCACCTGGTTTTGTTGCAAGATAAAATAGGAAAAGAATATTCATTCTCTGTCTAAAATGGAACAAAAGAATATTTTTAAGTATTTATTCAGATTTGAAAGCATGAGGAGCCAGAAAAAATTTGCAGACGGGGAAGTCACAAGAGGTCCTTCTTTATCAAGATTTTTAATTTTCTGGATTTACAGCGCATGATTAATCACTGATAAGTTCATGACTTTGGATGATCTTATTTTCCAGAGGGCAGGGCCTATTTTTTTTTTTACAACATAAAAGTGCACATGGGTACTGTACTTATCTGTGAAAAAACTAGGTTACCGGTACCCTCAAATCATTACTGTCACAACAGGCAGAGGATGCAATACTTAGGCACGATCCTCAACATTTCATCAATATATATATATATATTTTTTTTTTTTAGCGTACCGGTAGTCAAATGCCATTCACTTGAAATAGAAAAATAAACAAAGCAAAAGTGCATTAACAGGTTAACACGTATCAAATCGATTTGTCCCACATGTATTTTTTATTCTTACCCTTTTAACAGCTTAATTTCTTCTCAGATGATTTATGTTTTCAAACATATACTTATTTATTATTAGGGTGGTTACTCTCCTTTGAAACAAACAGATATATACCCTATGCTTCTTTTTCATCGGATAGGGTCTTTAATAATAATAATAATACTAATATTAAATATTCTCCCCCTTCAAAAAGTTGTAATTTGTGGCAGTAAACTAAGGGTAATTCCAATAATTGATCTTATCAAAAGTAATATCTTTTTCAAGTTATAATCTAATTGTCATCAACAATGTACTGGAATAAACTGTAACTTGGAAACTAGAAAGCATACTTTGAGAGAACAACATTGTGGTAAGCCTAACAAACATATTAGGAAGTAACCCATGGGATTGTTTGCCCCTATCCTTGGTTTGTTTATGGAGCTACAAATTATAGGCAAGGCCATTACATCATTTCTATTTCCTCTTTCTCTTTCTCTTTCTCTCTCATTGTGGTATACTAATCAGTGCATATTAATTGATATTGAAATTAACAACAATTTTTTAGTACGAGTGTTAGATGAAATGTTGTATTGCTGACACTTCTTGCAAAGATTTCATGGAGGTGAAGCTAAGTGGCATAAAGCTTGTGACCGACATAAAATAAAGTATTTCCATCGAAAGAAGGCATATGTTATTAGGAGCGGATCTGCACCATCTCATTACAAAGTGACAGTAGAATTTATTATTCAGCCCCTTGGATGTTTAAATCTTTGGTTTAATAACTGGAAATCTTGAACCACATTAGCTAACCATCTCCAAGCAATATGTATCTGAAGAATAGTTTGTTGTTCCACCTCATCTGGCTTGTCTATCTGCTACTACCTTTCCTGGTGTTTGGTGAAGCCAGTGATATCTGCATTTTTGATGGAATTCCTCAGTCTTTACCGATCGATTGCACAACACTGACCATTCAAAATGGAACTTTGGGTGCTCTGTCTTCAGTCTCTTTTAGCCACCTAACTACAAGTACCAACATAAAGACACTGACTCTCTCTGATAATGGCATCACTGAGATTGGAAGAGATGCCATGCAAAACTTCCCTGCACTGGAACAACTGGATGCATCAGAAAATTCAATAGAAAGACTTGACTCTGCTGTATTTCAGTCTCTGCCTAAACTAAAAAACCTTTATCTTCAAGGCAACAAAATAAGCAGCATTTCAAACAGTGCTTTTGAAGGGTTAGACAAACTTGAAGTTCTACGCCTTGATGAAAATAAGTTAAGAAACATTGATTCATCATTCTCCGGTCTTACTAACTTAGACTCATTAAATCTCACATCCAATCTCATCACAGAGATATCTTCTGATACTTTTGATGGAATTACCCTATTGCATGACCTCTTTCTTGGATACAACCGTCTCACTGAGATCCCAGAAGCTTTAAAAGCTGGCAGCATACAGAAGTTGGAAGTTCTGAATCTCAGAAGCAACCACATAAACATTAGTTTGACATCTGCAGACCTCCAACATGACTACTTGGAAGAGTTATACTTGACCAACAATGGAATACCCAGCATCTCTGGTGATTTCTTTGATTATCTCAGAAGGCTAGAGGTGTTGCACCTGGACTTCAATCACCTGACCAACGTTGATGCTTGGCTTGTGCACCATCCACAAGATCTCCGGGAGATCAAACTGGATACCAACCAATGGGATTGTAAATGCAACAACATAGAGGTATGGGAGCTCCTTGACAACCAGCAAAGCCTTACAATTGTTGAACGAGAATCCACTTTTTGTTACACACCTATCTCCAGTAAAAATGAGGTAATTTTTGATTTTGTGTCATCTTGTGAAAGTGGACTAAGGCCTGCTTTTATAGGAATAATCGCAGCCTCTGCAATCATTTTTTCCGGTCTTCTGATACCTGCCTGTATCTGTTGCTGTTGGAAAAATTGTCAATGCTTCCACGAGAATCAGACAATGAATGTTGCATCCTCAGCTCAGCCCGATATGGTAACCCGCAAGAGTCGGTTCAACTTCAAGCGCTCTCGTTGTCCTACTCCAAGAAACATCAGGCCGGTGATCTCAGATGGACACAACTATGACCAGCCACAGCAGCCAAAGTTCGGCTCAGATAACTACTTGGTCCCAATGGCCATGAAATAAAGACAAAATTATATCAAATGACAGTAAGGATGGAATTGTTATCTAATGCTCTATCGCTTTATCTCACCATGTCTTTTGCCTCATTAATAATACAGTTGATATCATATCCTCTAAAGAGTTGAGCTGTCGCTAAAGATTCTATCAACATTTATCATGTCAACTAACAGAAGGAAATGAGAGCTATTAAATCTAGTTTTCCTGTATCGATAGAACAATTTTTAAACCTGGTCTTGTAGGGAGATTCAATCACCAACCTAGGATGTCAGAGAGTAACACATCACACAAAGATATAGCAAATAATTACAATTAAATTGATCATTTAATATTCTGAAAATCTATCATTTACTTTGGAAACCTCATTTTATTTAGGATAAAGTTGTATCAACAAGTGCTGTGTTGTTTTCTGTGCACTGGAAAAACTTCATGTGAAGCATGTATATACTCTCTGCCCACCTTCTCTGATTCTCCCACAGCCAAGTCTGATTAAATCATTCATGATGAACAGAAGTAATAGAGTTTTGCTTTGAAAAATCAATTATGTGAATTTAGAAATTCATTTCTTGTCTCTTCATGCTATATTCTTTTGGTAATACTCAATTTCTTTCATTTTACATTGAGTGTAATCACTGTTAATTGATTATACAACACAATATTTTGGTTGCAAATCATGTTTTAACTATCAGTACATGCATAAAGTAATTAAAGCATTCATGCAATTTCTAATTCTTAATTGGCAGTACTACTTGTAAAGACTAATTCAAAGTTGTGTAACTTTTCATAACGTAAGTACCAGTACTTTTTTACTCTACTAATTGTTATTTTAGATAACTATTTTAATTTAAATGTACATGTACTTCTCCCCAATACGGTTTCTGAAGAAAACATTAGACAATTAACAGACCTAGCAATACTATACATATATGGCAAGATATCCAAACAGTAATAAAGCAAACAAACTTGTTTATTTCAATCTCTAACAAGTGCATATACCCTCAATCACTGAGTTGATAGTAAGAATATATTCAAATATCAAAATACTTACAAATATATTTAGTTTTAATATACAAAGGTTGACTTACATCATTATAAAACCCTGCACATGAAATGTTGTGTACCACAGGGAGTAATCAATGAACCCTTCTGTTTACTCTGTTAATGAATCACATTATCAAGTCTTCTGCAATTTTCTCTTGTGTGTTTTTTTGTATTGTTTGCAGATGATAAAACAATATGACATTCCCAAATCAATATGATCAACATGTAATGCTATTACATAAAAACAACCCCCATATTATTTTTGGTAATTCATTGTTGTTGTTGTAAAATTATTTTAAGATTAGAAGTATGAATAAAAGTAATAATTGAAAGATGAATACTGTAAGCACATGTGACTTTATTTATATGGTACGTTTCTTAATTTCTAACAAAAGATAACCAATGAAAAGTGACAAAGAGAGGAGATGTAGAAATAAAGAAGAAAGGCTTGTATGCATTAGAATGGGAAAGATTGTGGTATAAGAAAAGGGACATGAAATGTGTCAGATTGAAAAGAAAGAGGTTGAAAGAGGTGCAAAGAAAAAGAATATGTAATATAGGTAGTGAAATAATAAATTTTGGACAGCAGAGAGAATGAGATTGATACTTGATCAGAATATATTGAACAAATAGAATGGAATTCATAGAAACACAGACAGGAAAGAAAGCATGAGTGAAAAAACAAAGGGGAGAGAGACAGAGACAGAGAGAGAGAGAGAGAGAGAGGGGAGAGAAAGAAAGAGAGAGAGAGAGAAAGAGAAAGGGGGAGAGAGAAAAAGAGAAAGGGGGATTAAGTAGGCATAAGGAGAGATGGTCAGAGTTAAAGACAGATAGAGGCACAAGGAAAGGTGAGTGAAAATGAGCATATGAATAGCAGGCGAAAGAGAGTCTGATAGAAACATAGAAAGAGGAAGCAGGAGAGAAAGAAAGAGAAGGAAAAGAAGATGAAAACAGAAGGGAGACATATGTGTAGAGAGAAAGAGATAGAAACCTAGGAAGAGGAAGCAGGAGAGAAAGGAAAAGAAGGAAAAGAAGATGAAAACAGAAGGGAGACATATGTGTAGAGAGAAAGAAAAAGAAACCTAGGAAGAGGAAGCAGGAGAGAAAGGAAAAGAAGGAAAAGAAGATGAAAACAGAAGGGAGACATATGTGTAAAGAGAAAGAAATAGAAACATCCCAATAAACAAAACACTAAAAAGTAACCTCTTTTGGGAGTGTATTTTAAGTGATTTTAAAGTATGGTGCCTTTTGAACTAGATTTAAACGTAATCGACACGTGCCTTCATTTAAACAAAAAAGGTACTCCTGTTCACGTTTTCATCTAACGTAAACACCAGCAATATATCACCCGACTGGAGTAACGTGATTCCACTTAACTCTGTAAATCACGTGTTTTTGACCAAATAACCACTTGACCAAGCAACGAGTTTTTTGTCCGTTAACCTATGGTGGTGATAATAAGTAATTCTGAGGTGTCTTACACACCTCTTTAAATGGTTTCAAAGTTACCATAACTTTCTTGGTTATGATCACGTGACTCAAACGGATTATTAATCTAAGCTGGGCATACGTGACTCTTAGGTGTGAAAAATTAGTAATTATTAGGTGTCTTAAAACACCCTTTTAAATGGTTTCAAAGTTACCATAACTTTCTTGGTGATGATCACGTAGCTAACACTGATTACTAATCTAAGCTGTGAATCTGTGATATTTAGGTGTGAAAAATGAGTAATTATTAGGTGTCTTAAAACACCTATTTAAATGGTAGTCGAACTTGCCAGCAGTTCCGCGGTGATGATCTTGTGACTCAAACGGATTATTAATCTAAGCTGGGCATCGGTGATTTTTAGGCGTGAAAAATTAGTCATTAGTAGGTGTCTTAAAACACCTATTTAAATGGTAGTCAAACTTGCCAGCAGTTCCGCGGTGATGATCTCGTGACTTAAACGGATTATTAATATAAGCTGTGAATCCGTGATATTTAGGTATGAAAAATAAGTAATTATTAGGTGTCTTAAAACACCTATTTAAATGGTAGTAAAACTTGCCAGTAGTTCCAATGTGATGATCTCGTGACTCAAACGGATTATTAATCTAAGCTGGACATCAGTGATTTTTAGGTGTGAAAAATTAGTCATTATTAGGTGTCTTAAAACACCTATTTAAATGGTAGTCAAACTTGCCAGCAGTTCCGCGGTGATGATCTCGTGACTCAAACGGATTATTAATATAAGCTGGGTATTCCGTGATTTCTAGGTGTGAAAAACGAGTTATTTCGGGATGTCTTGATGGTTTCACAGTTACCATTTAAGCTCCGTGGTGATAATCCAGTGACTGTTGGCATATTTCTATTTTCACCAGTTGATAACTGAATGTTGGCATCTATTCATTGCACCAGTTGATAACTGGTCTGTGTGCATATTTCCAGTTGAACCAGCTGACACCGATTAATTTGCATATTGAATATGGGGTGCGTGCAGATCTATGTTTTTTAAACAATTTATCTGAATTTACAGCATATTTCTTAATTACTGATGATTTAGTCATGTGCAATTCATTTAGAAAATACTACAAATATAAATTACCAGTTATTAGGACATTTCGCTACTTGGTATAAATTACATTTAATTAAACATGAATGAGGGAAACATTAACTATGACCTAAAATAATTTCAATAAAATACAAGTATATGAAAAAAAATTGATTCATTAAATTATGTAAGTCTACTTATTACCAATGCCTTTACATTGGAAATACAGACGTACCAGTATTGGAGTGTTGTTGCCTTTCAACTGGTTGGAAGTTTTACCAAATGGTTCTAATGGCTCAGCTAGACCAGTTGAATTCTAACTGGCCTGGATCAACTGGATCATTTAGCCCATTTCAATTTCCGGGGTTACCAGTTGGCATTAACTGGTTCATCAACTGGACCAGTTGCAACTAGCTTTCTCTTCTGGGATGTTTGCACCCACCCAACCCTAATCCTCTAATCAGAGCTGCCAACCTTGTGCGACCAAAAAAAGGAATCATGATGGCAAAAAAAAGGAATTTCAAGCAAAAAAAAGGAATTCATTAAAACAAAACTTACAACCACGGGCGACACAATTCCAATGCTTCTTTTTGAGAATACTTTTCTCTTCAAGTATGTTTCAACCTTAGTTTTCTATTGAATTTGTGATCAAAATAACATATTAGGGCAGTTGTTTGACGTGCGGTATGTAAAAAAAAAAAAAAAAAAAAAAAAAAAAAATTATTAAAAAAAAAAATAAAAAAATAATAATAATTATAAAAAAAAAAAAATTATAAAAAAAAAAAAAAACGTATTTTGTGAGAAAAAAAATTGGGATTAAAAAACGGAATAATTCCGGGAAAAACGAATGGTTGGCAGCTCTGTCTAATCCCAAACTGCTTCCGGCGCGCCTGGACGTAATTATGGAATATCCAAAACACGATGTTCAGGATGAGAACGTCATTATTTTGGTTCATTTATTGTGTAACATTTGCATAATTATTGGGTTGAACACGGGTTACAGTAACATATTTCCTCTTCGCCGTAAATTTCACGTGCATGAAGAACATGATTTATCTCAAGTCAGCCTCGTAATATTCACGTGAATTTCACGCAGATATTTTGACTAAAAGTATCACTAACGCTTCACGCGTTTCTGTGACGCGATAATTTCTTTTATGAAGATGTAATTTCATAACCAAACAAACACGGGAGTATTAGGTTTACAAACCATGGTCTCCACGGTAGGGATAATCACGTTATTATAATGGTGATATTGCAGTGACAATTGAGTGATTTAGTGTACGTGTGTTTTAAGTGTCCTAGTGCAATAAACGTATTAACACAAGTCGACTCAAGTCGATGCCTTGATATTAACGTGATTTTCACGTGATTTTGTTTATTGGGATGAGAAAAGGAAGCATGAGAGAAAGGAAAAGAAGAAAAAGAAGATGAAAACAGATGGGAGACATATGTGTAGAGAGAAAGAGATAGAAACCTAGGAAGAGGAAGCAGGAGAGAAAGGAAAAGAAGGAAAAAAAGATGAAAACAGAAGGGAGACATATGTGTAGAGAGAAAGAGATAGAAACATGGGAAGAGGAAGCAGGAGAGAAAGAAAAAGAAGGAAAAGAAGATGAAAACAGATGGGAGACATATGTGTAGAGAGACAAAGATAGAAACCTAGGAAGAGGAAGCAGGAGAGAAAGGAAAAGAAGGAAAAAAAGATGAAAACAGAAGGGAGACATATGTGTAGAGAGAAAGAGATAGAAACCTAGGAAGAGGAAGCAGGAGAGAAAGGAAAAGAAGGAAAAAAAGATGAAAACAGAAGGGAGACATATGTGTAGAGAGAAAGAGATAGAAACCTAGGAAGAGGAAGCAGGAGAGAAAGGAAAAGAAGGAAAAAAAGATGAAAACAGAAGGGAGACATATGTGTAGAGAGAAAGAGATAGAAACCTAGGAAGAGGAAGCAGGAGAGAAAGGAATAGAAGAGAAAGGAAAAGAAGAAAAAGAAGATGAAAACAGAAGGGAGACATATGTGTAGAGAGAAAGAGATAGAAACATAGGAAGAGGAAGCAGGAGAGAAAGGAAAAGAAGAAAAAAAAGATGAAAACAGAAGGGAAACATATGTGTAGAGAGAAAGAGATAGAAACCTAGGAAGAGGAAGCAGGAGAGAAAGGAAAAGAAGAAAAAGAAGATGAAAACAGATGGGAGACATATGTGTAGAGAGAAAGAGATAGAAACCTAGGAAGAGGAAGCAGGAGAGAAAGGAAAAGAAGAAAAAGAAGATGAAAACAGATGGGAGACATATGTGTGGAGAGAAAGAGATAGAAACCTAGGAAGAGGAAGCAGGAGAGAAAGGAAAAGAAGGAAAAAAAGATGAAAACAGAAGGGAGACATATGTGTAGAGAGAAAGAGATAGAAACATGAGAAGAAGAAGCAGGAGAGAAAGAAAAAGAAAAAGAAGATGAAAACAGATGGGAGACATATGTGTAGAGAGAAAGATAAAGAAACCTAGGAAGAGGAAGCAGGAGAGAAAGGAAAAGAAGGAAAAGAAGATGAAAACAGAAGGGAGACATATGTGTAGAGAGAAAGAGATAGAAACATGAGAAGAGGAAGCAGGAGAGAAAGGAAAAGAAGGAAAAGAAGATGACAACAGAAGGGAGACATATGTGTAGAGAGAAAGAGATAGAAACATAGGAAGAGGAAGCAGGAGAGAAAGGAAAAGAAGAAAAAGAAGATGAAAACAGATGGGAGACATATGTGTAGAGAGAAAGAGATAGAAACCTAGGAAGAGGAAGCAGGAGAGAAAGGAAAAGAAGGAACAAAAGATGAAAAAAGAAGGGAGACATATGTGTAGAGAGAAAGAGATAGAAACCTAGGAAGAGGAAGCAGGAGAGAAAGGAAAAGAAGGAAAAGAAGATGAAAACAGATGGGAGACATATGTGTAGAGAGAAAGAGATAGAAACCTAGGAAGAGGAAGCAGGAGAGAAAGGAAAAGAAGGAACAAAAGATGAAAACAGAAGGGAGACATATGTGTAGAGAGAAAGAAATAGAAACCTAGGAAGAGGAAGCAGGAGAGAAAGGAAAAGAAGAAAAAGAAGATGAAAACAGAAGGGAGACATATGTGTAGAGAGAAAGAGATAGAAACCTAGGAAGAGGAAGCAGGAGAGAAAGGAAAAGGAGAACAAAAGATGAAAACAGAAGGGAGACATATGTGTAGAGAGAAAGAGATAGAAACCTAGGAAGAGGAAGCAGGAGAGAAAGGAAAAGAAGATGAAAACAGAAGGGAGACATATGTGTAGAGAGAAAGAGATAGAAACCTAGGAAGAGGAAGCAGGAGAGAAAGGAAAAGAAGATGAAAACAGATGGGAGACATATGTGTAGAGAGAAAGAGATAGAAACCTAGGAAGAGGAAGCAGGAGAGAAAGGAAAAGAAGGAACAAAAGATGAAAACAGAAGGGAGACATATGTGTAGAGAGAAAGAGATAGAAACCTAGGAAGAGGAAGCAGGAGAGAAAGGAAAAGAAGATGAAAACAGAAGGGAGACATATGTGTAGAGAGAAAGAGATAGAAACCTAGGAAGATGAAGCAGGAGAGAAAGGAAAAGAAGGAAAAGAAGATGAAAACAGAAGGGAGACATATGTGTAGAGAGAAAGAGATAGAAACCTAGGAAGAGGAAGCAGGAGAGAAAGGAAAAGAAGAAAAAGAAGATGAAAACAGAAGGGAGACATATGTGTAGAGAGAAAGAGATAGAAACCTAGGAAGAGGAAGCAGGAGAGAAACGAAAAGAAGGAAAAAAAGATGAAAACAGAAGGGAGACATATGTGTAGAGAGAAAGAGATAGAGACATGAGAAAAGGAAGCATAAGAGAAAGGAAAAGAAGAAAAAGAAAATGAAAACAGATGGGAGACATATGTGTAGAGAGAAAGAGATAGAAACCTAGGAAGAGGAAGCAGGAGAGAAAGGAAAAGAAGATGAAAACAGAAGGGAGACATATGTGTAGAGAGAAAGAGATAGAGACATGAGAAAAGGAAGCATGAGAGAAAGGAAAAGAAGGAAAGAAGATGAAAACAGATGGGAGACATATGTGTAGAGAGAAAGAAAAAGAAACCTAGGAAGAGGAAGCAGGAGAGAAAGGAAAAGAAGGAAAAGAAGATTAAAACAGATGGGAGACATATGTGTAGAGAGAAAGAGATAGAAACATAGGAAGAGGAAGCAGGAAAGAAAGGGAAAGAAGATGAAAACAAAAGGGAGACATATGTGTAGAGAGAAAGAGATAGAAACCTAGGAAGAGGAAGCAGGAGAGAAAGAAAAAGAAAAAGAAGATGAAAACAGATGGGAGACATATGTGTAGAGAGAAAGAAAAAGAAACATAGGAAGAGGAAGAAGGAGAGAAAGGAAAAGAAGGAAAAGAAGATGAAAACAGAAGGGAGACATATGTGTAGAGAGAAAGAGATAGAAACCTAGGAAGAGGAAGCAGGAGAGAAAGAAAAAGAAAAAGAAGATGAAAACAGATGGGAGACATATGTGTAGAGAGAAAGATAAAGAAACCTAGGAAGAGGAAGCAGGAGAGAAAGGAAAAGAAGGAAAAGAAGATGAAAACAGAAGGGAGACATATGTGTAGAGAGAAAGAGATATAAACATGAGAAGAGGAAGCAGGAGAGAAAGGAAAAAAAGGAAAAGAAGATGAAAACAGAAGGGAGACATATGTGTAGAGAGAAAGAGATAGAAACATAGGAAGAGGAAGCAGGAGAGAAAGGAAAAGAAGGAAAAGAAGATGAAAACAGAAGGGAGACATATGTGTAGAGAGAAAGAGATAGAAACATGAGAAGAGGAAGCATGAGAGAAAGGAAAAGAAGGAAAGAAGATGAAAACAGATGGGAGACATATGTGTAGAGAGAAAGAAAAAGAAACCTAGGAAGAGGAAGCAGGAGAGAAAGGAAAAGAAGGAAAAGAAGATGAAAACAGAAGGGAGACATATGTGTAGAGAGAAAGAGATAGAAACCTAGGAAGAGGAAGCAGGAGAGAAAGAAAAAGAAAAAGAAGATGAAAACAGATGGGAGACATATGTGTAGAGAGAAAGAAAAAGAAACATAGGAAGAGGAAGCATGAGAGAAAGGAAAAGAAGGAAAAGAAGATGAAAACAGAAGGGAGACATATGTGTAGAGAGAAAGAGATAGAAACCTAGGAAGAGGAAGCAGGAGAGAAAGAAAAAGAAAAAGAAGATGAAAACAGATGGGAGACATATGTGTAGAGAGAAAGATAAAGAAACCTAGGAAGAGGAAGCAGGAGAGAAAGGAAAAGAAGGAAAAGAAGATGAAAACAGAAGGAGACATATGTGTAGAGAGAAAGAGATAGAAACATGAGAAGAGGAAGCAGGAGAGAAAGGAAAAGAAGGAAAAGAAGATGAAAACAGAAGGGAGACATATGTGTAGAGAGAAAGAGATAGAAACCTAGGAAGAGGAAGCAGGAGAGAAAGGAAAAGAAGGAAAAGAAGATGAAAACAGAAGGGAGACATATGTGTAGAGAGAAAGAGATAGAAACATGAGAAGAGGAAGCAGGAAAGAAAGAAAAAGAAAAAAAAGATGAAAACAGATGGGAGACATATGTGTAGAGAGAAAGAGATAGAAACATAGGAAGAGGAAGCAGGAGAGAAAGGAAAAGAAGGAAAAGAAGATGAAAACAGAAGGGAGACATATGTGTAGAGAGAAAGAGATAGAAACATGAGAAGAGGAAGCATGAGAGAAAGGAAAAGAAGGAAAGAAGATGAAAACAGATGGGAGACATATGTGTAGAGAGAAAGAAAAAGAAACCTAGGAAGAGGAAGCAGGAGAGAAAGGAAAAGAAGGAAAAGAAGATGAAAACAGAAGGGAGACATATGTGTAGAGAGAAAGAGATAGAAACCTAGGAAGAGGAAGCAGGAGAGAAAGAAAAAGAAAAAGAAGATGAAAACAGATGGGAGACATATGTGTAGAGAGAAAGAAAAAGAAACATAGGAAGAGGAAGCATGAGAGAAAGGAAAAGAAGGAAAAGAAGATGAAAACAGAAGGGAGACATATCGTCCTTGTTTTCACGAAGTGACGGTAGTGAGGAAAATCGTAACGCAAAGTGAATGCAAATTTTTTTCACTACCGTCACTTCGTGAAAACAGCGACGATATGTGTAGAGAGAAAGAGATAGAAACCTAGGAAGAGGAAGCAGGAGAGAAAGAAAAAGAAAAAGAAGATGAAAACAGATGGGAGACATATGTGTAGAGAGAAAGATAAAGAAACCTAGGAAGAGGAAGCAGGAGAGAAAGGAAAAGAAGGAAAAGAAGATGAAAACAGAAGGAGACATATGTGTAGAGAGAAAGAGATAGAAACATGAGAAGAGGAAGCAGGAGAGAAAGGAAAAGAAGGAAAAGAAGATGAAAACAGAAGGGAGACATATGTGTAGAGAGAAAGAGATAGAAACCTAGGAAGAGGAAGCAGGAGAGAAAGGAAAAGAAGGAAAAGAAGATGAAAACAGAAGGGAGACATATGTGTAGAGAGAAAGAGATAGAAACATGAGAAGAGGAAGCAGGAAAGAAAGAAAAAGAAAAAAAAGATGAAAACAGATGGGAGACATATGTGTAGAGAGAAAGAGATAGAAACCTAGGAAGAGGAAGCAGGAGAGAAAGGAAAAGAAGGAAAAGAAGATGAAAACAGAAGGGAAACATATATGTCGTCCTTGTTTTCACGAAGTGACGGTAGTGAGGAAAATCGTAACGCAAAGTGAATGCAATTTTTTTTCACTACTGTCACTTCGTGAAAACAGTGACGATGTGTAGAGAGATAGAATGGGATTATTAATATACATATTATATGTTCTTTCTTTTTTTATTCTATTTATTAAATTTCCAGGTACATGTATAAACAAAATAGAAATGACAACACTCTACAAGACAGTTAAAATGCCACCAGCGGATGCCTGAGGATTACCTAAAAGAATTTCCATTCTGTCATGAGGTTCACCACATCCGCTGGCTGGTGTTACATGTGAATAGATTCAAGAAGTAAAGGTAAAATAATAGAATTCAAGTACATCCATCTAGAATAATAACTTATAAAAACTTATAGAAAGATTGCATGTATGTTGAACTTTGTGGCATTAAGAAAATAACAATCATGTATGGCATGTAAACAAACACAAAACAACAATATGTTTTAAATGACCTAAATAAATTGAGATAATTAAATCAAATCAATTTCTAACACTAACATGTATCTGCTTATATAAAAATTCTATTCAAGGACAATGTAAGATGCTCAGTTGAGTCTTTCATTTTAGAATTAACATACATTTTGATTAAAACAATTTTAAGTACATATTTTCAAAGTAATTTTACAGGTATATCGAGAGTAGAAGTAAAAGTAGAAGTATGTACATGCAAATAAAGTTCAATACAGTTCAATTCCAGACGAAAGACTTTTGTGCATGGCTGATTGTCAACGAAACGGAGTTAAATCTTTTGCCAATTCTGTTTGTTGCTACAGCAGGCAGCCAGTGAAAACAAATTTGTTTAATAAAATTATGGAAATGCAAGCATTACTTTAAAAAAACAGAACTTTGTTATTCCTAGCTCAATTTTCCAGATTGAGGTATCATATGAAAGGGCAGAAAATGAACTTTCAAGAAATGTGATTTTCTCTTTGAAATTCAGATACCGTCTGCTAAATGACTTTTTTGGTACCCTTTCTTCAAACTGATTTTAATCACTCATGCGTGAAATTTGCATCAAATGAGTTGCATCAAATGAAAGAGGAGGATCTATGCTTTACAAAGATATGTCATTTATTAATTATAATTGTGATTAAGTTACAATAAAACATTGATAATTCTCGGTTTTGTTTTTTTCTGGGACGCACTGTATATATATATAGAGAGAGAGAGGGAGGGAGAGAGAGAGAGAGAGAGAGAGAGAGAGAGAGTGATTCCAGATGAATGGAAGGCAGTTAGATCTAGGATATTCTACAAAACTACAGACAGATACACTAGAATTATATATTAAGAAAAATGAATGGTTGATCATGAATGGTTGATCAGCCTGAATCTTAATGTCGTCTACTACAAAAATTCATCTAGCATGCAAGGACATGCTTTGTAGGTGTGTGGAAAGGCCTACCGTAGTCTAATGTGGTTCTAAAAATAAGTATAAAGTATAAGCCACCATTGTGTTCATCCATTAACTTTATTTAAATTGTTTGTTACAGAAAAAAATGTTTCACTTGAATATATGTTTTGCAGTGAAAACATAAAAATAGACTGGAACTAGAAATGCAATCGTGTCACAACGATGTGCGTGCAATGACGCCATGTTTCTACGTGTCAAACGAAAGAGCTTCTCTCGGACTATCCAGAGCAATTCGTACGAAGTCTGTAGCTTCTGTGATATTGGAGATAGGTAGGGCGAAAGAAAGGCCTTAACAGTGACCTTGATGGGATGGTAGTGACTATGCCTACGAAGTTTGAAAAAAATTGGGATAGGGAAAGAACCTAGAAAGGGCTCGCAAGCACTGCGTGCAAAAACCAATGGGATTTGGTGCATGTTCGTCATTGCAATAAAGATCGTTCTGGGAGCCAAAAGCGTGAACCCGATATGTCCCATAGACAATGCGTGTAATGCATGGGCGGAAAACCTACAGGATCTGTACTATGACCGGGGTTAAATTGTTTTTTCTCTCTCTCTTGATGTCTCTTTATGGGCCGTATTTGGTATCATTAGAAAGAAAATTTCATGGTTGTTATTGTAAACCACTCTTTTTTTTTCTATGATAATCCTATCGAAACACGTGATGTAAAGTAGATTTATAGTACAAAATGGTGTTTTTAATGGCCCCCTTGACCAATTTCAAAAATCCGACCACGAGGTGCCCTGCGTACTGCAACTCGAAATATCACTGCAAAATTTCAAGGAAAAAAAAGGATGTTTAGGGGGCGAAAAAAAGTCTGAGAAATGACGTCATAGCCGATACGTGTTATAATATTGGGCGGAAACTCGGCGGAAATCGTATAGTGACCCTTATTCAAATGTGATTTACTCAAAATTTTCTGTGTGAACATATACCATACTTGGTATCATTCGAAAGGGCACTTCATTGCGGTCAGTTTAACACCATTGTCATCTGCGTGCAATGTGCTGCACGCATTATAGGCGCTATTACGTAATGCATAACAAATTCATCATTTTGGGCGATAACTTTGCGCTGACATATTCGAATTTTACTAAACTTGGCAGACAGTTGTCACGTATATGGATACATATATCTGCCAAGTTTCATTGATATAGGTATAAAGATCGCCATTTTAGAGCAAGTTGAAGTTATTTTGGAATTTTCTCGAAAATGGCGAATTTGGAGGGCATTTTTCTCAAATTTGGTCAGTGTAAAGGTATATAGTTTTGTATATGGCTGGAAAGGGCATATCTTCAAGTATCTAAATCCAAAAAAAGGTACGGGTTTGCCAAGCCATAATGGAGATACGGCCACAGAAAGAAAGCCAGTTCCCAGAACTTTAGAGGGCGCTATTTATGTTTTGCAAAGCCATTGGAGCGTGAAATTTGGCATGGCTATGTGCAATTATGAGATAAAGATACTGTGCGATTTAAATACAAAACAGAATTTATATGAGAAACTTATGGCAGTTTTAGATTATTTAGGGGTCCATTTTTCAAGAATTTGAGAGATTGTTGACGGAGACGGTTTCAGATTTGAATTTTGAGTATGAAGATGGCATTTTGAAGGGCAAGTCATACGTTGCTGATGAAAGAACATCTCTTAGACTATCTAGAGGAATTTGTTAGAAGTTTGTAGGATCTATGATAGTGGAGATAGGAAGGAAGAAAGAAAGGCCTTAAAATGGACCACAAACGGACAAAATGGCGCCTGGACGGTCATGCATGAGTGATTTCGAAAATCGAAAAAATAGGTGACCTTGATGAGATGCTACAGATGATACCTACGAAATTTCAGAGGAAAAGGACATGAGGAAAGCACCTAACTAGGAATAACAAGCACTATGTGCAAAACGAATGTGATTTCCGGACGAGGAAAACAAGGAGGAGAATATTTATGGGGCAGAATGTGAACGAAAACAAGGCAATGACGAAGGTCGTCATTGCAATAACCCAAAACTTGGAAGCCAGGAAGCAAACCTTCCTGATTCTTTTTATACTTATCGTTAGCATTGTTTGGGCAAGCTTATCTCATGTCCTGGAAAATAGATCACGTTTTGGTTTGTTGTTTGCAATTCATCACATTCTCTCTTCCTCTCTCTTTCTCGCTCTCTATGGGTTGTTTACTTCTTTTTCTGCATTGCACTTTTTTGCATAAAAGGAAAGACAAATACGTCAATCCTGTCATTATCTATCACCATCCTTGTGTTGTATTGCTAAGCCAGATTGTGAGAGTAGTAATAGTTTTGGCTTTCATCTAACATCAATATTCCCTGCTTTTCGTAAACCACATCTATCGATCTCCATTCCCTGAGGAAAAACTTTTTCTGCTCGATATTACTTTCATCTCAACAACATGTACCTGATCAATTCTGCACTGCATGACGTTGTGCGGATTGTCTTCCTGGCAATAGCTTTGGTAATTTCAACTAGTGCTACTCCAAGCTGTATCTATGATTAAATTCCTCAGTCTTTACCGATCAATTGCACAGCACTGACCATTCAAAATGGAAACTTGGGTGCTCTGTCTTCAGTCTCTTTTAGCCACCTAAATAGAAGTACTACAATAAAGACACTGACTCTTTCTGATAATGGCATCACTGAGATTGGAAGAGATGCCATGCAAAACTTCCCTGCACTGGAACAACTGGATGCATCAGAAAATTCAATAGTAATTCTTAGCTCTGCTGTATTTCAGTCACTGCCTAAACTAAGAAACCTCTATCTTCAAGGAAACATAATAAGCAGCATTTCAAACAGTGCTTTTGAAGGGTTAGACCAACTGGAAGTTCTACGCCTTGATGACAATCAGCTAAGAAGAATTGATTCATATTTGTCAGATGTTCCTAGCTTGAAAACACTAAACCTCACTTCTAACAGAATCACAGAGATGTCTTCTAATGCCTTTGATGGAATTACCAAACTGTCAGACCTTCTTCTAGGATACAATCAGCTTACTGAGATGCCAGAACCTTTAAAAGATGGCAGACTGAGGAAGCTGCACGTTCTGAACATCAGAAGTAATCTAATAAACACACCTTTGAATTCTTCACACCTGCACTATGATTACCTAGATGAACTCTACCTGAGCAACAATGACATACCCAGCCTCTCTGGTGATGTCTTCAAGTATCTCAGAAGGCTACAGGTGTTGCACTTGGACTTCAATCGCCTGACCAACATGGATGCTTTGCTTGTGTACAATCCACAAGAACTCCAGGAGATCAAGCTGGATAACAACCGATGGGATTGTAAATGCAACAACACAGAGGTATGGGAGCTCCTTCGCAACCAACAAAACCTTACAATTGTTGAACGAGAATCCACTTTTTGTGTCACACCTACCTCCAGTAAAAATGAGGTAATTTTTGAATTTGTGTCATCTTGTAACAGGGAACCTCTTTTATCGACCGCTGCTCTGACAGGAATAATTGTAGCCTCTGCAATTATTGTCACTTTCATTTTGATGACTGTCTGTATCTACTGCATTAAAAGGAACTGTAAACGCTCACGCAAGATGACAGTGAATCCAATTCAATCTCGTCAACCCGGTATGACAGCAACAGACAGCCAAGCTGAACTACCCAATCACGAGTACCTCTATCACGCGGCTAGTCCAACTGATGTCTCCAGAGCTGGAGATACCTCAACCCTTCGCTCTCACATCTACGACCTGCCAAAGGACCTATGCCGCGATCCATCTTACATTAACAACAGGGTTTTAAGACTGAATCTTCAGAGAAATGGGATTAAACTGAAGACAAGTAGCCAGGATAAAGACTTAGACTCAGATAAAGATTACTACTTGGTCCCTATTGAAATGGCTAAGATAAATAGATCACGATATGACAGTGATGATGGAATTGTTGTCTAGTGCTTTTGCGATGTCTCTACCCTCATTGTAAATTGTATATTTGTCACCTGTAAATTTGCCTTTTTATAATGCTTTTGTCCATATACCTATTAATTCTCGTGCATATTGCCATTGTATCACTCTGCTATACATGTCAATTTATTCAATTTTGTCATTCTTAGTCTTGAATTGAAACTATTGTAGCTTTTAAGAAAAAATGGAAAAGGTGTGGAAAAGGTGTTAAAAATGGGTAAAATGCTTAACAGTTTCCCTTTTAAAGGTGTTTATTCTAGAATAATATTGAGGTATCCCACTATTTGTTCAGTGCATGCCAATGTAATACCTATGGTATGTTTCTGTTACACGCATGGTGAGTTCTTATTATCTAATGATATGCCTAGTCACGTACTCTTGAAGGACTCCAGGAGCTCTAGGACACTTCAGCAAATGACCTTATTAGGCTTAGCAGATAATACTTGATCATTCTTTTAATTTATTGTACATTTTTCAATCAGACTCAAAATACATAAAAATATTCACGCCTCTAATAGCTTTACGAAAATCTAGACTAAAGCATATATAGTAAAATTTGAAGACAATTCCATAACATCAGAATAATAATTAATGACCAGTTATCAAAGAATTTTATTTAATTCACAATGTATTTCCATTTTAGATTTAGTATTGTCTATGTATTTATTCTAACCACAAATAAATTATCTGAAATGAGTTTTAATTTTCACGAAATAATGTTTGTTGATTTCCCTTTCAAAAACATCTTAACGATTGAGCAGAAAAACATGTAACATCGTGTACAAAGTCACATATTCATTGGAAAAATGTATTTGCATGAGTTCACTAAAATACTGCATGTTAATGAATATCTACATACACGTTTATGATGAATTTCCAATCTTAAATGCCAAATACTGTATAGTATTAATGACTGCTTTGAGAGAAATAGTTGTTTTTATACGCTCAAGGGAAGGTTAGAATTGTGCTATTACCCGAGGCGTGCCGAGGGGAATAGCCCAATTGTAACCTTCCCGAGAGCGTATAAAAACAACTATTTCTCGAATATTAAAGCAGTCATTAATACTTTTATATGCCGAAAAAAAATAGACTAAAAAATAAAAAATAAAAAATACTTTTTTTTTTGGTCGAAGATGAGATTCGAACTCTTGCGTACAAAAGGTGATGTATTTAAAGTCAGCGCCTCAGACCTCTCGGCCATCGCGCGCCATTAACATGCTTGGCAGTTTTGTACGATATATACATTAAAATGGATTGAAACCGGCTTCGCGTGTGATGAATGCTTCGCAAAAGCTCCATATACGGACTCTTCTTTTACTTTTGCAATGCATATTGGCACGAACTTAGATCAAGATCTATCGGCAGATGTTGTTTTTTTGTTTTTGGAAGTTTATTTTCGTCTTCATGTCAACAATGCAAGATAAAATTGTCGGTAAGATCGATCGAGATTCAATTGTATTGAAATTACCGACCAATTATTCGCACACATACGGTATCCTCCATCGCTCAAACCATTTTTTAACATGTAAACCTATGGGGTAACCATGGAGACTGACCTATTTTTTTAATAACCATGGTTATTAAAAATATTAAATGTTTTAAGCATGGTTACCGGGAATTTTACAGGAACAGTTGAAGTTTATGAATGCAATTTCGACCAATCAGATGGCTGGATTACTTAAGTGAGGTATATAATATATCATATTGGTACCTTAAAGTACAATGGAACTATTCAAAGTAAGGACATAAATTATTCTGTCATATTGAAAATATCATGTCTGTAGTGGATAATACATGTACACAAGAATAATTTGTATTTTGTAAATATAAATTTCCCTTTTTACTATAAGAAATACATATTTAAACACTATATTTTCAAACCAGACAAGGAAATAAGTCACTGCCTTTAGATAAAATTGTGGTATTTGTTTGTGGCTGTTTTCCAAGGCAACAAACAAGGCATGCTTGTATCATTTTCCCCTTTTTGTTGCAATTCATTGAAAAATGCGTTCAATCAATATACAGAGTAGGTGGTTCAACATTTGCTCTGCCAACAATTTCTCTAGGTGTTATTTTGTCAAAGGTTAGATTTACATAACTTTGACAGGTTGGTTTTAATTTGGTTTAGGTTAGGTGTCATGTCAAGGTTAGGCAGTGTTAGTCGAGGACTAAATTTGGGAATTTGGTTGACTATTAATTGTTGCAGGAGCATGTGTTGTAAAATAAAAAGTTACTATTAATTAATTGATTGCTATGTTCACCCATATAATGAATACTGAATGTGGTATTTGTTTGTGGCTATTGTCCACGTCTATAAACAAGGCATGCTCCTATCATTTTTCCATTCAAACAATGCGTTCAGTCAATATAAAAGAGTACGTGGTTCAACATTTACTCTTCCAACAATTTCTCTAGGCTTTATTTTGTCAAAGATATAAGGTTAGATTTAAAGAACCTTGACAGGTCAGTTTTTGGTTACTAGGTTAGGATTAATGTCAGGGTAAGTTAGGTAGTGTTCTTTGAGGGCTGAATTAGGGAATTTGGTTGACTATTAATTGTTGCAGGAGCATGTGTTGTAAAATAAAAAATTACCTTTAATCAATTGATTGCCATGCATGTTCACCCAAATAATGAAAATTGAATGTGTTTATCGGATGAAATGGTATGAATTCACAAAAATATAACTTACTAATATTGGTTGGTTAAGAAACTTCATCATGGATTAAATGTAGCAGAAAAATGTGTCTTGAAACAAAACAATCACCTTTCATCTAATTACGACATTGCTAACCCACACCATAACCTCTTACATGTGCATTTCTTGTGAAAAAAGAATAATTCACAAACACCTTTACAGACAATAAATTCCCACCAGTATGGTACCTGTGAACCCACTACATCTTAACCCAAACAAAACAAGAGTACCGGTAGAGTGAATTTGCAAAACCTGTACAGACACTTGATTAAAACAATAACCTTTGCTTGTAGCCTTGTACTAGTGAATGACTCTACTAGGAAGTCTTCTTATCCATATCCTGTGATTGGATAGTCATTCCTGTACGTCAGTCTAGCTTCTAGCAAGTAGACGGCTTTACATTGTGACCTTACAGAGTTACAGGAGAAAGTTTGTCCAGCCTAGAAGAAGAATTGAATGATTCTCTGGAATCTTTGATAGAAGAAATTCCACGCCGATATCAAGAAGATAAAAATGTTTGAAATGAATGAAAGGAATCATTAAAATGTTATCTACAGGTTTCTAATATGGTGAGTTAGTATTAACAAATTGAGGGATTAATCTCCTAACAGATAAACTCCTTTTCACGAAAGAATACTGTAGTAGTGCTTTTAGAACTACATGTTTCATTTTTAACTCTTGAACTTTTATCAGTTTACAGCCTTCTCGATCTCAATTATTCCTTCTTTCCTTTCCTTTCCTTTCCTCCTTATATTTCATCTCATTTTGGGTGTACACATCACCACCCCCAAAAAGTCTTGTGTAAATGTTTAATAAAACTCCATTCCATTATAATCTCTCCCTTTCTTTCCCTTATACTTCCTCCTCAATTCCTCTAAATGCCCTATAAGCCGGTTCTTTTAATAGACAAATAATACATCAACAGCTAGCCTTTTCAGTTTGACTATTACATGGTGTAACTGAAAGCCTCCTTTCTTTTTTAGATCACTCAAAGTTCGATACTTTGACAGGGGTGCCATGATGGTTGAAGAAATCTTTAACTTGTAGTATTTTTCTTGCCTGTTTATTCCTCCCCTCTCTTACTACCCCCCCCCCCCCCCCACGCCCTGTCTCCTCTCTCTCTCTCTCTCTCTTTATCTTTTTTCGCATAGATAGACAACATATTGTAAAATAAAAACAACCTTCTCTGTTTCAATAAATGAAATACTAAAAATTATCAAAAATAAACAAAAGGAAACTGTTTCGTATAATTCTTTGCATAATTATTGAATCTGGAATGAAATAGCATTCATAGGGGGAGGGGGGGGGGGGGGGGGGGAGCTTATTCCAGAAATGCATTCACCTGGTTTTGTTGCAAGATAAAATAGGACAAGAATATTCATTCTCTGTCTAAAATGGAACAAAAGAATATTTTAAAGTATTTATTCAGATTTGAAAGCATGAGGAGCAAGAAAAAATTTGCCGACGGGAAAGTCACAAGAGGTCCTTTTTTATCAAGATTTTTAATTTTCTGGCTTTACAGGGCATGATTAACCACCACTGACAAGTTCATGACTTTGGATGATCTTATTTTCCAGAGGGCAGGGCCTATATTTTTTTTACAACATAAAAGTACACATGGGTACTGTACTTATCTGTGAAAAAACTAGGTTACCGGTACCCTCAATTCATTACTGTCACAACAGGCAGAGGATGCAATACTAAGGCACGATCCTCAACATTTCATCAATATTTTTTTTTTTTTTTTTTTTTTAGCCGACCGGTAGTCAAATGCCATTCACTTGAAATAGAAAAATAAACAAAGCAAAAGTGCATTAAGAGGTTAACACGTATCAAATCGATTTCCTTAATTTCTTCTCGGGCGATTTATGTTTTCAAACATATATAAATTTATCATTTGGTAGGTTACTCTCCTTTGAAACAAACAGAAAACCTATGCTTCTTTATTCTTCCTTGTATTTCATATCAAGTTGTATTTTCATCAGATAGGGTCTTTAATAATAATATTAATAATAAATATTCTCCCCCTTCAAAAAGTTGTAATTTGTGGCAGTAAACTAAGGGTAATTACAATAGTGATCTTATCAAAAGTAATATTTTGTTCAAGTTATAATTTAATTGTCATCAACAATGGATTGGAATGAGCTGTTAACTTGGAAACTAGAAAGCATACTTTGAGAGAACAACATTGTGGTAAGCCTGACAAACATATTAGGAAGTAAGCCATGCGATTGTTTGCCAATATCCTTGGTTTGTTTATAAAGCTACAAATTATAGGCAAGGCCATTACATCATTTCTATTTCCTCTTTCTCTTTCTCTCTCACTGTGGTCTACTAATCAGTGCATATCAATTGATATTGAAATTAATTTTTTAGTATGAGAGTTAGATGAAATGTTATATTGCTGACATTTCTTGCAAAGATTTCATAGAGGTGAAGCTAAGTGGCATAAAGCTTGTGACCGACATAAAATAAAGTATTTCCATCGAAAGAAAGCATATGTTATTAGGAGCGGATCTGGTTGCACCCTCTCATTACAAAGTGACAGTAGAATTTATTATTCAGCCCCTTGGATGTCTAAATCTTTGGTTTCATAACTGGAAATCTTGAACCACAGTACTTAACCATCTCCAAGCAATATGTACTATCTGAAGAATAGTATGTTGTACCACCTCATCTGGCTTGTTTATCTGCTACTACCTTTTCTGGAGTTTGGTGAAGCCAGTGATATCTGCATTTATTATGAAATTCCTCAGTCTTTACCGATCAATTGCACAACACTGACCATTCAAAATGGAAACTTGCGTGCTCTGTCTTCAGTCTCTTTTAGCCACCTAACTACAAGTACTAACATAAAGACACTGACTCTTTCTGATAATGGCATCACTGAGATTGGAAGAGATGCCATGCAAAACTTCCCTGCACTGGAACAACTGGATGCATCGGAAAATTCAATAGTAAGTCTTGACTCTGCTGTATTTCAGTCTCTGCCTAAACTGAAAAACCTTTATCTTCAAGGCAACCAAATAAGCAGCATTTCAAACAGTGCTTTTGAAGGGTTAGAAAAACTGGAAGATCTACGCCTTGATGACAATAAGCTAAGAAGAATTGATTCATATTTGTCAGATGTTCCTAGCTTGAAAACACTAAACCTCACTTCTAACAGAATCACAGAGATGTCTTCTGATGCCTTTGATGGAATCACCGACCTGTCATACCTTCTTCTAGGATACAATCGGCTTACTGAGGTGCCAGAACCTTTAAAAGATGGCAGACTGAGTAAGCTGCACGTTCTGAACATCAGAAGTAATCTAATAAACATACCTTTGAATTCTTCACACCTGCACTATGATTACCTAGAAGAACTCTACCTGACCAACAATGACATACCCGGCCTCTCTGGTGATGTCTTCAAGTATCTCAGAAGGCTAGAGGTGTTGCACTTGGACGTCAATTTCCTGACCAACATGGATGCTTGGCTTGAGTACCATCCACAAGAACTCCAGGAGATCAAACTGGATAACAACCAATGGGATTGTAAATGCAACAACACAGAGGTATGGAAGCTCCTTCGCGACCAACAAAACCTTACAATTGTTGAACAAGAATCCACTCTTTGTGTCACACCTACCTCCAGTAAAAATGAGGTAATTTTTGATTTTGTGTCATCTTGTAACAGGGAACCTTTTTTATCGACCGCCGCTCTGACAGGAATAATTGTAGCCTCTGCAATTATTGTCACTTGCATTTTGATGACTGTCTGTATCTACTGCATTAAAAGGAACTGTAAACGCTCACACAGGATGACAGTGAATCCAATTCAATCTCGTCAACCCGGTGTGACAGCAACAGACAGCCAGGTTGAACTACCCACTCACGAGTACCTCTGTCATGCAACTAGTCCGACTGATGTCTCCAAAGCTGGAGATACCTCGACCCTTCGCTCTCACATCTACGACCTGCCAAAGGACCTATGCCGCGATCCGTCTTACATTAACAACAAGGTATTAAGACTGAATCTTCAGAGAAATGGGATCGAACTGAAGACAAGTAGCCAGGATAAAGACTTAGACACAGATAAAGATTACTACTTGGTCCCTATTGAAATGGCAAAGACAAACAGATCAAGATATGACAGTGATGATGGAATTGTTGTCTAGTGCTTTTGCGATGTCTCTACCCTCATTGTAAATTGTATATTTGTCATCTGTAAATTTGCCTTTTTATAATGCTTTTGTCCATATACCTATTAATTCTCGTGCATATTGCCATTGTCAATCGCCTGACCAACATGGATGCTTGGCTTGAGTACCATCCACGAGAACTCCAGGAGATCAAACTGGATAACAACCAATGGGATTGTAAATGCAACAACACAGAGGTATGGGAGCTCGTTGACAACCAACAAAACCTTATAATTCTTGAACGAGAATCCACTTTTTGTTCCACACCTATCTCCAGAAAAAAAGAGGTAACTTTTGATTTAGTGTCATCTTGTGAAAGTGGACTAAGCCCTACTTTTATAGGAATAGTTGCAGCCTCTGCAGTCATTTTTGCCGGTCTTCTGATACCTGCCTGTATCTGTTGCTGTTGGAAAAATTGTCAATGCTTCCACAAGAAGAAGACAATGAATCTTGCATCCTCAGCTCAGTCCGATATGGAAACCCCCGAGAGTTGGTTCAAGCGCTCTCGTTTTCCTACTCCAAGAAACATCAGGCCGGTGATCTCAGATGGAGACAATTATGACCAGCCACAGCAGCCAAAGTTCAGCTCAGATAACTACTTGGTCCCAATGGCCATGGAATAAAGACAAAATGATATCAAATGACAGATGGAATTGTTATCTAATGCTCTATCGCTTTATCTCACCATGTCTTTTGCCTCATTAAAAATACAGTTGATATCATATCCTCTAAAGAGTTGAGCTACCGCTAAAGATTCTATCAACATTTATCATGTCAACTAACAGAAGGAAATGAGAGCTATTAAATCTAGTTTTCCTGTATCGATAGAACAATTTTTAAACCTGGTCTTGTAGGGAGATTCAATCACCAACCTAGGATGTCAGAGAGTAACACATCACACAAAGATGTAGCAAATAATTACAATTAAATTGATAATGTAATATTCTGAAAATCTATAATTTACTTTGGAAACCTCATTTTATTTAGGATAAAGTTGCATCAACAAGTAATGTGTTGTTTGCTGTGCACTGGAAAACTTCATGTGAAGCATATATATACTCTCTGCCCACCTTCTCTGATTCTCCCACAGCCAAGTCTGATTAAATCATTCATGATGAACAGAAGTAATAGAGTTTTGCTTTGAAAAATCAATTATGTGAATTTAGAAATTCATTTCTTGTCACTTCATGCTATATTCTTTTGGTAATACTCAATTTCTTTCATTTTCTATAAAGTGTAATAACTGTTAATTGATTATACAACAAAATATTTTGGTTGCAAATCATGTTTTAACTATCAGTACATGCATAAAGTAATTAAAGCATTCATGCAATTTCTAATTCTTAATTGGCAGTACTACTTGTAAAGACTAATTCAAAGTTGTGTAACTTTTCATAACGTAAGTACCAGTACTTTTTTACTCTACTAATTGTTATTTTAGATAACTATTTTAATTTAAATGTACATGTACTTCTCCCCAATACGGTTTCTGAAGAAAACATTAGACAATTAACAGACCTAGCAATACTATACATATATGGCAAGATATCCAAACAGTAATAAAGCAAACAAACTTGTTTATTTCAATCTCTAACAAGTGCATATACCCTCAATCACTGAGTTGATAGTAAGAATATATTAAAATATCAAAATACAAATATATTTAGTTTTAATATACGAAGGTTGACTTACATCAATATAAAACCCTGCACATGAAATGTTGTGTACCACAGGGAGTAATCAATGAACCCTTCTGTTTACTCTGTTAATGAATCACATTATCAAGTCTTCCGCAGTTTTCTCTTGTGTGTTTTGTTGTATTGTTTGCAGATGATAAAACAATATGACATTCCCAAATCAATATGATCAACATGTAATGCTATTACATAAAAACAACCCCCATATTATTTTTGGTAATTCATTGTTGTTGTTGTAAAATTATTGTAAGATTAGAAGTATGAATAAAAGTAATAATTGAAAGGTGAATACTGTAAGCACATGTGATATAGGGAGTGAAATAATAAATTTTGGACAGGAGAGAGAATGAGATTGATACTTGATCACATACAGAATAAATTGAACAAATAGAATGGAATTCAAGAAAAAACAGACGGGGAAAGAAAGCATGTGTGAAAATAAGACACAAAGGGGAGAGAGACACAGAGAGAGAGAGAGAGAGAGGGGGGAAGAAGGAGAGAAAGAAAGAGAGAGAAAGAGAGAGAGAGAGAGAGAGAGAGAGAGAGAGAGGGGGAAGAGGGAGAGAAAGAGAGAGAGAGAGAGGGGGGAGAGAAAGAGAAAGGGGGATTAAGTAGGCATAAGGAGAGATGGTCAGAGTTAAAGAAAGATAAAGGCACAAGGAAAGGTGAGTGAAAATGAGCATATGAATAGCAGGAGAAAGGAGTTTCTGATAGAAACATGGGAAGACGAAGCAGGAGATAAATAAAAAGAAAGAAAAGAAGATGAAAACAGAAGGGAGACATATGCGTAGAGAGAAAGAGATAGAAACGTAGGAAGAGGAAGCAGGAGAGAAAGGAAAAGAAGGAAAAGAAGATTAAAACAGATGGGAGACATATGTGTAGAGAGAAAGAGATAGAAACATAGGAAGAGGAAGCAGGAAAGAAAGGGAAAGAAGGAAAAGAAGATTAAAACAGAAGGGAGACATATGTGTAGAGAGAAAGATATAGAAACATGGGAAGAGGAAGCAGGAGAGAAAGGAAAAGAAGGAAAAGAAGATTAAAACAGATGGGAGACATATGTGTAGAGAGAAAGAGATAGAAACGTAGGAAGAGGAAGCAGGAGAGAAAGGAAAAGAAGGAAAAGAAGATTAAAACAGATGGGAGACATATGTGTAGAGAGAAAGAGATAGAAACATGAGAAGAGGAAGCAGGAGAGAAAGGAAAAGAAGGAAAAGAAGATTAAAACAGATGGGAGACATATGTGTAGAGAGAAAGAGACAGAAACATAGGAAGAGGAAGCAGGAAAGAAAGGAAAAGAAGGAAAAGAAGATTAAAACAGAAGGGAGACATATGTGTAGAGAGAAAGAGGAAGCAGGAAAGAAAGGAAAAGAAGGAAAAGAAGATTAAAACAGATGGGAGACATATGTGTAGAGAGAAAGAGACAGAAACATAGGAAGAGGAAGCAGGAAAGAAAGGAAAAGAAGGAAAAGAAGATTAAAACAGAAGGGAGACATATGTGTAGAGAGAAAGAGGAAGCAGGAAAGAAAGGAAAAGAAGGAAAAGAAGATGAAAACAGATGGGAGACATATGTGTAGAGAGAAAGAGACAGAAACATGGGAAGACGAAGCAGGAGATAAATAAAAAGAAAGAAAAGAAAATGAAAACAGAAGGGAGACATATGTGTAGAGAGAAAGAGATAGAAACCTAGGAAGAGGAAGCAGGAGAGAAAGGAAAAGAAGGAAAAGAAGATGAAAAAGATGGGAGGCATATGTGTAGAGAGAAAGAGGAAGCAGGAGAGAAGGGAAAAGAAGGAAAAGAAGATTAAAACAGATGGGAGACATATGTGTAGAGATAGAGAGACAGAAACATAGGTAGAGGAAGCAGGAAAGAAAGGAAAAGAAGGAAAAGAAGATTAAAACAGATGGGAGACATATGTGTAGAGAGAAAGAGACAGAAACATAGGAAGAGGAAGCAGGAGAGAAAGGAAAAGAAGGAAAAGAAGATTAAAACAGATGGGAGACATATGTGTAGAGATAGAGAGACAGAAACATAGGAAGAGGAAGCAGGAAAGAAAGGAAAAGAAGGAAAAGAAGATTAAAACAGATGGGAGACATATGTGTAGAGAGAAAGAGACAGAAACATAGGAAGAGGAAGCAGGAAAGAAAGGAAAAGAAGGAAAAGAAGATTAAAACAGAAGGGAGACATATGTGTAGAGAGAAAGAGGAAGCAGGAGAGAAGGGAAAAGAAGGAAAAGAAGATGAAAACAGAAGGGAGACATTTGTGTAGAGAGAAAGAGACAGAAACATAGGAAGAGGAAGCAGGAAAGAAAGGAAAAGAAGGAAAAGAAGATTAAAACAGAAGGGAGACATATGTGTAGAGAGAAAGAGGAAGCAGGAAAGAAAGGAAAAGAAGGAAAAGAAGATGAAAACAGATGGGAGACATATGTGTAGAGAGAAAGAGACAGAAACATGGGAAGACGAAGCAGGAGATAAATAAAAAGAAAGAAAAGAAGATGAAAACAGAAGGGAGACATATGTGTAGAGAGAAAGAGATAGAAACCTAGGAAGAGGAAGCAGGAGAGAAAGGAAAAGAAGGAAAAGAAGATGAAAAAGATGGGAGGCATATGTGTAGAGAGAAAGAGGAAGCAGGAGAGAAGGGAAAAGAAGGAAAAGAAGATTAAAACAGATGGGAGACATATGTGTAGAGATAGAGAGACAGAAACATAGGTAGAGGAAGCAGGAAAGAAAGGAAAAGAAGGAAAAGAAGATTAAAACAGATGGGAGACATATGTGTAGAGAGAAAGAGACAGAAACATAGGAAGAGGAAGCAGGAGAGAAAGGAAAAGAAGGAAAAGAAGATTAAAACAGATGGGAGACATATGTGTAGAGATAGAGAGACAGAAACATAGGAAGAGGAAGCAGGAAAGAAAGGAAAAGAAGGAAAAGAAGATTAAAACAGATGGGAGACATATGTGTAGAGAGAAAGAGACAGAAACATAGGAAGAGGAAGCAGGAAAGAAAGGAAAAGAAGGAAAAGAAGATTAAAACAGAAGGGAGACATATGTGTAGAGAGAAAGAGGAAGCAGGAGAGAAGGGAAAAGAAGGAAAAGAAGATGAAAACAGAAGGGAGACATTTGTGTAGAGAGAAAGAGACAGAAACATAGGAAGAGGAAGCAGGAAAGAAAGGAAAAGAAGGAAAAGAAGATTAAAACAGAAGGGAGACATATGTGTAGAGAGAAAGAGGAAGCAGGAGAGAAGGGAAAAGAAGGAAAAGAAGATTAAAACAGATGGGAGACATATGTGTAGAGAGAAAGAGATAGAAACGTAGGAAGAGGAAGCAGGAAAGAAAGGAAAAGAAGGAAAAGAAGATGAAAACAGAAGGGAGACATATGTGTAGAGAGAAAGAGATAGAAACATAGGAAGAGGAAGCAGGAAAGAAGGAAAAGAAGGAAAAGAAGATTAAAACAGATGGGAGACATATGTGTAGAGAGAAAGAGATAGAAACCTAGGAAGAGGAAGCAGGAGAGAAAGAAAGAGAAGGAAAAGAAGATGAAAACAGAAGGGAGACATATGTGTAGAGAGAAAGAGATAGAAACATGAGAAGAGGAAGCAGGAGAGAAAGGAAAAGAAGGAAAAGAAGATGAAAACAGAATGGAGACATATGTGTAGAGATAAAGAGATAGAAACATGAGAAGAGGAAGCAGGAGAGAAAGGAAAAGAAGGAAAAGAATATTAAAACAGATGGGAGACATATGTGTAGAGAGAAAGATATAGAAACATAGGAAGAGGAAGCAGGAGAGAAAGGAAAAGAAGGAAAAGAAGATGAAAACAGAAGGGAGACATATGTGTAGAGAGAAAGAGATAGAAACATAGGAAGAGGAAGCAGGAGAGAAAGGAAAAGAAGGAAAAGAAGATGAAAACAGAAGGGAGACATATGTGTAGAGAGAAAGAGATAGAAACATAGGAAGAGGAAGCAGGAGAGAAAGGAAAAGAAGGAAAAGAAGATGAAAACAGAATGGAGACATATGTGTAGAGATAAAGAGATAGAAACATGAGAAGAGGAAGCAGGAGAGAAAGGAAAAGAAGGAAAAGAATATTAAAACAGATGGGAGACATATCGTCGCTGTTTTCACGAAGTGACGGTAGTGAAAAAAAATTGCATTCACTTTGCGTTACGATTTTCTTCACTACCGTCACTTCGTGAAAACAAGGACGATATGTGTAGAGAGAAAGATATAGAAACATGGGAAGAGGAAGCAGGAGAGAAAGGAAAAGAAGGAAAAGAAGATGAAAACAGAAGGGAGACATATGTGTAGAGAGAAAGAGATAGAAACATAGGAAGAGGAAGCAGGAGAGAAAGGGAAAGAAGGAAAAGAAGATGAAAACAGAAGGGAGACATATGTGTAGAGAGAAAGAGATAGAAACACAGGAACAGGAAGCAGGAGAGAAGGGAAAAGAAGGAAAAGAAGATGAAAACAGAAGGGAGACATATGTGTAGAGAGAAAGAGATAGAAACATGGAAAGAGGAAGCAGGAGAGAAAGGGAAAGAAGGAAAAGAAGATGAAAACAGATGGGAGACATATGTGTAGAGAGAAAGAGATAGAAACATAGGAAGAGGAAGCAGGAGAGAAAGAAAGAAGGAAAAGAAGATGAAAACAGAAGGGAGACATATGTGTAGAGAGAAAGAGATAGAAACATAGGAAGAGGAAGCAGGAGAGAAAGGAAAAGAAGGAAAAGAAGATGAAAACAGAAGGGAGACATATGTGTAGAGAGAAAGAGATAGAAACATAGGAAGAGGAAGCAGGAGAGAAAGGAAAAGAAGGAAAAGAAGATGAAAACAGATGGGAGGCATATGTGTAGAGAGAAAGAGATAGAAACATAGGAAGAGGAAGCAGGAGAGAAAGGAAAAGAAGGAAAAGAAGATAAAAAAAAGATGGGAGACATATGTGTAGAGAGAAAGAGGAAGCAGGAGAGAAAGGAAAAGAAGGAAAAGAAGATGAAAACAGATGGGAGACATATGTGTAGAGAGAAAGATATAGAAACATGGGAAGAGGAAGCAGGAGAGAAAGGAAAAGAAGGAAAAGAAGATGAAAACAGAAGGGAGACATATGTGTAGAGAGAAAGAGATAGAAACATAGGAAGAGGAAGCAGGAGAGAAAGGGAAAGAAGGAAAAGAAGATGAAAACAGAAGGGAGACATATGTGTAGAGAGAAAGAGATAGAAACACAGGAACAGGAAGCAGGAGAGAAGGGAAAAGAAGGAAAAGAAGATGAAAACAGAAGGGAGACATATGTGTAGAGAGAAAGAGATAGAAACATGGAAAGAGGAAGCAGGAGAGAAAGGGAAAGAAGGAAAAGAAGATGAAAACAGATGGGAGACATATGTGTAGAGAGAAAGAGATAGAAACGTAGGAAGAGGAAGCAGGAGAGAAAGGAAAAGAAGGAAAAGAAGATGAAAACAGAAGGGAGACATATGTGTAGAGAGAAAGAGATAGAAACATAGGAAGAGGAAGCAGGAGAGAAAGAAAGAGAAGGAAAAGAAGATGAAAACAGAAGGGAGACATATGTGTAGAGAGAAAGAGATAGAAACATAGGAAGAGGAAGCAGGAGAGAAAGGAAAAGAAGGAAAAGAAGATGAAAACAGATGGGAGGCATATGTGTAGAGAGAAAGAGATAGAAACATAGGAAGAGGAAGCAGGAGAGAAAGGAAAAGAAGGAAAAGAAGATAAAAAAAAGATGGGAGACATATGTGTAGAGAGAAAGAGGAAGCAGGAGAGAAAGGAAAAGAAGGAAAAGAAGATGAAAACAGATGGGAGGCATATGTGTAGAGAGAAAGAGATAGAAACACAGGAACAGGAAGCAGGAGAGAAGGGAAAAGAAGGAAAAGAAGATGAAAACAGAAGGGAGACATATGTGTAGAGAGAAAGAGATAGAAACATGGGAAGAGGAAGCAGGAAAGAAAGGGAAAGAAGGAAAAGAAGATGAAAACAAAAGGGAGACATATGTGTAGAAAGAAAGAGATAGAAACATGGGAAGAGGAAGCAGGAAAGAAAGGGAAAGAAGGAAAAGAAGATGAAAACAAAAGGGAGACATATGTGTAGAAAGAAAGAGATAGAAACATAGGAAGAGGAAGCAGGAGAGAAGGGAAAAGAAGGAAAAGAAGATTAAAACAAAAGGGAGACATATGTGTAGAGAGAAAGAGATAGAAACATGGGAAGAGGAAGCAGGAGAGAAAGGAAAAGAAGGAAAAGAAGATGAAAACAGATGGGAGACATATGTGTAGAGAGAAAGAGATAGAAACACAGGAACAGGAAGCAGGAGAGAAGGGAAAAGAAGGAAAAGAAGATTAAAACAGATGGGAGACATATGTGTAGAGAGAAAGAGATAGAAACATAGGAAGAGGAAGCAGGAGAGAAAGGAAAAGAAGGAAAAGAAGATGAAAACAGAAGGGAGACATATGTGTAGAGAGAAAGAGATAGAAACATAGGAAGAGGAAGCAGGAGAGAAAGGAAAAGAAGGAAAAGAAGATGAAAACAGAATGGAGACATATGTGTAGAGATAAAGAGATAGAAACATGAGAAGAGGAAGCAGGAGAGAAAGGAAAAGAAGGAAAAGAATATTAAAACAGATGGGAGACATATCGTCGCTGTTTTCACGAAGTGACGGTAGTGAAAAAAAATTGCATTCACTTTGCGTTACGATTTTCTTCACTACCGTCACTTCGTGAAAACAAGGACGATATGTGTAGAGAGAAAGATATAGAAACATGGGAAGAGGAAGCAGGAGAGAAAGGAAAAGAAGGAAAAGAAGATGAAAACAGAAGGGAGACATATGTGTAGAGAGAAAGAGATAGAAACATAGGAAGAGGAAGCAGGAGAGAAAGGGAAAGAAGGAAAAGAAGATGAAAACAGAAGGGAGACATATGTGTAGAGAGAAAGAGATAGAAACACAGGAACAGGAAGCAGGAGAGAAGGGAAAAGAAGGAAAAGAAGATGAAAACAGAAGGGAGACATATGTGTAGAGAGAAAGAGATAGAAACATGGAAAGAGGAAGCAGGAGAGAAAGGGAAAGAAGGAAAAGAAGATGAAAACAGATGGGAGACATATGTGTAGAGAGAAAGAGATAGAAACGTAGGAAGAGGAAGCAGGAGAGAAAGGAAAAGAAGGAAAAGAAGATGAAAACAGAAGGGAGACATATGTGTAGAGAGAAAGAGATAGAAACATAGGAAGAGGAAGCAGGAGAGAAAGAAAGAAGGAAAAGAAGATGAAAACAGAAGGGAGACATATGTGTAGAGAGAAAGAGATAGAAACATAGGAAGAGGAAGCAGGAGAGAAAGGAAAAGAAGGAAAAGAAGATGAAAACAGAAGGGAGACATATGTGTAGAGAGAAAGAGATAGAAACATAGGAAGAGGAAGCAGGAGAGAAAGGAAAAGAAGGAAAAGAAGATGAAAACAGATGGGAGGCATATGTGTAGAGAGAAAGAGATAGAAACATAGGAAGAGGAAGCAGGAGAGAAAGGAAAAGAAGGAAAAGAAGATAAAAAAAAGATGGGAGACATATGTGTAGAGAGAAAGAGGAAGCAGGAGAGAAAGGAAAAGAAGGAAAAGAAGATGAAAACAGATGGGAGACATATGTGTAGAGAGAAAGATATAGAAACATGGGAAGAGGAAGCAGGAGAGAAAGGAAAAGAAGGAAAAGAAGATGAAAACAGAAGGGAGACATATGTGTAGAGAGAAAGAGATAGAAACATAGGAAGAGGAAGCAGGAGAGAAAGGGAAAGAAGGAAAAGAAGATGAAAACAGAAGGGAGACATATGTGTAGAGAGAAAGAGATAGAAACACAGGAACAGGAAGCAGGAGAGAAGGGAAAAGAAGGAAAAGAAGATGAAAACAGAAGGGAGACATATGTGTAGAGAGAAAGAGATAGAAACATGGAAAGAGGAAGCAGGAGAGAAAGGGAAAGAAGGAAAAGAAGATGAAAACAGATGGGAGACATATGTGTAGAGAGAAAGAGATAGAAACGTAGGAAGAGGAAGCAGGAGAGAAAGGAAAAGAAGGAAAAGAAGATGAAAACAGAAGGGAGACATATGTGTAGAGAGAAAGAGATAGAAACATAGGAAGAGGAAGCAGGAGAGAAAGGAAAAGAAGGAAAAGAAGATGAAAACAGATGGGAGGCATATGTGTAGAGAGAAAGAGATAGAAACACAGGAACAGGAAGCAGGAGAGAAGGGAAAAGAAGGAAAAGAAGATGAAAACAGAAGGGAGACATATGTGTAGAGAGAAAGAGATAGAAACATGGGAAGAGGAAGCAGGAAAGAAAGGGAAAGAAGGAAAAGAAGATGAAAACAAAAGGGAGACATATGTGTAGAAAGAAAGAGATAGAAACATGGGAAGAGGAAGCAGGAAAGAAAGGGAAAGAAGGAAAAGAAGATGAAAACAAAAGGGAGACATATGTGTAGAAAGAAAGAGATAGAAACATAGGAAGAGGAAGCAGGAGAGAAGGGAAAAGAAGGAAAAGAAGATTAAAACAAAAGGGAGACATATGTGTAGAGAGAAAGAGATAGAAACATGGGAAGAGGAAGCAGGAGAGAAAGGAAAAGAAGGAAAAGAAGATGAAAACAGATGGGAGACATATGTGTAGAGAGAAAGAGATAGAAACACAGGAACAGGAAGCAGGAGAGAAGGGAAAAGAAGGAAAAGAAGATTAAAACAGATGGGAGACATATGTGTAGAGAGAAAGAGATAGAAACATAGGAAGAGGAAGCAGGAGAGAAAGGAAAAGAAGGAAAAGAAGATGAAAACAGAAGGGAGACATATGTGTAGAGAGAAAGAGATAGAAACATAGGAAGAGGAAGCAGGAGAGAAAGGAAAAGAAGGAAAAGAAGATGAAAACAGAATGGAGACATATGTGTAGAGATAAAGAGATAGAAACATGAGAAGAGGAAGCAGGAGAGAAAGGAAAAGAAGGAAAAGAATATTAAAACAGATGGGAGACATATCGTCGCTGTTTTCACGAAGTGACGGTAGTGAAAAAAAATTGCATTCACTTTGCGTTACGATTTTCTTCACTACCGTCACTTCGTGAAAACAAGGACGATATGTGTAGAGAGAAAGATATAGAAACATGGGAAGAGGAAGCAGGAGAGAAAGGAAAAGAAGGAAAAGAAGATGAAAACAGAAGGGAGACATATGTGTAGAGAGAAAGAGATAGAAACATAGGAAGAGGAAGCAGGAGAGAAAGGGAAAGAAGGAAAAGAAGATGAAAACAGAAGGGAGACATATGTGTAGAGAGAAAGAGATAGAAACACAGGAACAGGAAGCAGGAGAGAAGGGAAAAGAAGGAAAAGAAGATGAAAACAGAAGGGAGACATATGTGTAGAGAGAAAGAGATAGAAACATGGAAAGAGGAAGCAGGAGAGAAAGGGAAAGAAGGAAAAGAAGATGAAAACAGATGGGAGACATATGTGTAGAGAGAAAGAGATAGAAACGTAGGAAGAGGAAGCAGGAGAGAAAGGAAAAGAAGGAAAAGAAGATGAAAACAGAAGGGAGACATATGTGTAGAGAGAAAGAGATAGAAACATAGGAAGAGGAAGCAGGAGAGAAAGAAAGAAGGAAAAGAAGATGAAAACAGAAGGGAGACATATGTGTAGAGAGAAAGAGATAGAAACATAGGAAGAGGAAGCAGGAGAGAAAGGAAAAGAAGGAAAAGAAGATGAAAACAGAAGGGAGACATATGTGTAGAGAGAAAGAGATAGAAACATAGGAAGAGGAAGCAGGAGAGAAAGGAAAAGAAGGAAAAGAAGATGAAAACAGATGGGAGGCATATGTGTAGAGAGAAAGAGATAGAAACATAGGAAGAGGAAGCAGGAGAGAAAGGAAAAGAAGGAAAAGAAGATAAAAAAAAGATGGGAGACATATGTGTAGAGAGAAAGAGGAAGCAGGAGAGAAAGGAAAAGAAGGAAAAGAAGATGAAAACAGATGGGAGACATATGTGTAGAGAGAAAGATATAGAAACATGGGAAGAGGAAGCAGGAGAGAAAGGAAAAGAAGGAAAAGAAGATGAAAACAGAAGGGAGACATATGTGTAGAGAGAAAGAGATAGAAACATAGGAAGAGGAAGCAGGAGAGAAAGGGAAAGAAGGAAAAGAAGATGAAAACAGAAGGGAGACATATGTGTAGAGAGAAAGAGATAGAAACACAGGAACAGGAAGCAGGAGAGAAGGGAAAAGAAGGAAAAGAAGATGAAAACAGAAGGGAGACATATGTGTAGAGAGAAAGAGATAGAAACATGGAAAGAGGAAGCAGGAGAGAAAGGGAAAGAAGGAAAAGAAGATGAAAACAGATGGGAGACATATGTGTAGAGAGAAAGAGATAGAAACGTAGGAAGAGGAAGCAGGAGAGAAAGGAAAAGAAGGAAAAGAAGATGAAAACAGAAGGGAGACATATGTGTAGAGAGAAAGAGATAGAAACATAGGAAGAGGAAGCAGGAGAGAAAGAAAGAGAAGGAAAAGAAGATGAAAACAGAAGGGAGACATATGTGTAGAGAGAAAGAGATAGAAACATAGGAAGAGGAAGCAGGAGAGAAAGGAAAAGAAGGAAAAGAAGATGAAAACAGATGGGAGGCATATGTGTAGAGAGAAAGAGATAGAAACATAGGAAGAGGAAGCAGGAGAGAAAGGAAAAGAAGGAAAAGAAGATAAAAAAAAGATGGGAGACATATGTGTAGAGAGAAAGAGGAAGCAGGAGAGAAAGGAAAAGAAGGAAAAGAAGATGAAAACAGATGGGAGGCATATGTGTAGAGAGAAAGAGATAGAAACACAGGAACAGGAAGCAGGAGAGAAGGGAAAAGAAGGAAAAGAAGATGAAAACAGAAGGGAGACATATGTGTAGAGAGAAAGAGATAGAAACATGGGAAGAGGAAGCAGGAAAGAAAGGGAAAGAAGGAAAAGAAGATGAAAACAAAAGGGAGACATATGTGTAGAAAGAAAGAGATAGAAACATGGGAAGAGGAAGCAGGAAAGAAAGGGAAAGAAGGAAAAGAAGATGAAAACAAAAGGGAGACATATGTGTAGAAAGAAAGAGATAGAAACATAGGAAGAGGAAGCAGGAGAGAAGGGAAAAGAAGGAAAAGAAGATTAAAACAAAAGGGAGACATATGTGTAGAGAGAAAGAGATAGAAACATGGGAAGAGGAAGCAGGAGAGAAAGGAAAAGAAGGAAAAGAAGATGAAAACAGATGGGAGACATATGTGTAGAGAGAAAGAGATAGAAACACAGGAACAGGAAGCAGGAGAGAAGGGAAAAGAAGGAAAAGAAGATTAAAACAGATGGGAGACATATGTGTAGAGAGAAAGAGATAGAAACATAGGAAGAGGAAGCAGGAAAGAAAGGGAAAGAAGATGAAAACAAAAGGGAGACATATGTGTAGAGAGAAAGAGATAGAAACATGGGAAGAGGAAGCAGGAAAGAAAGGGAAAGAAGGAAAAGAAGATGAAAACAAAAGGGAGACATATGTGTAGAGAGAAAGAGATAGAGACATAGAAAAAAGAAGTAGGAAAGAAAGGAAAAGAAGGAAAAGAAGATGAAAACAGAAGGGAGACATATGTGTAGAGAGACAGAAAAGGATTAATAATATACATTGTATATTTAAAAAAAAATTATATTCTTTATTTTTATGTATTGTATTTATTTAATTTTCAGGTACATGTATAAACAAAATAGAAATGACAACACAGAGCATATAACATGAAAGAGTTACAAGACAGTGAAAATGCAACCAGCGGACGCCTGAGGATTACCTAAAAGAATTTCCATTCTGTCATGAGGTTCTCCACGTCCGCTGGCTGGTGTTACATGTGAGTAGATTTAAGAAGTAATGGTAAAATAATAGAATTCAAGTACATCCATCAAGAATAATAACTTATAAAAACTTATAGAAAGATTGCATGTATGTTAAACTTTGTGGCATTAAGAAAATAACAATCATGTATGGCATGTAAACAAACACAAAACAACAATATTCCTGGATTTTTTAAATGACCTAAATAAATTGAGATAATTAAATTAAATTTAAAGTTCAATTCAAATTCAATGCAATAGGAAAGGTACAGACATGAAAGGTTATGGTAATCAATTATAAGCTAAATAAAACATAAAAATAGACTGGAATAACCCATTAACTTGGAAGCCAGGAAGCAACCCTTCCTGATTCTTTTTATACTTCTCGTTAGCATTGTTTGGGCAAGCTTATCTCATGTCCTGGAAAATAGATCACGTTTTGGTTTGCTGTTTACAATGACATCACATTCTCTCTTCCTCTCTTTTTCTCGATCTCTATGGGTTGTTTACTTCTTTTTCTGCATTGCACTTTTTTGCATAAAAGGAAAGACAAATACGTCAATCCTGTCATTATCTATCACCATCGTTGTGTTGTACTGCTAAGCCAGATTGTGAGAGTAGTAATAGTTTTGGCTTTCATCTAGCATCAATATTCCCTGCTTTTCGTAAACCACATCTATCGATCTCCATTCCCTGAGGAAAAACTTGTTCTACTCGATATTACTTTCATCTCAACATCATGTACCTGATAAATTATGCACTGCATGACGTTGTGCGGATTGTCTTCCTGGCAATAGCTTTGGTAATTTCAACTACCGGGAGTGCTACTCCAAGCTGTATCTATGATGAAATTCCTCAATCCATACCAACAGAATGTATGACACTGACCATTCGAAATGGAAACTTGCGTGCTCTGTCTTCAGTCTCTTTTAGCCACCTAAATAGAAGTACCAACATAAAGACACTGACTCTCTCCGATAATGGCATCACTGAGATTGGAAGAGATGCCATGCAAAACTTCCCTGCACTAAAATACCTTTATCTTCAAGGCAACAAAATAAGCAGCATTTCAAACAGTGCTTTTGAAGGGTTAGACAAACTGGAAGTTCTACGCCTTGATGAAAATCAGCTACAAAGAATTGATTCATATTTGTCAGATGTTCCAAGCTTGAAATCACTAAACCTCACTTCTAACAGAATCACAGAGATGTCTTCTGATGCCTTTGATGGAATCACCGAACTGTCAGACCTTCTTCTAGGGTACAATCAGCTTACTGAGATGCCTGAACCTTTAAAAGATGTCAGACTGAGGAAGCTGCACGTTCTGAACATCAGAAGTAATCTAATAAACACACCTTTGAATTCTTCACACCTGCACTATGATTACCTAGAAGAGCTCTACCTGAGCAACAATGACATACCTGGCCTCTCTGGTGATGTCTTCAAGTATCTCAGAAGGCTACAGGTGTTGCACTTGGACTTCAATTTCCTGACCAACATGGATGCTTGGCTTGTGTACCATCCACAAGATCTCCAGGAGATCAAACTGGATAACAACCAATGGGATTGTAAATGCAACAACACAGAGGTATGGGAGCTCCTTCACAACCAACAAAATCTTACAATTGTTGAACGAGAATCCACTTTTTGTGTCACACCTACCTCCAGTAGAAATGAGGTAATTTTTGATTTTGTGTCATCTTGTAACAGGGAACCTCTTTTATCGACCGCTGCTCTAACAGGAATAATTGTAGCCTCTGCAATTATTGTCACTTGCATTTTGATGACTGTCTGTATCTACTGCATTAAAAGGAACTGTAAACGCTCACGCAGGATGACAGTGAATCCAATTCGTCAACCCGGTATGACAGCAACAGACAGCCAGGTTGAACTACCCAATCACGAGTACCTCAGTCACGCAGCTAGTCCAACTGATGTCTCCAAAGCTGGAGATACCTCGACCCTACGCTCTCACATCTACGACCTGCCAAAGGAGCTATGCCGCGATCCATCTTACATTAACAACAGGGTTTTAAGACTGAATCTTCAGAGAAATGGGATTGAACTGAAGACAAGTAGCCAGGATAAAGACTTAGACTCAGATAAAGATTACTACTTGGTCCCTATTGAAATGGCAAAGACAAATAGATCAAGATATGACAGTGATGATGGAATTGTTGTCTAGTGCTTTTGCGATGTCTCTACCCTCATTGTAAATTGTATATTTGTCATCTGTAAATTTGCTTTTTTATAATGCTTTTGTCCATATACCTATTAATTCTCGTGCATATTGCCATTGTATCACTCTGCTATACATGTCAGTTTATTCAATTTTGTCAGTCTTAGACTTGAATTGATGATCATCTGAAACTATTTAAGCTATTAAGGAAAAATGGAAAAGGTGTTAAAAATGGGTAAAATGCTTAACAGTTTCCCTTTTAAAGGTGTTTATTCTAGAATAATATTGAGGTAATACCTATGGTATTTTTCTGTTACACGCATGGTAAGTTCTTATTATCTAATGATATACCTATTCACATACTCTTGAAGGACTCCAGGAGCTCTAGGACCCTTCAGCAAATGACCTTATTAGGCTTAGCAGATAATACTTGATCATTCTTTTAATTTATTGTACATTTTTCAATCAGACTCAAAATACATAAAAATATTCACGCCTCTAATAGCTTTACGAAAATCTAGACTAAAGCATAAAAATTTGCAGACAATGCCATAACATTAGAATAATAATTAATGACCAGTTATCAAACAATTTCTTTTATTTCACAATGTATTTCCATTTTAGATTTAGTATTGTCTATGTATTCTAACCACAAATAAATTATCTGAAATGAGTTTTAATTTCACTAAATAATATTTGTTGATATCCCTTTCAAAAACGTCTTTACAATTGAGCAGAAATACATGTAACATCATGTGCAAAGTCACATATTCATTGGAGAATGTATTTGCATGAGTTCACTAAATTACTGCATGTTAATGAATATCTACATACATGTTAATGATGAATTTCTAATCTTGAATTCAAAATACTGTATATCATATTGGTACCTTAAAGTACAATGGAACTATTCAAAGTAAGGACATTAATTATTCTGTCATATTGAAAATATCATGTCTGTAGTAGATAATACACAAGAATAATTTTTTTTTTGTAAACATAAATTAAAATATAATTTTTATGAATTGCTGCCTTTCCTATATCTCAAATTAAGATCGTATGAAGATGCTGTGAACAACAATATGGTAAACATTGATCACAAGAGCAGGTCAGTAGGCTATTGTATAAGCACTTTCACCCCCCCCCCCCCCCCCCCCTCTCCCAAAAAAGAAAGTTTTCTCATCATTTATAATATTGGTAAATAATCTGAACATAAAATATTGGGTATTGATAAATAATAAATACTAGATACAAACTATAAATCCCGGGAAATAAATTTAAAACAAAAAACTTAGGTAATATAATTTCTGAATTTGGCTAATATCTGCAGGTTCATATATTTTATATGGTTTATTAGCAGTGTGAAAGATCAGCAGAACCTGTATGCTATATGCTTTATTAGAACATTTTGTCTTTGTGAAAAGGAGCAAACTTGAACATTAAAACAAACAATTTGGCATATATTCTTTTGGGGGATTTCTATCTGTTGGAAGTTACAAAATGATAAGCAATTTATTTGATCTAGTGCTAGAAATATATTTCAAATTTTTACTTTAACTGGAAGGGTTGAAATGCCTCATGTGTGAGATTTATGAAGCAACTATAAGAAAATGATTGAAAGAGGGAGAAAGAGAGCAAGAGGTAGAGAGACAGGAAAGGAGACAAAATCAAGAAAGACAGATTGGGTTATGACAGAATAGTAAAGAGAGAGAGAGAGAGAGAGAGAGAGAGAGAGTGGGGAAGATAGTACAGTAACAAATATAATTATTGTAGATAAACATAGATTTTGTTTAAATAACACCACAACAACAAGAAAGATACATATACGACCAAAATAAAAAAAATTAACTGGCCTTGTAAAGTTAAAATCCAAAGACTATGGTGGGCCACCATATAGTGAATCGTGAAATCGTGAATCTTTGTTGTGAAATTTGTGACGAAATATGCGACCTCGCAAAACACAAAACTAAGGGGTAAAAAAATTATAATAAATGTAATAATTTTTTTTTTAAATGAATCTTATATAGCAATGAAGCTATAGTCTTCTTTTGAATTGCAATCCCTTCACCGTAAGCAAGTCATATACATTTACTGCAGGAAAAGTGGCCTTGCTTTCAACAATTTTCGACAGAAAGGTGGCAAGAAAATTTTCAAAAAAAACCTCTAGTGCAGCCTCACAATCTGTACAGGCCTATAGATTGTTCACTATTTACACTTCTATCAACTAAAACTTATCTTTTCCAGTTTTTAGTTGATCTGATTTTTCTTCTTTTCATGTTATATTGTATTTTTGTACAAGTACATGTATGTTTATGCATTTTCATGTTTTGCACTAGTGTGCCTTGAGCATTTAATTTTTAAGTTGATTTGGCACCTTATAAATCCTATGTACTTTTATTATTATAGTAGAATAAAGCTTCATGTATGCCTCGCGCATGTTCATATCTTCCACTGTGATAAGGGCTTGTTCAATTAATGAAAATTCACTCAAGTTCAAATTCTTAAAACTCCTTTTATATAAATATATTTGGATACTTCAGCAAGAGTTATCTTGGATTCAGAATTCAGTTGACAAGCCTGGGCCAGTTGTTTATTACCTCACTTGTTATTTCCTTTCAGAAAGAGATGAAAACATGATCTGTAGAACATTTGTGGTGTTCTCATTGAGGATGCCAAGAAATGGAACAGTTACATAGACCACAAACAATGTGCGGAAATGACAAATTCCTGCCATGTATTATTTATTAATAATATATATCACAACGTCATTCTTGAAAGTCATAATTGAACAACAAACATAGGAAGTCATGAATGATTTAGCAATCATTGATATTGATTCATAGAAATTATCCCCTTGATGGTTGGAAAACAGTTTTGACAAAATTTGGGTTAGTTCACCATAGTCGTCATGACTATGGTGAAATACCCACATTTTGTCAAAACTGTTGGAAAACAAATTCATTGGAATTAATTAACAATGCATAATTCTTTTGGAACTAAAGTTTTTGTAAAATGAACTGACTCTAGAGAAAAATAAACAACTGAAAGGATAGCAAAAGCTAATTACCTTTGCATATATGTGTTCTTGCTTTGGCTGTTGAAAAAAAAAAACACCCAAACAAGATCTTACCTCTCTCCAACTCTCGCTCACCCTCTTTCTCTTTCTGCCTCTTGTCTATATAAACATATATTTTACTATTCCATTTTGCATATGTCTTTCTCTCCAAGTTCCAGCCATTCTGCATATTCCAGAATACCTCTGCCTGTCTGCCTTTTTAGTAGGACTCTCCCCCCCCCCTCCTCCCTCTCTCTGTCTGTCTCTCTCCCTCCCTTCTCTCCCTTTCTCTCTCTCTTTATCTCTCTCTCTCTCCCCCCCCCCCCTCCTCTCTCTCTCTCTTTCTCTCCCCCTCCTCTCTCTCTCTCTCTCTTTCTCTCTTCCAATTCAATCAAAAGGTTCTTTCAAATTAAAAAAAATAATAATAAAAAAGAAGAAATATCTTCTCAGAGTTAGATTCAGTCATGTCTGGACAAGAATATTAAAGAAACATCCAGCAAATCCTAACAAAAGCTCACATTTAGGATGTAGATGATTAAAAGGAACATCCATATACACCATACACCATAAGCCCATATCAACAAACTCAATGGTAACATAGTCTTAACATGAACACTTACCATGCTGCCTTTTCCTGCTTGCATTCCTAATGTCCTTCAAACTGCCAAAAGGTTGGAAGTTGGTTGCTATGGAAACACCATCATCCTGGATCACACCCCTTTTGCTACTTCTCAAACAGTCTTGGAGTCTGGGTATTGTTTGAAAGGAAATCACATATACACTGTATTACATTAAGAGGGACTCGGACAAGAAGGAGATGTTATGATTATTAGAAAGTGTCACCCACTGCATGGGCAAGTCAAAATCAATTGTTCATCAGTATTAAAAGACTACATCTACTTGGTTTTTCAAAATGCTAACACAATCAGGTTGGGCTAATATTCAAGCTGATGGTGGCAAGCATGTCATTACAATTTTAAGACAGTGTTAATATTATTGATCCTATTGAATAAACCTGACTGAACATCCTTCCAGTTTGGAAAAAAAATAGTCAAAAAGCTGATCTAATCGTCACGACAACAACCACTAATTGACTTAAAATGAATTAACCATAGCATCCTGGACAAAACAGAAATCATTCTGTGAAGTTTACCAGCCAAGGCACTTATGTCCTTTGGCAAGACATGATCTACATTTGCCACAATCAACCCAGGTGATGTAAATGGGTACCTGGCAGGAATTAATTCTTTGAAATGCTAGAGCGCCGTAATGGCAGCACAGCTAAATCCGGGGTAATAATCTCCAAGTTTGGAAGCGCTTAGTGATTGTAATAAGCGCTATATAAAAGCTGAGTATTATTACTATTATTATTGTTGTGAAAATATTTAAAATGCAAGAAATTACATAATTCACCGTTTTACAACTTCTTCCTCTGATGAGCCATATGGAATCACATTGGGGTAGACATGTTGTGGTCTGATATAACCAAGAAAATCCCGAATCTAGACAGGTTGGGAGGGCAGGAGGGAAAGATAGTTGAAAATACAAAGAGAGAAGTGAATGAGAAGGGAAGAGAAAGAGTTAAGAAAGAAATAGAGAAGGAAAACAGAGAAGGAAAATAGAGAAGGAAATAGGAGGGAAAGAGAAGGAAACAGAAAGAGATAGAAGATAGACAGAAGGAAGAGAATAATAATAATAATAATAATCCGTTTTTTATATAGCGCTCAATACACCGATCCAACGATGTGCCTTAGCGCTTTACAGATATATTATTACCCCGGTCATGGGATTCAGGCTTACCTGCACACAATGAAATAATGAGAGAGGGAAAAGACAGAGACAGAGACAAAGACAGAGACAGAGACAGAGAGAGAGAGGGGGGGAAGAGATAGAGATAAAGAGAAGAGCAGGTTGCAAAAGGAATTAAAAATCACCCAGGTTCTAATTATCAGGAAATCACACCTTTACATTATTTACTTTTTAAACCATGACCTTGAACACTCACGCATTATAACAATTATCATGGACCAATTACCAAATAAAGTACATGTACATGCACTTTTTTGGAAAACAGCTGCCCACTCGTTCATCAAAATGTAAACGTAGCAAAGGGAATTCCCCTTCTGATATTATTTCAACTTGAAGAATAACAGGAAAAGACAGACAAACACATTTTACCTTGAATCTGCAATAAAGGATAAATACTTGGGAAAGTTGATGAGACAGAAATGAGTCATATTTAGGAAAGTAAAACTGAATCAGTCATGACATCATTTCCTACAGAGAATTTAATTGTCATAATATTTTTGTTTTATTTCATTTGTTCACATTTTTATCATATCATCATTTTTATTATATCATTGTTGCTGAATTGGGTCAAATGATAACATTCCATGAATACAGGAAGCATGTGAGTTTCGGGTAAAGTGGTATTGCAACCTTGTATTGAAAACAGTACATGACTCCTCAGTGATGAATCACGATAATTTGAGATATGGCATAATACCTGAATTATTTTCAGGAAGGGGGGGAGGGGGGAGGGGGGGGGAGATTTCAAAATTTACCTCACTGAATGAAGAATGGAAGGAGAAGCAGAGCCTGTATCTACGACCAACCTTTCTGTTGGGAAAAAACAGGAAAACACAACAGAGGTTACCAAGGAGACCTGGAGCGGGAAGGAATTCTCATTTTTTTTTTAAATTACCATGGATATTTTGACTATGTCATGAAGAAACTAGATGGAATTCGACTGCGCGCAGTCGAAAATGATGCCTCCGTCATAGAGCAATTTTACAAACCGAAACGGAAGAAATTTTTCAAATTCAAGTTCAATTGTAATCCATTAACATGTTCTCAGAATATCGTGATTACAAGCAATTTCTCATATACATATATGACCCTTTGATCTTTGACCTCATGACCCTAAAATCTACTCAGTTCATTGGCTCTGCAAGATTTCCTGAGTTAAATAGTAATCCATCTGTCAGTTCTAATGAGAATGCGTCCACAAGCTATTTTTGCATACATAATGAGCCCATGACCTTTGATCTTATGAACCATTCATTGGCTCTGCAAGATACATAAATGATCTAAGTTTGGCAGGAATCCATCAATCTGTTCTAATGATAATACGATCACAAGCTATTTTTGCATACATAATGAGCCGCATGACCTTGACCTTTACCTCATGACCCCAAAATCTAATCAGTTCATCAGCTCTGCAAGTAACATACATGACCTAAGTTTGGCAGGAATCCATCAATCGGTTCTTGAGATAAGGCGATCACGAGCTGTTTTTGCATACACAATGTGCGCTGTGACCTTTGACCTCGTGACCCCAAAATCTAATCAGTTCATTGGCTTTGCAAGATACATACATGACCAAAGTTTGGCAGGAATCCATCAATCGGTTCTTCAGATAACGCGATCACAAGCTGTTTTTGCATACATAATGAGCCCTGTGACCTTTGACCTTTGACCTCGTGACCCAAAATATAATCAGATTGTTTTCCTATAGTGATACACACTATCACTAAGTTTGAAGTTTAAATCTCCAGTGGTTCTTGAGATATCATGATAACAATCTCAATGTATGGAATTTCATAAGTTGACCTCTGTGACCCTTGACCTTTCACATACGTGCTCCAAAATCTAATCAGATCGTCTTCCTATGGTGATACATACTATCCTTAAGTTTGAAGTTTAAATCTCAAATGGTTCTTGAGATATCGCGCTAACAAACTCAATACAAGGAATTTCATAAGTTGACCTCTGTGACCTGTGACCTTTGACCTACGTACTCCAAAATCTAATCAGATCGTCTTCCTATGGTGATAAATACTATTCCCGAGTCTTAAGTTTAAATCTTAAATGGTTCTTGAGATATTGTGATAACGGTCAAACGGGACGTACGGACGGACGGACGTACGGACGTATGGACGTACGGACGGACAACCCGAAAACATGATGCCTCCGGCACCACCTTTGGTGGCGGAGGCATAAAAAAGGGCATAGAAAGAATGAGCATTTATTATCAGATTTTCTAATACTTACCTAAATACCTTCTAAGGTTACTGAAATTAATTGAACCGCAGTAATAACTATCAGTCATATTGCCGGGTCCGAATTATCTTGGCCGTAGACTACACTTCATACATATTTTTTGTAATGCAGCCATACTTCTTCTTCTTCTTGATTTGATTTTGTTTGGCAATCAGTCACAGTTGACTATTTTTGCCACACACTATTTTATGAATTATTTATATATATACAATCATATGTACAATTTCATGTCATAAATGACTATTTTTAGGATTCTACACATACAACCTGTTTAGCCTTGTCTCAAGTGACCATGAATGTGTTAGATGTTAAATGTTTTAAAAAATAAAGGGTTCATGCAGAGTAATAGACAGTCATGACACTTCGGGACTTGAATTCTTCATCAAGTCTATAACATTTCTGGGCATCCATTCTAAATGCAAGTTAAAAAGACACTTTTTGACATGCATTTGATAGAATTACACTGAAAAACTTAAGACTTGTGATGGTTTTTTTAACTGGCCTCAAGATTTTATCTAGATAAACTGATAAGAAAAGACCATACTCAAGGAACCCATGATGACATAGGCTAAGGGTTCTGTATCACTCTTAAATATAACTATAATTAATTACACATGTATTTATAAAAACCTTGCCTGAAGTTTATGTGAAAAAAGGTATTGGATATCAACATTACCCAGCGATTTATGCTGAACTTCAGAACCAATTTTTCTTTCACATCTAACCTTTTCTACTTCAGGAGACTGATTCTACTGTTGTATTTTTTTATTATTATAATTTGGGTGGTAGAGACCAGCCTCCAGGCAAAATCTTCTCTTTAGTAGAAGTAATATTTTTATATTTGCAGAAATGAAGAGAGAATGTCAATCTTACCTAACGACATCCTCTGGCCTGGCATTACCCGTAAACCACATGGTGCTGGGCGTGATCGTAAGAATGTTTGATGCATTTTTCAGGGAACATGGCTAGGAGACATAGGAAGAATAGTGCAAAGAAAAGGACTCTCAATAGAGACATTGGTCTGGACTCTACTAACTCATTTAAAACTGACTCAGGGGCTAAGATCACATTTAATAAAGGAAAACCTAGACCTAAGACAGACTTTCTTTGTTAAACCCAGTTTTTTTACCAAAAGCTAAAGCCTTGTGTTGGGTCTGAATTTTAGTAGAATAATATGGGCCATTGATCGTCATCAGCAATGGAAACACTACACATACCATACAATGGGGAAGCTTAACACTGGGTGAACTGAAATCATAACTTGTTCTCTAATTATTTCATGAATAAGCACTCAAATTAAGTAGCTGCATTGTACCAACCTAAGATTCCCAGTACACACATTACATGTATTTCATATCACTTTTCCTTCAAAAGATTACACAATTATATATCAACTTCCATTAACTTCCTGTTATTTGCAGTATTGTTCAAAGTGTAGATGATGTATGTAAGGTTCATGCCGGTGAGCTTACCCCATATCTGCAAGCATGGATCTGGGTTAGACTGCCCTCTGTTGTCAAGTGATAGCACAGGTCTGGGACTCTGTTGTACTGTTTCATCACAGTATCACACACATGAATCTAGAAATCAAATCAAATGATGGATCATATAAAGCTAATTGAAAACACTTCAGATGAATGATGTAAAGGTAACATATTTTCAAGACTGTAGCAATTTGAAATATCATACTTTTCTTTTCTTTTTTCTTTGGAAAGGGGCAAATCTTGAGGGGGTTATTGCAAATTAATCTGTCAGAAGATGGGAATGATTTGCTGAAAAATGGCTTTAGATAAGACAAAATAAAAAGCAGATCCATCTGGCTTTGAAATAACCGTCTTTTTATATTGATGTCAAATCATTCTTGTTTACTTAGAACTTGAACGAAAGATAAGAAAGAAAATTATACCTTTTGATTAAAAGTCTTGCTCAGCTCCACAAAGAGGTACTCATAGCCATACTTGGCCTTGCAGTTCAGCTTCACCATATGACCTGCGCTCTTACTTATATGGCTAGAATTGTTGGATTTATCAAAGAAACAAGAGATAGATTAAAAAAAAACACTTGTCTACACAATCTTATGGCATTTTAAACTATTATGAATATACCATTTACTGTGCTCTAGGGACAAATTTGCTTAAATTTTGTACACAAACCCAAAGACCAGAGTGTCCTCCATAGCATACAAAGATTTACAGCCAGCACATACAACCCTATGTCGACCTGCCTACAACTTGATTTTGGAAGAAATGGCAACAGCATTGGATAGAAATATTTTGAAGTGTAAAGTATTCCTGAATTCAGATTGAGATCCTGAATGATCATACCAATAGGGATAATAAGACTGCTGCATATTGTGAGCTGAACACCTTTGGGGTGGCGTAGTCAAGTGGTTTAAGCACTTGACTTGAAATTCAAAGGTCGTGGTTCGATCCCCGACACAGCACTAATGTCCTTTGGCAAGGCATTAATCTTCATTTGCCACACTCGACCCAGGTGAGGTAAATGGGTAGGTACCTGGCAGGAATTTATTCCTTGAAATGCTGGAGCGCTGTAATGGCAGCTAGGCTAAAGCCGGGGTAATAATAAATGCGCCTCGGAATAGAATTTCTAAACTAGATGGAATTTGACTGCGCGCAGTCAAAAATGATGCCTCCGCCATAGAGCAATTTTACAAACCAAAACGGAAGCAATTTTTAAAATTCAAGTTTGATTGTAATCAATCTGTCGCTTTTAATGATAATGCATTCACAAGCTATTTATAGTCAAACATAATGAGCCCTGTGACCTTTGCCCTCGTGACCCCAAAATTTAATCAGTTAATTGGCTCTGCAAGATACATACATGACCCAAGTTTGACAGGAATCCATCGATCGGTTCTTGAGATAACGCGATCACAAACTATTTTTGTATACATAATGAGCCCTGTGACCTTTGACCTTGACCTCATGACCCCAAAATTTAATCAGTTAGTTGGCTCTGCAAGATACATACATGACCCAAGTTTGGCAGGAATCCATCGATCGGTTCTTGAGATAATGCGATCACGAGCTATTTTTGTATACATAATGAGCCCTGTGACCTTTGACCTTCGACCTCGTGACCCAAAAATCTAATCAGTTCATTGGCTCTGTTAGATACATATATGACCCAAGTTTGGCAGGAATCCATCTACCGGTTCTTGAGATAACGCGATCACGAGCTATTTTTGTATACATAATGAGCCCTGTGACCTTTGACCCTCGACCTTGTGACCTAAAAATCTAATCAGTTCATTGGCTTTGTTAGATACATACATGACCCAAGTTTGGCAGGAATCCATTGATCGGTTCTTGAGATAACGCGATCACGAGCTATTTTTGTATACATAATGAGCCCTGTGACCTTTGACCTTGACCTCATGACCCCAAAATTTAATCAGTTAGTTGGCTCTGCAAGATACATACATGACCCAAGTTTGGCAGGAATCCATCGATCGGTTCTTGAGATAACGCGATCACGAGCTATTTTTGTATACATAATGAGCCCTGTGACCTTTGACCTTCGACCTCGTGACCCAAAAATCTAATCAGTTCATTGGCTCTGTTAGATACATATATGACCCAAGTTTGGCAGGAATCCATCTACCGGTTCTTGAGATAACGCGATCACGAGCTATTTTTGTATACATAATGAGCCCTGTGACCTTTGACCCTCGACCTTGTGACCTAAAAATCTAATCAGTTCATTGGCTTTGTTAGATACATACATGACCCAAGTTTGGCAGGAATCCATTGATCGGTTCTTGAGATAACGCGATCACGAGCTATTTTTGTATACATAATGAGCCCTTTGACCTTTGACCTTTGACCTCGTGACCCCAAAATCTAATCAGTTCATTGGCTCTGTTAGATACATACATGATCCAAGTTTGGAGGGAATCCATCAATTGGTTCTTGAGATAACGCGATCACGAGAACGGGACGTACGGACGGACGTACGGACGGACGGACAACCAGAAAACATAATGCCTCCGGCTACTTTGTAGCGGAGGCATAAAAAGATAGACGGTGCTATAGAAATGCCTATTATCATTATTCACAATGATGCCAAACCAGCCACAGGACTGACCATTGACTAGCAGCTGATTGAGTATTTCCTTTGACTGGTTTAGAATACCCGGCAATTTCAATAATACTCTTCATCAATGGATAAACATTCTGGGCCGGCTCAGTCAGAGAGAGGTCGTATATAATATCATTTCAATTCAATGACAGGATTATTTAGCTGGATAGCACTAGATTCATAGTGCTTGGACCATTGGCACTTAGCACAAATGGATCGAAAAAGATGGGAGGTGGGACGTCTGAGTGGCACTGGTAGGATTATTGGAAGTGTACCACAATACTAGCCATTAGACTTTCACTTTATTTCGCATTATTAGGTGCACATTCTTTATAAAACATAGTTTTAATCTTCTAAATAAAAATCAACATTTTCTAATTTTGTAGATGGAATGTCCAATTTTCTTAAGAACTCAAGGATATTCACAAAAATATTGTCTAGACTTACCTATCAACTAGATCCAAAAGAGCATCCTTTGATTCTCCCTAAAATGAAAATAAAAGGAATACAAACGTAGTTAATAAAATAACGATTATAATAATAACAATACTAATAAACATGTATTACAATGGCGTAACTAAATGTTTCATAGATCAAATTCAAGCAATGTGCAGGCCACTGAAAGAGGATCAGTATTACCAGGGAGGTGAAAGAAAGGAGTGGAAACTCTTGTAATTTATTCAAACGCATTCGTGAGTTCTAAAGCGTAACAATGGGATGTGTTACATGTGTAACATTCCACTTGGCTTTGAAGTTCCATGCTCCGAGCCGCGCTTCCACTGCAGGGAATTTTGGAGGCCAGGCACCAGTTTCACATTTATTACAAAATATTAAATTACCAGCAAAATATCAGTGTAAATTATAAACTTTATATGAGGATTATATTGGGGATAGTGCATCAAACAACTTTTCAAATTTAGGACTCCGCCCTTCCTATAATTTGTGTGCCAGAGTTGGTAGAAGAAAAATTAGATCCTGACAAACACTCAATATTTTAGGATTATGCGCTACTTTGTGCATGTTTTAATGTCCTGTTATTTAATCCATGATTTACAATCTTCGACATCATTAAGTTTGCTAATGCGTGTTTTTGCATGTTTTTTGTATTTTTGCAGTTGGAAAAAGGATGAAATTACACAAGTTTGTGTTCGCTTGTTCTACTCATTACACATTCAACAATTGATGAGAAATCATTGAAAGGGACAGCGAATAGTTGCTGGGATACCATTTTCTGATGTAAAAATTCTAAATCCTGAATTTCATGTGCTCTTTTATCTCACCACTTGGTGAACAGTTGCAGATTAGCACATAACATTTTGGCGGCTTGGAGTATGGGGTCAAAGGAAAGCGGCTTGATTCCACTCCTTTCTTTCACTTCTCTGGTATTACTCTAATATCCTTACTGAGTGGAGAATCAACTTACCCGGCTTGGAATATACATGGCTTCAGGGACACAGAAAGTGGTGTCAAGATATACACTGATTATATCTTTCACCCTACAGAAAAATATAAAGATAAAGAGAACACAATATGAGATGCTAGTGAGGTGTTAAAGGTTCAACTAGATGAATGCTGGTGAAACTTTGTCCTACAGTTTTCAGGAAAATTAATCTGTTTGAACATTTGTCAAAATGGTCTTTTGGATGTGTAAATGTGCCTATTGTCAGACTAGAAATCACTTTCATGAGCTCCCCATCCCCCAAAGGCAATGTTTCTACAAGCTTTATTCTGATCATTGATTAAACATTCCTCCTGTCTTCAAAATTTTGATTAAGATATTACTTGCTGTTGATTTCTTGTAGATTTCCCTTTCAATGTAATTCACAAATCGTCAATTTACAAGCTTGCCATTGTTAGGTTCCTCTATAGGCGGTGTCACACAGAAAAATCCCAACCCTTCTTGAATAAACCAGATATTAAAAATCTAGTTTTTTTCATTTACGTCAGTGACAGACTGGTGACAGACAGGCTACGAATAATCAGGATAACTAAAATCTGGATTTTTGATGGGCCATTGCGCACGCGCCGTTTAGGTAGATAAGCATTGTGATATCACAAAGTAACACGTCTCATTAAATGCGCGCTAATACAATTGTGCACAGGTCATTGATAGCGCGTTGACCTTACACTGACCTTAAAGGGGATTATTTCTACATTGGTGTCAGACAGAAATATCCTTTAAAAAATCCCTTGAAAAATCCTTTCAAGGGAGAATTATCTTGCTTCGTTTGAGGATTTTTGAAGGGTTTTTTCAAGGGATAATTGATTACAGACAGCCAATTAAGAGGATAACTAAAATCTGGATAACTAAAATCCCGATTTTTGGCCTCTGTGTGACACCGCCTTATGTGTAAATTGCACACCAGTTTGTGTAAATTTCCAGCAAGCATTTCCTGTGCAATATAAAGATAAACTGAGAAATTGTGTGACATACTTTTTTCTTTAATCAGCTGCTGTTAAACAATCATTAAAAGTGTAGACTTGTATCTTAATAAAGTACAGACTGATTATATTTTTACAGGAATGCCTGGAAAAGGGGCAATTTTGACTATTTTATCTATGAAAGTTAGCACTAAAAGTTCACTTATGATCTGGTGCATATAAAGCTAAGACCATTAATTGTCTTTCTCAAATATTAAATAATCTTGTACTTTCATCATCTACTAAATTGAATTAGGCAAAGTTAAAAGATTCCTAATTTCTCATTCAAATTTTTTAACATAAAGGGTACCAAATATATATTCTTATTTATTGATATAACATGTTCAAGAATAAATCAAAGACGGCACTTTGTAGTCCATTGCTACGTATGATTTTCAGTCAGGTGATTGATTTACAAACCTAGATCCAGAATGCAGAGGTTCCATCCTTGCCGCTTCACCCTTGGCCAATCTGAAGTCTCCGGTGTACAGAACAGTACCTTGATCACCTTCAAACAAAAACCTGGGTAGATGAAGAGATACAGAGATGAGATGCATTACAGTTTAGATATAGTTGGGCAGATGAAAGAACATCTCAGAAAATCTTGGATAAGACTCATTATCTGGCAGGGCCCTCAGGGAGAACAGTATGAATACTGATGAGGCTACTGAGGTAAAACAAGACATATTATTATTATTATTATTATTATTATACAACGGTGTGGGTGTTGTACCTTGGACTGTTTTTTAAACAATTGATTATGATTTGGGGTAAGTAATTTTGCCCTGAGACATCATTATGAAACCCTGAAGTACATAGACTTACATGACAGAACCAGGGCAGTGGCCTGCTGGCAGCAGAGTGACCAATAGCTTTTCTTCCTGTAACAATTCAGAGAATAGAAACATTAGAACTTGATTTGATTTCATGTTTACAACAATACTTTGTAAATTTATCATTCAATCAAATAGTTCTGCAACTGTAAAAACTTACAGGGACTCAAGGAGGCCTACTCATCTTTTCATATTCATATACATACAATTGAGTTCATTTCCATGCCTGAAATACACACTATCAAACACTTAGTTAACAATATTAAGCGGTAAAAGACTGATAGAAAGTCAGGTAACTAAATTCCTCTGAAGCCTTGTTCAGATATGAAGTGGTAAACCAAAGCGTTTTTTTATGACATAAGTGTAATACATTTCACATTTCCTCATCTTATAGCACAGAGGTCAGTGCATATCTGTAAATCGCTTAGGCACATCGTTGTATCGATGTATTGGGCGCTATATAGCAGCGGAATATTATCATTATTATTATAGGCTTAGGGCCTCTGTTGCGCAGTTGCTATTCATTTACACATGGTGAGAAAAAAATGCTGCAGCTTACCACTTTACATGATCTGTATGAGCTTTAACAAGACTATAACATGACATCTCCACTAACCTGGCCATTGAACTCATTCACTAGAGCGACTGTGCTGGTCTGTTCAATGGGCAGTGAGAACAGACTGGCCTGCAGGTGCTTGTACTTGTCGTCTGTCAGTAGGAACTCATAGGTCACCTCAGAGCAATACAGTCTAATGTGGGGACTGTTCACACAAATAAAAGGATATTAAATGCAGTTGCATCACAAAGACAGGTATTTTGTTTTATGTTTAGTCCTAAAATTGTCTTGGTTGACTTTCAGTATCAATTTTCACCATAGTGAAATTACATATTCATTCCTCTTTCCTAAACTTTCTGATAAGATGAACTCAAGAGTTTTGCAATTTTGAACACATTTTTACAGAGCAGATTTCAAAAACGCTCATATTTATCCACTGTCTCACAAAAATAAACAGTTCTTGAAGGCAATTTTGTGTACTCCTCCTCTCTCTCTCTCTCTCTCTGTCTGTCTGTCTGTCTGTCTGTCTGTCTGTCTGTCTGTCTGTCTGTCTCTCTCTCTCTCTCTCTCTCTATGATACAGTATGCTTTAAAGTGCATTGCATTGTGTGTGAGTGGGTGAGTATGTGCTTCATTTAATCCATCCAAAGCAAGTGGTTGCAATGACATATCCCCTCGGGTAGTGAAAGAGGCAGTTTTTTAATGATTGGTTGAATAAATTGAATATCTGTACATAATCAAGTTTCTCTCTGCACATATTTATTTCATGTTTTCTCCAGGGCATCAAAGGGGCCAATCGGTTAAACAGTAGAAATGTATGTGAGTACAGCTAGTAAGAATAAAACCTACATGTATGCTAGCTGTACCCATCATCCTATGCATTAACAGTAAGAGTACATGTATCAAGAAAATCAAGAAAATAAATGAAAGCATAACAAGATGGACTTGGTTCTGTGCACATCATTTTCTATGTGAGCACGTTTAGAGAGGGCAGACACAGAATGCAAGTCTGACTTGGATAGGCTAATCTCTAACTTTTCACCAAACTCCTTAATGATTAACCTTTAAGAATGACATATTTCTTTAAATAAAGCTCAACAAATTTCTTTGAGTTGATTTCACTCATTCTAGCTGTACATAGCCTATGTTTTGTGTGATTGTTCCCTTTGACATAATCTTTGGCCTTTCTATGTTTGATGATTATTGAAGGTTGAATGGTGTGAGTTTGGAATGGTAGACTGGATCTAAGGAGAAATACTGCTACATACAATGTTCATTGGCTGTATCAATGTTACTTCAGACTTACTTGCATTTTAGTCTATCAGCAAACTTTTTGCTGCTGAGACCGACCATGTGATCTGTGGGGGAGAATATGGAAGAAAGGAGGTATAAAAGTAGGGTGTCTGAACGATTTTTCAATTTTCAATTTGGGATCGTTTTTCACCATTTTTGTTTGATATTTGAATAAAAAATGTAATCAGAATAATATATTTCAAATTTCAAGTCTCAGCGATGTTTCTATCAAAAGATACAGCCCCTCCAAAACGCTGGTATATTCATATCATTTTGGTCAAAATCGACGAAAAAGACGTCCACGCAGAGTGATGTTGTTTTGCTAAATTCAGACAAACAGCTGTATCGCGCGATATGCAAGCGTATGCATATCGTACGCATGTTGCTAAGCCAATGCGCGACTTGCAGCTTGAGCCAAGCTGTCTCCGCGATATGTGCCATTGACTAGTATGGGTGGCCGTTCGCGCCATAGAACCCGGAAGTGAATACACGTTGTAGTCAATGGCAATATTGCGGAGACAACGTGCACGTTGTCTCCGCGATATTGCCATTGACTATAACGTGTATTCACTTCCGGGGTTTATGGCGCGAACGGCTATCCATACTTTCATTCACTACACGCGCAGATGTTACGCGATGTAACCATGGTTTGGACTGAGCGGAGCTCACGCCTCCCTAATTAGCTGATTCCAAAAATGTGGGAAGGGTATTTTCAAACTGTAAGAACAAATGATCCCTTGGGGCTAGCGAAAAAAAAAGCACCTGAATATTATCCTTACGTCTAGCCCTGCTTAAGCCGCGGGGCGGCAGCTCAGGAAAGTGGCAAATTTTGGAGCTAGGATGCAAACAACATTTCAATCGCTGTTTTGACCAAGATATTTTTAGAATTCTGGGGGTGGCCCCTTATGGGGAATATGGAAAAAAACCTGCTCTTTCATATGACACCTCATTTATTGAGTTTCACCTTCAGGATCATTTGTTATAAAGGTTTGAATTTCACATTTTTTCATAAAATCATTGACCAATTTTCATGGTCGCGCAATGCACATAGACTGCATAGGGAAGTGTGCAATCTCTATGGGAAGTATTTTAGCACACAACATCGGGTGCGCGATCAGACACCCTAATAAAAGCTAAATTAAAAATGTATTACAGATCATTATTATGTTTAAGACAGAAACACAAGTATGTTAAGTTAGCGACTGTAATCTAAGTAATTCATCATTACGGTCGCTAACTTAACACACGCGCGCACCCGCACCCCACCGTCTGTACGGTATGCAAATACAAAAATACAAGTGCATACACCGATGGTGGGTTGCGGGCGGGCGCCTGTGTGAAGTTACCTACCGTAATGTCTCAGATCCTCATTACGGTAGATAGCTTCACACAGGCACGCGCTCGCCCGCAACCCACCGGTGTCCGCTCAGTATGCACTTGTATGAAAATGTGTAGCCTATACTATTACTAATATCAACGTTTTTCCGAAAAATATTCCAAAAATAACAAGAAAATTGACACGAAACGGGTAATAAACATAACGAGTTTTAACTCATGATCTTTATTTGGACATTTGATGAATATTTACTTCATTTTTGGTATGTTTTAGTAGGGTATCTCCACGCTGGAGTTACGGGTCAAATTTTGGATAGGCTTTTGAACAAGCGCCCACAAATTTACTTCTTCTTCTTCCAGTAAAACAGTAATAATTGTCTCGATTTCAACCGCGACAATGATCATTAAATATTGTAAAATCGCATATGCTTCCAATATGTTCATTTGAAATTCATGACTCCATACCAAAACTTTATATTACCTTTAAACCAGTCTATTTCTTCTCGAATTGGATTAAACCATTATTTAACAAGCACAAAATACAACGCATGGGACAACAATTAAGGGTTTACACTTACCGGTATGACAATGAGATAGAAAATAACCCCTTGCCCTAAGCACAGCATCCCCTTGAAATCGATCAATGGCAATCTGTGGATACTCCACCATCAACCCCCCAAAGGTGCTCATTATCTTCAGCAAATTAACTCATTGAATTAAACAATTTAATAAAATCCTCCATCAAAATTCCCGATTCGAAATGCCCGCACTCCAACAAAAGTGCGATTTCAGATTCTACAACTATATTTTCTGATTGAACTTTTTCATTCGTTACACCAATTAGCTGTACGTAGATCTACGACAGTCAGAAGAAATTTAAAAGTGATAACAATTTTTTTTTTTTTCATTTGTCAACATGAAAAATATTCTACATTAAAGTCATGATAGACAGAAATCGACAGAAAGGAGCAGTAAATCTAGAAATGAATTACTATTAAAGTCCATCAAAGAACGAAAGAAAGAAAAGAAGAAAAAGAAAGCGTGCGGTGCACTCCAAAGAGCAGTCTATAAATGTATAAATAATATTGTTAGAACGACACTGTTATACTGTTAAAATATAATCTGTTCTATATTTGTTTTTAAAAAAAGGAAAATCTTCTACATGTAGTCTAACTTGCTTTATTTTTATTTTGTGTACGTGCAATTATAAAACATATGACTTAATAAGCCAATCATAACTAATATTGCTTTTTAAAACTATTTAGACTTGATGTTTTTCCTTTAAGTTTTACACAATGTAGTTAGATTTTGAGTCATGGTCCATTTAAGCATATTATATGTACATGTAGTACATTCAGAAATATGATAGACCTACTTAGGCTACTTACATATTTTTTATATCTAGCAAATCTGCATTATAAAGAAGAGTTAAATATAAAAGTAAATCATTCTTTGTCTTTAAAAAGGGCGGAAAACAAATTTATATCCCATTAACTGGATTTTCTTTAATTTTTGCATTCCTTATGAAATTGTTTATCAGTTTTATTTTCTCCTTGTAGATTCATCTTTCTGAAAATGCATCATTCATTCCCCTCGTTAATTTTTCAGTTATTTGTCATTTTACAATGACGAAAGGGAAAACTTCATCAAGAGCCTTGCACTCAACACCAACACCAACCCTAATTAGTTCCTCCCCATCTCGTGGCTGACGTCACCACAAATCTCATGTTCCTTTATAGAGTCGATCATCTTCTGTAAACAAAGCAGCTCCTCCTAAGATGTCATCACAGCACATGACGACCCACCCATATACTGCCCACTGACCCTGGATTACCATGCCGCATCCTTAAAATTTATCCTAGAAATGCACTTAATTGAAACCATCTTCTGTAAACAAAGCAGCTCCTCCTAAGATGTCATCATAGCACATCTTGTGATCCTGATTTATGTTCCCCTCATTGGCTACTGATGGGGGGCTTGGGGGCAGTTGCCCCCCCCCCCCCCCCCCAAAAAAAAAAATCAAACGTTATTAAAGAGGTATTTACACATGTTGCTGAAACTCCATGATTTTCCGGGATTTATTTTCATTTTTTCTTAAATTATACTTTTTTATGCGTTTGTTGGAAAACTACAAATTCCAAAATTTTCAGTCGGGCAAAATATATGCTTATTTACTATTTAGAACCCTACATGTCAGGGCCCACGAAACTGCAGGGCTCGGGGGTCGAGCTCCCCCCCCCCCCCCCCCCCCTCGCCTCCCTCACTTTTTTTTTTTAATAGAAAGAAAGAAAGAATAGCGATCTGCCATTGTCACAAAATGAGGTATCAAAATATGATTCCCTAACCGTAATTTATTGCCTAAAACCCCTGAACTTCTGGGGCTTCCGGGGGTATGCCCCCTGGACTCCACCAGGGGCCCTAAGGCGGCCCCCTGAATGTTCATATGAACGTAATTAAATGTCTAAAACCCCTGAGCTTCATAGGGCTCAGCCCCCTGGACCTCACGCCAATACGTGCGTGACCTGCCAGTGTCACAAATAAGGTATCAAAATATGCTCATCTGACCGTAATTAAAAAGCCTAAAACCCCTGGGTTTCCAGGGGCTTCGCCCCTTGACCCCCACCAGGGCTTTACCCCCTGGACCCCACTTAAGTCCCCCCCCCCCATCTTGAAAAACGTTCCTCGGGGCATTCATGTAACATGTAAGAGTGGTGGTGATGCGGATTTTATTTTTTTCCTTCCCCCCCCCCCAAAAAAAAAAAAAAAAAAAAAAAAAACGTTTTGCTCATTACACCTCTAGTACCCCTATTCAGAGGCGGCGCTCCCGGGGGGCAGGGGGGGCACAGTGCCCTCCCACTTTCTCAAGTACCCTAAAAGTGCCCCGTTTTGCATAGGAAAAGTGCCCCTTTTACTTTGACAAGTGCCCCTTTTTACAGAGGAAAAGTGCCCCTTTTATTTTGAAAAGTGCCCCTATTCATTTTGAAAAGTGCCCCTTCCCCTCTCCACCTCTGATAAGTGCCCCTTTTATTTTGACACGTACCCCTTTTCCTTATAAGTGCCTCCTTTTTCCTTATAAGTGTCCCTTCTCCTTCTCATAATTACCCCTTTTCGTCTTTGATAATTGCCCCGTTTATTTTAATATGTGCCTCTTTTTCCTTTTAATAAGAGCCCCTTCCCCTTCTCATTACCCTTTTAACAATGATATGTGCCCAATTTCTTTTCTAATAAAGACCGTATCCCTTTTTCATAAATGCCCCTTTTCACTTCTTATAAATGCCCCCTATCAAAATCTAATGGGCGCCTCTTTTCCATCGACAAATGCCCATTTCCTTTTCATCCCTGGTGCATGCCTCTTTTTTTAGGTGTAAGAAGTGCCCCATTTTCACCTCTGATAATTAGCTTTTGTACTCTGACACGTGCTCCTTTTCTTTTCTAATAACTGTCTTAACCCTTTCGATAAGTGTCCCCTTTTCCTCTCATCATCAAACATGCCCCTAATTTCAAGCGACTAAAAGCAATTTCCCCCAAGGCTCGCTCGCTACGCTCGCTCGTAGTTAGAGATGTTATAATTATGTAACTTTTCAAAGATCTTTTCAATCTTCCGTTATGAGAATGTGCTTATATAACCCCATCAGGATTGGGTCATTCCTCTTTATAAGATGTATTTTTTTGCACTGCGACCTCATAAATCTTTTTAAAAAATTCTCGCTCGCTTTGCTCGCTCGCAAATGAATTTTTAGACCATCACACTCAACTGCAAAGATGATACGCAAAATCTTATATGATGTATAAATAAAAACAAATATTGAAATCATCCCCGATAATGTAATCACAATATAGGTGTATATACCAATGTCTAAAAATTGTATATTTTCCCTTTGAGATTTCCCTTTGAAGGTGCCCTTTTTTTTAGAAAGTGCCCTTTTTTGTTGGTGCCCCCCCCCCCCCCCCCACTTTGGAAGTCGCTCCGCCGCCTCTGCCCCTATTATATTGTCTGCCTATTCTCTATTGACTCACTCTGCGAAGGATCCTGCGCGAAGGACACAACTCCGCAGTTCTCCAAACCTGGAGGAAATCGAGAGGAAGAAGAAGAAAAAGAAGAAGAAGATAGCCTGTTTTCAATTATATACTTGTGTTTTCACTATCGATTGCATACTCACAATATTACCCGTTTATCATCATTTGAGCGCTACGTCTCTATATCCAGGGGCGTTTTTGAAACATTAAACAAAAATATGATGATTAATTTTGTATACAGAGAAGAACACCGACTGAGAATGAATCAGAATGACTCCTTACAATCTCTCCTTGTTTAATAAAAATATGAATAATTTAACGTTGGAGAAAAATATTTCTGATTGTCTTTTTCCCTTTCTTTTAGAAAACGCCCTTTTACGCACTCTGAGTCAGAAGAAAAACCCCACCAGCATGCCATTGGCATTGCCATACCCTGCATAAGTATTCTTGTGAATAATGCTTGTGAATGGAGGGGTGAGCTTTGTTCTTTAAATTATGAGGGGCTACATGAATTGATGGGGGTCTATCAAGTGACAAATCAGAGACCGAGACGAGAATACTTACTCTTTTCACTGGATAATTGTGGTTTTGAATAAATGAACTTAATTGTGATAAAATGTGCTGTATTTTGAGATGACGTCAAGCTGCGCACGCTCGGTCGTATTTGCAGACACAAACCCTTTTTAGCGGGAACACGTATCAGAAGGGTCTGGAATATAAGACTATGTAAACTATACACTCCACATGCCCTGTACTGTAGTCGCTCCTGATTAGGCACAGGCAGAAAACCTACAAAGTGAGGCTGAAATCAAGGATGTAAGTTTTGTTAATGTGAAAAATGTGAAAATAGGGTCTGTACGTGTAGACTATATGCTCGAATACACAAAAGAACCGGTGTTGGGGTGTTTCTTTATGATTGTCCAAACACAAATTATGACTCATCCTTGATTCATACAAATACCAGCATGATGTCTCAAATATCACGACAGGTTAGTTGCTACCCCCCCCCCCCCCCCATTAAATCTCTCTCTCTCTCTCTCTCTCTCTCTCTCCTTCTCTGTCTCCTTCTCATTCCGCTCCATAACCTTTTTTCTCACTTTTCTCTCAATCTCCCTCGAACCCATAACATATTTTTGTACCTCTCCCCTTTCTCTTTTTTTCCCCTTCTTTTTCTCTTACCATTATCTCTATTGCCCCCCCCTCTCCCCTTCTCTCTTTCTCTCCCTTTCTTCTCTCTTTCTCTCCCTTTCTTCTCTTCTAAAAACATCATTTATACAAATTCAGAATAGAAACTATATTTCAGCGTTGAACCTCGTTCGCGTCCGGGTATAATCATATTTATTTAACAGAATACGAAGCTATTTGAGTCCACAGGTCTAGACCTCCATTGTGACGTATGTCTGATTAGGTGAACTGCATTCTTCACATTCCTGTAGTTAGTAAAATAGAATCGACGTTCTTTACATACCTGAGAAACCAAGAATAGAGGGTTTCCTTCTTGATGACTAGAAAACACCATTTTAATCCTAAAAATCGGATTTCCATAAGAACATTATACTATATCTATGTGTGGATTAATTTCTAAAACATTCCATGGAAACAAAGAAAAAAGACGCGAAATCATTTTGTCGTCTTTATGTCTCCATACAATTTTAGCAAGAAGGAAATGTTTTGAGGATTTTGATGGGTATTAAGAAAAGCAGTATTTGGTTATTTAATTTGTTTAATGTAAATGTACTTTAAATGTGATCACGCCTCATGACGTAAGCTGATTTCCAATGCTGATAATAGATAAACTCAAGGATTATTACATTACTTTCTTTTTTCTAGAAGCTTTCTTTTTACGAGAATAAAGTCGCCAAGTAAAAATAATTAGCGACAACACTTCTTTTATAAATCTAGGCGAAAATAAGGCAATGATTATCATGAATACTTCATCGGCTTAGCCTGTAGAGACGCAAATGTATTAACATGCCAGTATGGTGAACGATGCCTCGTCCACATAAAAACTTTCAAATTATTAACGTGAAAAATGGTATTCTTTCTCTAAGCCTTTCATGAAAATGGTGTTTTTGTCTCTTCCTTCCTTTTTTGTCATCCTTAGTTTCTTTATACCTTTCTTCCTACCTTTCTTGTTTCCTATCATTTGTATTTGTTCCTTCTTTCTATCTCTCTTTCTTTTCAATAACAAATCCACGTGAAATCAAATTCTCAAGGCGCACTAGAGTGCAACAGATGAAAATCACGTAAAAGCACTAATGCATAAGTAAATGAGTAAGATATAACATTAAAAGAAATAGAACGATTATAATTACTAATATAAAATACTTATAAAGCGCACTTATAACTTACTCAAAGCGCTATACAAAACATAATAAACAAATCTTTCCAGGCCAAATCTAAGGCCAAATATATAGGCCAAATCTAACAGTTACGTTGGGGGAGGGGGTACTCCCCCTCCCCTCTTTCATTTCCTCAATGGTACGGACATTACAGCTTCCTGGTTTCGACATTGCATGTTCACAGTCACAGCCTCTATTATGCTGTTCCATGCAAATGTAAACAGACCTTATCACCTTCCTTGGAATTTGGCAACCAATAAATCGTCTTATTGTGACGTCACCGCTTGGCCAAACATTTCCATGAGTCAAGAATAGCATAAGATGAGAGAGCAACAAAAGGAATGTTATTGGAAGGAGAGCAAGGTCACCCGACACGAGTAGATCAACTTTACGCGATGAATTTATGAATGAAAAGTATTTTGTATACAATTTTGTTCGATCATAATAACAGCCTCGCTGTTTGAGAAGAGAGGGGAATAAATATATCAAGAATAATCAAACGTGAGAGTTATTGTATGGTGAAGGACAGAGAAAAATAGCCTTTCACAGTGGCACAAAGAGTGTGCATACAAAAGCTATGAAGATTCTTTGAATGACTTTGTATCCGATTTATACAAAAAATATATAAAGCAAGAAATATAATGATTTTTCGAGCACAAAAAATCGTACTTCAGACATGTTAATGGTCTTAGATTATTTTAACCATCACCCTATTTCCTGTTCGACTGTATACAAAGCCCATTACTGAACACGTTTACGTTACTCGTTAATCTGCAATACGCGCCAGTGGACTGAGGTGTTGTAGTCATTATATAAGATTATTTGTTCTAAATACAATATAATAACATTCATTGACAGGTGCATGCAACCCGTTTACGTAAACTCGAGGCAGGAAGTTAGGATTATATAGGTCCTCGACTCTATCAAAGACAAGCCGATTTAGGAGAAGCATGCTTCAGCTTCTTACAGTTTTTATAAACTTGAATGGATATAGTTGAGTAAAGTTTTCTCAGAGTCCCAAAGACAAAACTAAACTCACATCTCCCTGATGAGACACTACTTTTGGACTACCAGAAAGAAAACGATAACATATGAAATGATTTAATACACAACACAATACGTGGGCCTATACTCGGTTTATTTTCATGCAGGGAACATACTAGTCTTAGAATTTGAATAGATAGCCGGGAGAACCAAAATTCAAGGGACGATATACATGATAATATATCTGTTCACTTGCACCTGTTTCTCTTCCTGACGCGAGAAAAAAACGGAAGACGACATGAGAAACGAAAAGGTAGGGATAGATCATTCAAAAAGAGGTCGCTTTGGGTCACGTAGAACTGATGTGGTTGTCATAGCAACAGGCTATGTGGTCAAACCCTCGTGGGCGTAGTTATGAATGGGCGGTATTATCATCATAGATATTTGACATAACTGTGGGCAGAGCTAGTCTCGGAGGGGGAGGGGTGAATATCAGAGGAAAGTGATTTTCCTGGTAGGTATTTTCGAAATGAATTTAAATATGGGACTATTTTTCTATGATGTATCAAGGGATTCGATGAGGCAAGGAAATTGGGTATATAGATGGATCATTTCATTTTGTGTTTCTTAAATTACAATCAGAGAAAGAAAATATGTAAAGGGAATGGTTTGTAAAAGAGGGGGTTAAATATATTGTGGGTGCGTTTTTACTCTAAATAAATCACAAGCAAAAAAAAAGGCAAGATGATGATGATGATGATAACCATAATAATAATTTGATAATTACTCCATGTATAATTATGATAATAATGATAATAATAATAATAATAATAATAATAATACTCCTACTACTACTTCTACTACTACTACTACTACTACTACTACTACTACTACTACTACTACTACGACGACGACGACGACGACTACTACTACTACTACTACTACTACTACTACTACTCTAACATTACATAAATCTCAAAACATCATATTTCAAAATTTGAGGGGGTTTAAACCTTCCAAAGCCCCTCCCCCCCCCCCCCCCCCATTTACTCAGTAGGGCAATAATGTTGTTTTTCTCGAGTTGTCCAATATATAGGCCAACGAAGTAGCTACAAATTACACTACTGGTTTTATCCTAATGTAGAGAGGATAAGAAGAGCTCTTTTAGGAGAGGGGAGGTGTACTTTAGTCGTGATCAATGAAAATGTCTTTTCGTGTCGGTATAGTATAGTAATGAATATCCCATGTAAAGTGCATAATCACATTTTCTGTTGGCGTAAGCCTTGTTTGTTGTTAAACCAGCTGAATCTCTTGATTTTCACCAAAGAATGAAAACATTGAAATTGAATTGAGGTATTCTATAAAGATGCTTGATCGGGATTCTGTAATAATATAGAGTCTCAATCGTCTCCATGGTAACGGTTAATTGTTATAAGTGAGAAATAAGGGTGTTGGAGTACAAGCAACTTTCTGCAGTGAAAGCATATTAAAGGTACTATAATTATGTCCCATTTGCAGGCCAAAAAAATGAAAAGGTTAAATTCCAACGGCATTTGAAAGATAATACTAATTTAGAACTTCCCTAAAAAAAGGTGGGGCTTGAAAATGTCTTCAAGTGGGAAAATAACGACTATTGGTTGTCAAATCGACTTAGGAGCTATAGAGCCAATAAGTAATAGTCTTGATTTTCAGACCATTGTACTGAATGGTCATACGTTTTATGCTGTGCAAAGATTCAATCAGTTTAATTTTGGCCATCACAAGAAGTGGGTTATTGATGTATAGACAAATTATGTACCCTTTACAGCTCATTTTATGTATGTTATTACCAAAGAAGAAGAAAAGCCAGTCAGTCACTCAATAGTGTCTGACAGTGAAGTCTAGCAAGTAAACGGGTTTCCTTGCATAATTTGAATATTAGGAGACTGCTAACGTTCAAATTTCACAGATAGGACATACATGACATATTCATAATTCCTGCAAGGTTCTACAGAATTTGAGGTTGGCTGCAAAAGGGACAGAGTACCTTTAAAGCCCATAACTTATTTGAACCAACATGGCCGTTAAAGGAAGACAAGACGAAGAACTGTAGAAAATGAGAAAAATGATGATGATGATGATGATGATGATAATGATGATAATGATGGTGATGATGATATTGACAATGATGATGATAATTATGATGATGATAATAATGACGACGACGATGGTGATGCACATGGCGCCATATTTTTGTTAAATATATTAAAAATCTCATCCCACAAAAAGATGACAATAACACAAAGCAGGCTTTGCACATTTCAAGGAAATATTGATTCAACTCAAATCAAAAATATTATAAACTGAATAGACCTACTGTGATCTGCCTTTAAAAACAGATGACCCAATCCCTCCAGTCAGAATACTAAACCACGTAGGTTTAGAAAGTCACGTCTGAGAGATCAAAACCGATTTATATGTCAGTCATCTTGATTGAGAACATCCATTCGCAGTTCTCAAAAATAAAGATTTTTATTCAGTTTACTCGAGAAAACCTGACCACGTCTAACTCTTTGAAGTATCATGACTGTAGTTTTCTTTCCATTCGATAAACGAGTGGAAAAATGAAAATTTAGATTTGATTTCCTTAATGTCAATTCATTATCACCACCATAATCACCATCACTATCATCATCATTATCATCATTATCATCATCATCATCATCATCATCATCATCATCATCATCATCATCATCCTCATCATTATCATCATCGGTATCATGATCATCTTCATCGTCACAATAGATTTAATGCAGTCTTCACTATAGCTACAACTTCCATCAACATCCTCATATTTTATCATGACTGATATCTTTACTTTATACACGCATACATGGTCTCTTTTGTTTTCATACTCAATATAGATATTAGTGGCTTGAGTGGTGACATCCCTTAGTCGGCCATTCTTTTGGAACCCTTAGAAAATTAGATCCTTAATAAAAAAAAATATCAAAGGACACTACACTTTTCATCAATATGGTCTAGCGACGCAACTGATCTTTACAACAGAGAGGCAACGACTCTACACTATCGTTACACAGATACCATCTAACAAAAACAATGATAACCATCGTAACCTTTATGGTGATAAATTTCGGTAACAGTGGCGGATCCAGGAGCACAGAAATAAGTGCCTCAGCACAGCTAGCATATCCTGCCCTTCAATCGTGTCTAAAGCAGCAAATTTAACCCAAAGGTACATGAATTTGTAATAATATGTGAAAAAAAACTTGTTCATGTTTGCATGATTGGTTGGTTTTATTTTATTTCAATTTTTAGGTTTAATTGGTTGTTTTCTTATTTGTTCTGTTTGTTAGTTTTCGACTTTTGTTCCAATTTCGAGATATCAACAAATGGGCAATTTCAATACCCTATTGTATGTACCATATAAGAGTCATGTTCGTCGTACGTAATATGTAATTATAGTGTTTGCACATTTGAATAGGTGATGAACGAGTCTATTGAAATTACCTAAGGCTGATTTTGAAAGTTTTGCGATCGCGTTTCAGAAGATTTTCAGAGTCGTGCCCCCCCCCCCCCCCCAATCGCCCACCAGTGAATCCTGGATACGCCTGTGGGCAACCCCTAACTCAGTGCTCAGAGCACACTTGGGACGACATCAAGAATGGAACATGGCAACAGGTCACGAGCAGAAGGGTCAGAGATGACGCTTAGATATTAATCATTCTCCAAATCGTCGTGTGCTTCGGGAATGGAAACAAAAATACTCCACTGGAATTACACTCGAGAGAGAAAATCAAGTTTACGGCCTGAGTTCTTACATTTGATTTGGAATATGTATGATGGCTAACGGGTTCACGAATGGACCGACTTTAGACGATGACAACCGTCTTTCACCATGAAGCTAATGGCAGATTCGGTGTTTCACATTTTTTTATTTAACAGATGACATTATATAATAATATGTGTGGGTATAGAGAGAGCTTATAATGGTGGACGTATAGGATGAAACACTTCTTAAATCAAAAAAGAAAATGTTAGAAATTACTTTAGTTCAGTATTTATTGCTTTTGTTCTGAATTATTTTGAGAATACTTTTTAGGTTGATCCAGAAGAAAAAAACATGGGCCTAACGTCTTTTGGGGGTAAAATTTTCCATCATCCTTCGGCGAAAGAATCGTGGAAAAAGACACATATCAATTTCAGCAATATATAGTGTACCATTTTCTGGAATTAATTCCACTTTTGGTGTCAATATTTGACAACTCCTACTGGTGTAGATTAACACCAATATCTGGAATCATAACAAATTAAATTCCACTTTTGGTGGTAATATTTGACAACTCCTACTGGTGTAGATTAACAACAATATATGGAATCATAACAAATTCAATTCCACTTTTGATGTTTATATTCTTGTTGATCCAATGGTCCCACATTCCATATTTCTAGTATTATCGACCATTATCGACCAGGGTAGAAGAACCAGTGGTAAACTGATAATTCATAATCGATGTTGGCAACTGTCCACCAATTAGGTATATTCTAATCTCCATTGCATTAACTCCATCTCATAAATCATTTGAAGTAATTTCAAGATTAACATTTAAATAATACAGGCTGGTACACGAATATATAATAAATATGCATGTTGTTTCTTGGTAAGTAATCTTATAATCAATATATCTATTGCTTAAACGTTAATGTAATTGTAACAAGATCGGACAATTTTTATTAATCTATTGGTCAATAATTGCCAAAGGAAAATACAAATCACAAAATTGATGTGCATTGTCATAATTTGCTTAACAAATCATGATAAATGTATTTTTCTGTGAACACGTGTAAAGTAATCATGTACACTTTGTGAAAACTTATTCGACCAATCAACCACCTTAAACGAAATCACGTGATGATACTTTCAACACCGAGCATAAAACAACACCATGTTACTTAACATCAAGTAATTATTAATGCATGCTTAAATCTGACCGGTGTTAAAAATAACACCAATGGTGTCAAAAAAATTCAATACCATACTGGTGTTAGAAATTTAACACCCTGGTTTTTGCTTTGTAGCTCTCAACAGACGTTATGATTATGTTTTCATTTATGCTCTAATTTACTCCCTCCTGTTTCTCATGCCTAAAAGGGGCTTTCTGTCCTCCTAATAGTCTAATATTGATTGTTTTAACCTCGTCTTTTCCTAAGTCATAGTTTCAGAGACTTTCGAGAAAATAACAACTTTTCAAAATCACGATTACTGACCCATTCAAGGTCCCAGCGCAGCAGGGAAGTTAGATGACTAGTCCGATGTTTTCGGTTGATAATTCTGTTCGTCTATACTCCATGGTATTGCACGTTGCAGAAAATGCCAATCAAGAATTTTCATAATATTTGATTTGGTAAAGGAAGCAACGCATTGACAATTATTCTTATAGGCTTATACGAAGCGGGGGCTGGCAGCTGTACGTATTCGAGTGCTTTCTGATACTAGGGCAATAAAGTACCTGAAAAAATTATGGGCCCTGTTTCGTAAAACTTGTTATCAATAACAAAATACGATAACTGTTATAAGCCACTGAAATCCTTACATAATTATGAATGAGTGGCTACGAGCAGATATGTATAGATCTGTGGCAGTTGTTATTGACCTTCATGAAATTGAGAGCTACCCCCCCCCCCATTTTTTTTCTTCTTCTAGTAGTACCTTAGCAGAGTACTTTCCGTAATCGAGCCCTCCCCCTTCCAGAATCCGCCCCTGGGCTAATATTGTATGAAGCAAAGGGAAATGGTTAAAATCCTCTATTATGTTGATTTAATTAGGTTCAGCTGATCAAGTTCCTGCGTAACACCGTCACTGATCTGTCACTGTAATCCCACCCGTCATTAGCACCGTGTAGAACATGTTAACAGTGGCGGATCCGGGGGAGCGACCGGGGCAGGGTGCACGTCGTGTCCCCCAACCAATTGCAATTCAGGGAAGGAGGAGGAAGAAGAACAAAAGTAGCATTTTTTATATTTTTTATATTTTTGTTAATTTGTTTTTTTGCTTGTTTGTTTGCTCGTTTGTTGTTTGTCACAATTTTTTTTTTAACTCGTAACGTGTACCACCCCCCCCCCCCCCCGTCCCCTCTGCCAGAGAATCCTGGATCCGCCACTGGTTTTAGATTGAATTGAACACGCCGGGTGCTAACCAGACTCCTATTTCCTCTTGCTGACAGACGATATTGGTCGAGGCATATTAAATTTTTGGCGGGAAAATATCGCTCGCCTCTGAGAACAATCGAGTAAGAAAGTAACCGCATGTAAATTTGGCAAAGGAACAATTATTTAATCACACCACTTTTTTAATTTGCCATTCATACAGGAAGGGGGAGGGGGTAATCCTCAAGGGACACGAAGGGGAGGGGGCATAATGTGGGCAGCCCCGTATGCTACGGATCCATTTCAAACTGTAGTTTTCTCCACCGTTTCCTGGGATGGGCATCAATTCGTCTTAGTTCATGTTATTCAATTTGGTGTAATCATCAGTGAGGTTGCTCATCATGTTATAATATCATGTCGGGTATTTGGTCTATCTGGTCATGCGACATGCCCCCTTTGGTCCTTGCTTGCGTTTTTCTATTGGACCAAATGAATATTAGTCAAAATTAATGGTCAAAGTATAGGTAAGAGACCTTTACTAAACAAATAATCATACAGGTCAAAGAGGGCAATTATGATTACATTGAATTCAGTGAGAAGAGACGAACTGGGTTTAGACGAAATAGACGAATTATTTACATGCATTTTGTGGATATGTAAAGAGGAAGTGAACATTTAGATGCAGCGGGGGTTTTCCCCCCACGAAACGAATATGATAATCTGAAACCAGTAAATTCTAAAGCTTTTTAAGAAATCAGTTATTAATTTTTGGTATGTAGGCCTAACATTTCGTGATATCCTCATTGAAAATCACAGGATAATAAATATTATGATAATCCATGATATACAGACAATGCATAGAGAAGCAAGGAACAGCAGGAATCGGGCATCGAAACTGAATCATCATCATTCATTCAGATCACACAGGTGGGGTTTTTCTGCAACGCGTTGATAAATAATTGTCTCTCTCCTTGATGGATCTTCGCTTGTAATTCAATTTAATTGATATTACCCAATCTCGAAATGTATTTGACTGTTTGGTTTTGGGTGTGTGCTTATCAAGAATTGATTAGATGCGATGGTAATCATGCACCACACCCTTATCCAGTACCGTTCTTCATCATTTTTGTGACTCATCGTGGGCGAGTCTTCATCTATGCAAATTAGGAATAAACCATTGCTCTTCGAGTGTTTACCATCATCATCGTATGAATTTGGGGTACAATTATTGTGCATGTTGGGCGTTTCCCCTGCAACCTTAATGCAATAGTATTATTAACATAATCTTTATTAGTGAAGGGGATATGATTGTGTGTTTATGATGTCCAAGGGATGAAATTGCACGTTTGCTCTTCCAAATAATAAGTATCTTTATGTAAACCAGTATTTTCCTTTTCTTTCATCATTGGTTGTTTCGATTCAACCACCACCCTACGTCCATGCACCCATCTATCTCTCTCTCTCTCTCTCTCTCTCTCCACCCTCCCTCCCTTTCTCCATCTCTTACCCCCTCTCTCTGAATCGTTATTCTCACTCACTCTCTCTCTTCCCATCTCCTCTATCTATATTTTTGTATTTCTTACTTACTCTCTCTTTCTTTCTGTACTTCATCCCCCTCTTTCTCATCATTTAATTTCTCTTTTTGTTTTGTCTCGCTCTAACGTTTTTTTTATATCGCCATCATTAATTATCTCTCTCTCTCTCTCTCTCTCTCTCTCTCTCTGTCTTTCTCTCTCTCTCTCTCTCTCTCTCTTACTCGACCCCCCCCCCCCTCTCTCTCTCTCTCTTTCTTTCTCTCACACGCACATTCCCCCCACACACACCCTCAACCCCACTTCTCAGGTCTATGTCTCTCTCGCTCCCTGTCCCTGTTTCTAGTTCTCCCCATCTGCCACTGCATATCTTCATCTCATCTTATCAATATCCCGGTTACCATGGTCATGTTCGTCATGTTTGTCTCTTCCTCATACCACGACACAGTCACCAATCTATCTTCTATAAATACCCTGGCTCGTCCATAATAACTAAGCCATCCTGAATTGGAGGCACATGGAGGACACGGACATAATGCTAAAGGCATTTCGATAGACCGTTTTGAATGGAATGGTGGATGATGTCGCTACCAAATTCGCTGCCAAATGAACAACAACAACAACCACATCAAAAGCCCAGGAAGCAAAGGTAGAATTCAGAATTTCAAAGTTCCCGACGGTCCATTACAAAGACATTACACACAAAACAAACAAAAAATAATAATAATATTACAAAATCAAAATAAAATTAGCAGACAGTAATTTTGAAGGGCTCGTGTATCAGGGAATTAAAATACCATGGCTTAAACAGGGGGTTGTTTCTGTTTTTTAAGTTTTTTTTTTAATCCAAGAAAGTAATTCCAAAGACATGTTACTCCATAAATCTCCCCGCCTATTAATTTGTATGATATACAGCATCTCCAAACACTTCAAAGCACATGCAGTTCATGAGATATAGAACATGCCTTGTCACACCACCTCGCCACCGTATTAGCCACTCCTCACCGTGTCCGGGTCGTTGATGCCTCGACACAGGGGCGTATCCAGGATCATGGGAAAAGGGGAACACTCTCCAAAACAAATCTGACTATCAATTATTACAACACCAATCATGTGAATTTTGTTGGGGCTTCCAACTTGAAGGTGCTCAAGAAACAATTGGGCATTTTGCGTGTGTACCAGATTAGGTTTTCTATTAAAGGGAACATCTGCTTCTCCCCTGCCCCCATCCCCTGCCCCCCACCCCCTCCTCTCTCCCCTGGATACTTCATTGCCTAGACGATTTCCTACTCGTCCTCGACTGCACAAGTCATTATGGCGCGTTTATTATTTTGTCCTATTTCTCGTCGTATACGTCTGGTTTGATTGCCTGGCCTGGCACATGCGCTCATGTTGATGGGTGTGAGGATAATACATAGGGGATGATTCATCCAATAGCTTTATCATAGAACAACGATATCGTGTCAACAGACAGATATATCGAGACGTATTAAGAGAGAGACGGGGAAATGATGTAGAGAGACAGACATCATATGATAAAGGAAGTCAACAAGAAGGAGATTGGGTCAGAGGAAGGGAGGGAGGGAAAGAGAGAGAGAGAGAGAGAGAGAGAGAGAGAGAGAGAGAGAAAGAGAGAAAGAGAGAAGAAAGAGAGAGATTTTGCGACATAGAAAATAAAATATACAGAGAAACACAAATGAGAAAGAGTGATGGAGAGATACCGACATAGACACAGAAAGACAAGCACGTTTGTTTATTTACAAACATTAAAAAACAAAAACAAGCAAAAAAGACAGAAAAGACAGGAAACATGACAAATCGAGGAAAAATCCGCGCGTTTTTACTTTTATGAACATGCTGAATATGCAAAGCCTCTGAAGGCGAGAATTGAGACATACGAGAGACTTCTTTTCACCAGTTTTCCTTGTTATTATTAGGTGCAGATTCTGATGCCTAAATTTGATTGATATCCCCTCCCTTTGCAATATAGATTAGTAGTGTGTAACCATGTGTAACCTGTCTCTGGTGTAATCAGCAACCATGACGCCAGTAATCTGCATTTTCATTCGAATTATCTAAATCAATGCTGTACGATTGACCATTATGAATTAACATATAGATGGGGAAAAATAGGTACGTATACATCATTTCATTCATGTTAACATTTACAATAACCCTTAAAAAAAAAAAATATGGAAATTCGATGGGCGTATATAATATTTGTAGGTGTTTGTCTCTCGCTCATGAGTTGAGGTGGTGTATCATGGGTGTATCCAGGACTTAGAAAAACACAGTAGGTGTATGCTAAGCGGCACCTCCACAACGCTGGATTATGCTAAATGGGAGACGAGGCACACGGGGCCACAGCCTCTCTGGATATGACAACGTTTATATGATTGAGGCCTTTGCATCATTTGAGGAATTTCACTCATATGCCAGCCGATTATAGTATGTTACTGAGTCATATATACGACAGGCGACAGAATACCTTCCAGTAAACATTAATTCTTTTTTTTTATCAGAATAGAATTACTATTCTCTCTTTTTAGAGGAAGCGCTGCTCATTTTTAGAAGGTATATCAGTCGCAGATGGAAGGAGCCGCTTTCATGTTGCGAATTCTTTACGAAAATTAATTTATTAATTTATTTCGAAAACATAAATACCATTATGCTTCATCGAGGTAATTTCACAATGATTTAGGGCGCATTGCTCAGCATTAACAGCGATGTCGAAACTCCAAGGGTAATTTGCATTCTGTAATACTATCCGATATCCAGAAAATGGGCATTACTAATTCATCTTCCCCTATTACTCTATTATTCAATTCCCCTTTACTCCTAAATAGGTCCACATCTTCACATGATCTCGAATGCCTCTATAGTGTGAAAGGATTACTTCAACGATATCATTTGCTCTATATATCGTCGTTATAGGGAAAGGGGGTATTTTTCAGCATCTTTAACAATTTCCTTTCAAGCCATTATTTCATCGTTTTTGGGAGGGTTATTTTTCTTCTAAATTACTTTTATAGAATTTAATTTTTATTTCATTTTCACTTGTTGCACGATTTGTTTGTCTTTCATTATGTAAACGTGTTGAATAATTCGGTCTGGCATTCCCATTTATAATTATGTACATGCAACCCCTCCGGTAAATTGCACTATATTGATGTTATTGTCACTGCCGAGACGCTCATTCTGATAGGATCCTATGGTTGTCGTGTTGCCAATTTAACATTGGTTATCAACAACCAATAATGTAGCGTTTTGGAGGTTAAGATGATATTTGTCGACTGAAGTAGATTCTTCCGTGCATGCTGCATGATCTTGATTGAATAATGTTAGTAAGTAGGTGGCGTAGGAATGGGGGCTCCGGGGGCACCCCCCGTCCCATGGAATGACGAAAAATAAGAGGGGAAACAGAAGTAGAGAGAAAGAGAGAGAGGGAGAGAGAGAGAGAGGGAGAGAGAGAGAGAGAGAGAGAGATGGGAAGGGAGACAGAGAGAGAGAGAGAGGGGGTGGGGGAGAGCACATGGAAGGGGTGAGAAAATGTCAGAGAAAGAAATAACCCTTTGACACAATGTAGAAATAATCCTTGAATTACCTATAGGTATAATAAATTGGTCGACATCACCTTGGTGAAGACCGGATATACCTATTTCTATAAGAATATTTTAGCCTTGTCAAGCAGCGTGAAAACATAAGAGTGTCATCTCAGGGAATTTTTCCTCATCTGATTTTGTATCCTTGATCGGTAAGACATGGAAACCCCGCCCCTCTATTTCTGTCTTAAATCGTAACAGTAAACACAAAACACGCGAATCCAGAAATGTTTGAACATTGGGAGGGTGGAATCCTCCAAAGAATCATGCGTGTTTGTGTGTGTGTGGGGGGGGGGTGTGGGGAGGGGTGAATATGTGCCTGTCGCGCTCACTGACATTTTCTATATAAATGTCTCTTTAAAGATAAACTTTAGTACTGGTAATGCGATTGCATTGTGAAAGAAAAGGTGTGAAAGGATCAGAAACAGTTGATCATGGAGCATGTAAGTATTGGTGTGCACTGCAAGGTTCTGGAGTCATCAAAATCATAATATATTTGACCGAGTCTTGGTAAAGTAACAAACACTCACATAGAAAGCTATATATGGGACAACACACATGGTGTCGGGGATGGTACTACCTTGGTTTCCTTGTCTTTCTATGCTCATTACTCAGCCAGTATACATTTTCTTCCAAAATTGTTTGGCACATGTCATTTATTTGTAATCTTGAACATTCAGTGTAAGTTTCGTTTGATTCTGTGAGAATTAATTTCATTTTTTTTACCAGTACTGGAGTTTATCTTTAAGGGCCTTAAAATCAAAGAGATTCGATCATTATGCGACAACGCGGACTCCATATTCTACATACTATTGTCTATACGTCACGGCATGGTTCTGAGTTCATGGCGACCTTTGCCCGACTTGATTTTCACGCAGACTATAAAAAACGATTAAAAATCTAGTTAATGTACAATGCGTGATCTGATAATGAGTAATCTTGGTGACACAGTCAGACACAATGCAGGCTTTGTTATTGCATTAAACCATTTATAATAGCTGTGCACGAGATCAGTATAATTTTCTACACCTCCACTCTTTCCAGTGTGTTGCTTAATTTACTATACGCTATCATTACGCGTTGGTAAATATAAATATTGATTATGTAGTATAAAATAAATTCAAAAAGAAATCACGTCTTTTTTTAAATTATGAGTGAATTTCATTTATATGTATGTCGGTGGAGCGGAAAAACAAAAGCAAATATTGGTATTTGTTTTTATAAGCCCGATGAATCTACAGGGAGCAGCCATTGAATAAACATACTATATTAATAAGAGAACTGTATGTAGGCTCACCTGCAATGCTGAATATAAAGAATTGGTAAATATAGTGTGCACTATCAGTAATACACACTATTTGAAACAAGTTACTCGAGTCGATGTAGAGTATACTGACTGAAACAATTTGTGCTGATTCAAATCAAGTGTTTATGATAAACTGTTAATACGCCACCCCTCCCCCACATTTACCCCCACCCCATATGCAGACATAATCTTTATAATACCTTGTCGCCCTTAAATCAATAAAGTTCTGAGAAGATAAAACTTTATCTATCAGCATACATCATGTTGTCATAATCATTTTATAAAAAGAGGTAAGAAAAATTATTTCCAACTTTATGTGTACTCCTATATACAACGACATATATAAAGTTCTTGGCTCCGTAACATAAAGATAAGTAAGCGATTGAATACTATTTTGCACATGATTAGTATGAGCGTCGGATAAAATGTCTAACTATTGTGTCCCAAGTCCCATTTAAGACTTTGGAAATCTTACCGCAAATATTATAAATGAAAAATATAAACATATGAAATAAACATATACAATTTAGAAAAATTATAAAAACAATAATAGGGGCCTAAATGATCATGAATTTTAAAGAAATCTATTTCTGTTTGGCAATTCCTTAAATGAGTGTCCCGTACAACATAACTTTATTTTTCATATTCATTTCATTAAAATATGAAAATCTCAAGATATAACCAATGACTTAACGAATTATTCATGTACTACTACCATTAGTCATTTTCATATCAAAAGATAATTCATTTATAATATGTAGATACAAGACTTATGCCGTACGGACCATATTGCACGGAACGCATTATATGCATTTCATATGGTAATGTGTTTTGGTTATCACTGCATGCCAAGGTGTACTCATCGCCATAGGTATATATTTATATTTGATAAGAATGATAGGATAACAGGACGCTATCATTGACATAATAATATGACAGTGAAGAACCGTGTGAGAATATACTGCTATGTTATCTATATATTTTAAACATTATGATATGAGGTCAATGACGATATAATGTCTTTGCCTTATTCATGAGCAAATAAATGGATATTAAAACCACTTCAAGACAGGACAAATTTGAAAGTCATGATTAATTGCTTTGTTCACAATTATTATAGGTGAGCTAGGGAGTTAGGGGGCTAGGGACTGTAGCCCCTGAACAATGTAACATTCCAACTTATCGAGCAGAAAAGCAGTCTCTTTGTAATCTTCATAAATAGAATAATTAGGTAAGGATTATAAAGGAGATGCTAGGACCACTCCCACACTATCGCCCTAAATGGCAAATATTACTTCCGGTTCCTCCATGAACTGACACCAAAATACTATACGCTAATGATAACATTTTCATGAAAATATCTTCAATGGATACAAAATGCCTTACACAAATTCGTCATCACAAGACAAGTCTTGTTATTATCATCACCATTATTATTTAACATAAGTAACATTGTACGTCCATGTATAGTACACATCTATGTTATAGCATGGATTTAGCAATGATAATACATACAAGCTTGCAGGCATTTACCGTCCACTACCAATCGATGCCCATGCTCATGTGTAATGGCTCATAACATAAATTAATTACACGTTTTATCGAATTACACGTAATCTAGGATGTCGTGCAGAAGTTTTAGCGTCACAGTTTATTAATAATTACCATTTTGCAAATAGACCCTAATTATCCCAAGGGATCCGATCGCGTTTCTATTACATGCATAGTCTAGCCTCAAAGAAATCTGTTCGTAATTAAATTTGTCCCGATCCTTCTCGGATAGCCTTCAGCAGATTGGTTTGATGTCTTACCTGAGTGATATATAAGAAAGCAGGTTATGCTTGAAAGTAAGCAACCAGGGGACCGATGGCTTTTAAGTCCTCTTTGAGCGACTTGGTAATGAGGATTAATGTCTTAGCGAAAATGGCGCTAGCGCATCGACTAGGTTTCGAACCCGTGATCTCTCGGTTTCGAGATCATTGCTCTACCACTGAGCCACCGTGACTCCACTAGCTATTCATAATAATCATGATGATAACAAGTCATATGCTGAGCATGTGCTGAGCATCTCTTTCTGTGGCCATAAGTGGGTTACGTACTTGGGAGAAGTTCGACATCTAACTGGAAAATATCCCGGGAAAATATATACTGATAGTCTGATACCACACGGGGACTGGCGAAAAGACTAACTTAAGTTCAATCACAATCTTCTGCAGAAGTAATCATAATTATTTCTTAATTTCGAGCTCCTTTCTCCCATCCTGATTCTCTTCCCAGATGTTGGCCCGTCTAATACCAGGGCTGGGGATGAACGATATCATTGAGTGAAGGCATTAGAGTGACGGGCTTCCAATTAGCATGGGGCGTGCCACAAAGGTTTTTTCTTTTCTTTTCTTTTTTTTCTTCATGGAAACACATACTAACCTATAGGGTCTACATCACAGGCGTATACACATTATAATAACCATAAATCATTACGAAATAATACATGTTATTAATTATTATAGAGTACTATAGATCAAACTTGGTGCAGGAACATTTAGCGCTCCATGATTAATACAGAAAGTATAAAGAAGAAATAAATGCAATGAGGGCATTGTTTTTTCTCACTCATTCTCTTATACGGAAACATGCATTTTACGGACAACCGCAATAGGTTTAAACACAAATAATCATCACATGATCATGGGTGTTCATGAATTAATAATACATTTCATAGGAGTAAGAATTTGATGCGTGATTCAAGTAGAGTTATATAGTGAAAGTATTGTTGAATCTTGAATAAACACCTCATTAGAGGCAAAGAGAAAAAAAGAAGGTGGCCAAACCGCAAGAATACCAGACATTCTCATCAAAACTGACGGCATTGTAGCAATATTGCAGTTTATTTCATACTGATTTTGGTGCATCTTGATTATTATTGAATAGAATCCAATTAGTTTAAATCTGAGGCCATGGCATTCCCATCACTCTCAGTTTAATCCGATCAATCCTGCTTCAATATGGCCAAGCCACTAAAGCCATGGGGCTATGAACTCCAACTTAGAGTAATTTCATTTTCACCTAGTCCGGTCACTGGGGCATTGGAGGAGGTTCAAATGAGGTAATGAAACGTCCCTCTTGACAGATTACCGACCAAGAAAAATAAATGCAGCAATTTCGTATTTAGAAGTTGAGGAGGTATTATGCAACTGTCAAGAACTGAAGATAATAAACGCACATTACACGTATATTTTCTCACAGGAATTACACCTTTTCCTCCCCAACTTATATGTCATTTTGGTCGACTCCCCCCCCCCCCCCCCCCCTCCCCACAACACAAACCAGGGGTTTCGAAACGTGTTTTCTAATATCTGGTAAGGTGAAGTAAGATGTTTTGCTCCCTCCTGAGGCCAATGTCTGGATACGCCACCGAGTCATGACAAAGCTATAATAGCTCACTTTCGTGTTCCTTCATCGCATCTGTACAGCGTCACTCACATCTATAATATTGATTTCTATTGTTGGTGCTCAATTCGGCTTGTTTTGGTTTGTTTATGGTATTAGATGTCGGATTGGTCCAATGGATCAACTCGACGATACTTAGACCATGTCGATATAAGATGCTGTGAGCTACTGCATGGGCGTCATGGTGAGGGGGGGGGGGGGGGTGCTTCCCATTCTAAATTTGGAATTGTGCATAATTTCGAACTTTCAACTTCTATTTAAAGCTAAAGTGAATAACGAGATCCTTATTTCACGAATTGTTATTTTGCTTGTTGGAAAATCTATCAGCAATCCGGTTCCGATGAAGCCCTTCACATTGTTCACCATCCATTTCGTTCAATCAAATTCAGGCTCCATAAGTCATAATACATTGTTTAATTTACTGTGCCACAAGGAAAAGAAGAGTTTTTTCAGAACGCATTGCGATATGCTTCGGAAATATAACAATATTCCATATTTATCATGCTGGGATGTCAAGTTTTGATTTATCGTAACCAGGTTTCATGCTGTCGCCATGGAAGCGGCCAGTCCCATGTTTATGATTGTCTGAACTTGCAAGGGAACGTTTGGAATCTATACCGCTGCTAAGGAAAGTCTTGCTCCTAATAAATTACAATGTGCGAAAGTCGTGAATTCATGGGGTAAACAAATTATTAAGAAAACAAGGAAAAGAAATAGAAAGGAGAGGAGAAATTTCCTGTACAGAGTAAATAAAAATGGACCTCGAAAGATATGTCACAAACATGACAAAATTGCCTCAATTAATTGTGTATGACTGATGACAACTTAACAAAAAAAAAAAATCTCAATCTTTCACTGATCTGTTTCTCCCAATTATTTGTCTGCTTTCATCAAAACCAACTAAATATCCGGTTGGACTTCCCATTGATTTAAAGGGACTTACACTTATTAAAAAATAAGCAATGTTGTCAATAGCGACATGTACATGTATTTTTAAATCAATGGCACAATTTTCATCATTCATGAAGTTAAACAACTTTTTAAACAAATGTTTTCTTGGTTATTGAATAAAAAAGAAAGTTGAAACTAGTTGGGATCGAGCAGGATGGTCGTGTTTTGAACGATCAGTTGTTCCTAAAATTCCTGCACAGAAATGATATACACAATTTTCAAGAGAATTCACTGAGAAACCATTCATTCAGGCACGAGGGGGGGGGGGGGGGTATCTCCATGCGCGAGTACACAAGCATAAAGGAAATCCACCTGCAAAAGATTTGAAAGCTTCATCCAAACAGGGATCCAAACAAGTGAAATCTACAAGGTTTGTTTGTTACCTTCTTGCCCGGCCTTCTTGTCGATATTATAGTCGTTTGTTTGTCATGGATTGAGTGAGCACTGCAAACCACACACAACAAAATTAATAGAAGTACCTCAGCGTTTCATCGGTAGTGAAGAGAGTTCAGTTTTTTTTCAAATGACGCATATAAATCGAAAATGTGTTCAGTGACTACTATATACGTAAACAAAATATACATTCTCCATTGGCAGAATTATAATTTGATTGATGCTCCTGTGGGACACAAAGGGTTACAAATTGCGCTACTTAAAATAATTTTTAGATGACTATTCTTTTATTGAAGAAAAAAATACATTGGCCTACTTACAAACTAACGCTTTGGTTTAAAAAGCACCAAACTGTATAGCTGAGGTTATTCCTCATACTTTTCGAATGCCAACCCCATAAAAAAGGAAAACAAAGAGACGTGAGAGAGGAGGAAACGTAAGAGAAGGAAAAGGAAACGGTAAATGCAACCCCCCCCCCCCCTTCATCCTTCCTTTACGGCTAAATCGCCAGTTTCCTACAATTTTAGCCAACTATAATTTCCCATAATAAGTGCCCCCCCCCCCCCCCAGCAACATTACTGGTTGGAAGCTTCATTATTAATTAAAATATCACAAACTGAAATTTGGAAATAAGATGGAACCAATTTCAATAATATAAAAGCATCCAATTTAAAATGATAGAGTCATAAACCTGTTATTCGTTTGGCCTACTTTGGGGGTATAGGAACAGAACCTATACAGATTATTGTGCAAAACACTCAACAACAACAACAAAAACAAAACCAAAATGAAGAGAATACTTTTTGAAATTGCTGCGGGTCTCCAAATGTACGTATCCATTATTAGCTATATTATTGACTTATTTTCATCTGTGTAATTTCGATCTTATTCAATCTCGAGAAAGACAGCGCTATCTTTCTCCACATAACAAAACTATACCTTGTTGTGCACAATCATTATCCTCCTAGCATTATTCGATTTTTAGAGTCTTTTATAAGATCTTGCTGACTCAATAGGTATACACTTTTTCCCCAATTGAGATAACCGTCAAAATAACCCTCCACAGTGAAAGAAAAACTCCTTTTATTCAGAGTTACTCTAGCATCACATGCAAAGATGAACAATAGCTCGACTCTTGTATTCAAAAGTGGACCTTTTGTTGGTAAGTGAGGCCACAGCCCTGGGTTTCAATGGTGACTTTTCTCTCAGATTGCAATGGGACTTTGTATACCACCAGGGACAAATACTGGAAAACGGGGAAATACAACCTCTACCTTTCTAGTGTGTACTGTTCCTCTCTGTGTCAAACAATTGATTTTTCTCTCGTTAGCGTCGCTTTTTGAAGTCAATCGAATCGGGAAACACTGATAGAAGTTGTTTTATCGACAGAGAACTTCGCTCTTGTTTTGGCATTGCAAGGAGAGAAAAGGGTGTTGGGAGAGAGAGAGAGAGAGAGAGAGAGAGAGGGGGGGGGGGGGGGTTAGAAAAGACGCCTTCCCCCTTTTGTTTCTCAAATATTAATTATTATATTAAACAAGAATGTAGGTTTCCAGTCGTTACTGTTTCTATTCTCGATAAACTTTAGTACATAATGAGAGGATAATGTAAAAGATTGGGTTCTTCATTTTAATGAAAATGAGGTGGTGTGAAAATGAAAGAATGATTTTAAAAACTAAGTGTTTCAAAATATTTAGTGTTAACATTGGTACCGCAATTTGTGTGAAGAAATAAACGTCGGAGTTTGGGAAAATACGTGAAAATTTTACACGAGACATACATGTTAATAGGCTCGTAATATTTTGATAAAAGCGAAAATTATCTGCGATCCTAGGCCCACCTCCCCGAAAAACAACAACATACATTGCAATGTCAGATTTAGATGATGGGGTGGTATCTATCAGAGATAATATCTAGAGGCAGAAGAGTGAGAGATGGAAGGATAGATCATTATTGAGCCGTGGTCAGTATGTTATGGATTGACCATGATGACTCAGTCAAAGTCAACCTTGTTCGTTGTATCATGAACTGAATTATGAAACAAGGTCATTCTATCTTGAAACCCCTGATCATCTCAGAACGTCAATCTCAAATACCGTGGACTTGGTGTGATGTGCTTAGGTCTACTAGAAAACTAGAAAATACATCTACATGTATACAGGGGTGAAAATCATTTGTTTTAATTTTTGTCACAGGCCCCTATCAAGGATACATTACACTACTATTTATAGGAATAGACCGAACATTGAGAGCGATGATTTGATTTACGTTCAATCTGTTAGGAGTTAGGGTGAGATGGATACAGCGAGGTACCATGAATAAAGCATGTAGGTCCATGGATGAAGGTAGAGAAAGATTGGTGTATATTCACCGCTTCTAGCCCCCCCCCCCCCCCCCCCCCCCCTCAATTCATCCTCACAATTCCTCGATATAGATTAGCAGGCCTCATTGTGCGCGCGACATGAGATCTGGGTCCCGAAGCTAGCCAGCAGGTTTCCAATTATATGGGACTATATACCCATATTATTGTGGTCTTATTACAGGCAAACCAGGAGGGCAGAGAATTTTGCCGTGAGATATTTTCATAGAAAATAATATATGACGCTTGTTTGGTGCACACAAACACTGCGTATTGAGCGATGAAGTGTACAAAGACTGTAGACACATATGGTGTCAATAGTGTTATTTGTGTCGTGGAACAGTCGCCTTTTCAATCCCTGAAAATTTTCAATAAAAGGAGGTTTTGTTCTTCTTATCATCGCCATCTGTATGATTGTGAGATGTGAATATGAGAATTGAACTGACTGAAAAGAAAAGGCATCGTGTAGGTATATCATGACAGAGACAGCCCCCTCCAAAGAAGTACCGGTAGGCAGATGCAAGGGCATTACAATTTCTCAATCTCTTGTTATTTCGGCGTAATAAAATCATATGTACAGTGTGTATGTCATTTCATTGGACACATACTCTATCAAAAGCCTACACAATATGCTAATTTTCCACCTTCAGCTTCGCCAAGGCTATGAAACCTTTTGGAAGGCATCTACTCACTTATTGAAATTGGGATAATATCACTCGAAAAAAAAGAAGAAAAAGGAAGATCCACAACATAATCGTTATTTTTGTAGGCTTACCACCAAAAGTGATTAGTTTATTTACAATCATGAATCAAGATGCAACAGTCGTTCTGACATTAACTTCTCATTTACAAATCACATGTATCATATTTTCACAATATTACCAGAATTGCAACCTGAATCAAACTGGAAATGCACAATTTTTGGTCAACAAATAGAAAAAAAGATGGTGGATGCTCACTTACAATGATCTAAATTCTTAAGCTTGAAGTAAAAATGACTTCAACTGCAATATCAATAATTACAGTCAAACCTGTCTTAGTGGCCACCTCTATAACAAAGGCAACCCGTCTTGAGTGATCACTTTTTGTGTTTCTCTTGTGTGGCCTCTATAGACAGGTTTGACTATATTATGATCTATTATATTAATTATTCATTACATCTAACAACAGTTTCTGAGTACTTTAGATTGTGAAACCGATCCACATGTACATGTAGTTTCATGTCTTAAAACCAGGACATGATGATGATTGTGCTTAACATACAGTACATGTAAGTAAAAACAGTCAAACACTGATCAAATTAAAAAAAAAAACACTATTTACATAAGTATTCACATATCATACATTCATCATCAATAAATCAATGGATCAACAAGTCTTTATTCCTCTAAAGACCCCTATGATACAGTACAGTGATAATTCAAATATCATGTTTTTACCACATATTAAAATATCCTTCTCAATAAAAATATGATAGATACTTTTTAATAGGAGCAGGACTATGTTGGAAAACCAAAATCATAGTAGTACTTTAATGTAACTGTAAGAAAAGAAAAAAAATCAAATTCCTATACATTTTCAAATCATACACATTTTGACATGGAAACCAATCCGTTATAACTTGCTACCTTCAAACGTTACCTGAGCAACCTCAAAACAATAACAAAATCAGGTCACATAATTTATGAGGGAAAAAAAGTCTCTAATTTACATTATAAAATTTACAAGTTAGAACAACGTATAGAGATGATGTAACATATTCAATATTGCAAATTTTGCTGAATACAACTTGCTTGATTACACATTCTATAAACATTACAAGGCATTAGTTAAAATACTATGGAATATTTTTTGCTTTTAATTTGGTTTAGAATACTTAACTACTGGACAGAGAGGAAACAGGAATACAAGAATTTACAAACAATCTTTGAAAAGTCTATCAACTACAATCCAGTCTGTATAAACAATAAATTCCATTTTACCAAAACAATCAAGTCAGATTGAGTTCTGGGAAAAGAAAAAAATACATGCAATTTGTGAGCGTTTTCATTCTTTATTATGTTAGTATGGAACAGTATCATAAACTTACCCTGTAAAGGAATGCCTTCATATTGAAAATATGACAAGCAATGGTTGTGGACCAAACTTTTATGCCACATGTTTGTGTACCGTTAGTCCCACATACGCATGTCTGGGTACGATGTATGTGAATTTTAGCAAGAACGGGTCAATTTCTAATAATTGTGATGATTAAAAATTCCTGAAAGTATAGACCAATACTTATCTGCTAGACTGCTACATGTACATGATCAACCTTTTCAAAACATTTTCTTTCACAACGCATTTGCATGACTAGAAATCAACTTCTAGCTTTAAAAAGTAACCCAAAATATTAGAAACAAGAAAGATTGCTTCCTTTGTGGTTGTTATAATCAGTGATAGTTTAGATGAATGTACATGACATGTTATGAGAGCACCCAGAAGGGTGATCAGATCAACAAGGAGTAGATAAACTCATCAATCAAAAAGAAAAGTGGAATGTATGTTACACTTTGGTTCTTTGAACAGAGGCATGAGTCACCAAACAGCAGATGGAGGGAGAGTTTAAAGAGTCAGTTTGCTCAAAATTATTTGCAGGCCATTTGTTCTTTTATTGATGTATATTATACACCATTGATAGCGACAATGCCTGATAAATGATAAACAACCAGCTGAGCCCAGCTCAAACTGAAATATGGCTTCTGGAATTTAGGCTTGCATTCTCTGACCCACTCCTACCCCCCTTCCACTCCAGGGTGTAAGAAATGAGTCAACAACTCAACACCCATCTTAATGATATATATGCCTATTTCTTTATGGTTTACTGGAAGATTGTAATCATTAACATCCCAAAAAACATTCATTTTCAATTTTTCACAAATTGTGGGGTGTATGGTAGATTATCTAAAACTACATGTACACTAACAAAAATTATACATTAAAATAATGGCCTATACATTTGAATACACACTCTGTTTTCATCACATTCCTGTTAACTTTAATAGTACCGGTATTCACATTCAATAAATGCAGATTCTTCTTTAAAAAAATCAATTCACCTTCTGAAAACATGAATACACTGTACATCTTCCATAGACATTGTTAAAAACCACTAAATTCAATAAAGTACATACATGTACATTGTATTTACATACAGTCATACAGGACGTCGCCATCCAACATTTATCTGTCATATTACTCTCTCTTTCTTTCTGTGCATACATGTACATGTACTACTACACATGTATACAAACAGTACAAGTTTAAAAATTAAAATTCAACATTTAACTTTAAAAGGTACAGCCATGTTGCCAATGTACATGTACATGGAATGAATGTTCAGTGCTTTTGGTTATTGTGGCATACATACATGTACATGTACAGGTATGTATTACATATGTACATGTATGTAGCATACTTTAGGAAGACTGTTTTCAGATAACTTGTGTTATATCATTCCAATAAAATAGTTTGGGACAGAATGGTACATGCTTTTCTAAGCAGAGAACTTATAGTAGAACTATGTCTAATCATACATGTTCATGACATTACTGTAGGTGTACATTTCCAGTAAAATAGTTGTACCGGTACATGTAGGTTTTTATTTCATTCTGAAATACATTTCAAAGAATCGGTTGGAGATTTGCATTTAATCATTTCAAATCAGTCCATGAATTATACCTTTAAAAAGAGAGCATTTTCTAGACATAGCACCACAGAGTTACAACTACCCAAAAATCTTTACGTTCACATTTTTTATGAATATGCTTTTCAGAAAAATAGATCATGACACACCTTTCTAATGAATGGGTCTCAGTTGGTCCACAATGATTAATTCAATTCATAGAAACAGTGCGATGATTGCAATTTACTAGCAATTCTAAATCTCCCTATTTGAACATTGTGCATGTTTTTGATAGCATGGTGCAAAGTACAACTGACTTATCATTTATGCAAATAACAAGAACACAAACAGGGACTCGGCTTGAGTTTTACCTACTTCACCAGTCGTGAATCAACACTATAAAGTCTCCATGATGCACAAAAGGTAATGCAGGAATTCAAATAAAAGATTCTATGTACACTGCTTGGGGATGAAAGGCCCAACCTAGAGGGTGATTTGGCATTTAAAAATGTCTCTTACGTTTGTTCCTGGTTGGGACCTGCTATTTTCCATGCAAAATATGTCTCCCTTCATTGTGAATTTTACAAATATAGAGATATAGTAATTTGCTTACTATGACAAAGTTCTAACTACCGGTAGTTGAAATGGACAACATATTTTTGGAAACATGTTTGTTGGTTGTTGTTTTTTCCTTTCCATTACATGTACTATTACACAACATTTTGTTCTGTCTTTTCTATACTTGGACTTAATTTTAAGTCATGAAAATAATAACATAAGTTGGACAAGAATATGATCATAAAATGTGTTCTGGTAAAGAATTAACCAATAGCCATAAGTTCATTGACGACCATATTTTCCCTGTGAATTACAAGAGCTCCCAAAAGGCATGGCTTACAATATGCAGGCCTATGCCAACTTTAATAATGTATCATTGCTATTTATTATCCTTCTCAATACCTGAAACACTATCACAATAATTCCATGACCTTAGAATGAACTGTCAAAGAGTTCAAACTCGTTTCTTCACACTTGCATGTACATCCATTACTTGAAAAACCATGGGGCGTAGAGAGTTAAAAGGTTCATATACAAGTGATTCTTGAAGCAGTTGAATGAATAACAGACTGATGAATGGCATGTCACAAACAAATCTTTTTTCTCTGATTGAAAATAAACACAATAGAATTCCAGTGATCGCATGAACTATCTTGACAAATCAAAACAAATTGTCCTGAACCGTTAGAAAGGAATGGATCCATGAACCTAATCAATTGAGAACATTCATATTGGGGTGCACTGTGTGTGCCCTCCACTCCAGTTTGAATGACACTTACATGTTATATGCAAAGACTATCTGAGAAATAGTCTGGGGCCTGATTACAAAATTAAATCACAATAAGAAAATCAAAAATTCTAAATTGTTACTCTTTGAATTGGTGACTATTGGTCCCAGATATGGAAGGTGTAGATAAACTAATTATGACTAGCCCAACACTCTGAACAGGATGAATACATTTACATGTAAATATAAATATATATGGGAAAATTGAGAATGGAACTGGTTTTAAGTATGACTACACCATTAATACATGTACATGTACATTATCTGTCTTGACAAAACGTACCAGTCAATTTTATGTGTATTATATTATTTCACAGTCAATTAAAGCTGGAGAAGAAACCAATCAGGAGAATAATATACCGGTAATTAACATGTAAGTGTAGATCAAATATAAAGACCAACTTCCTGTCCTCCAGCATGGCTATGCTTACATATTTGCAGAAGCCTTGCTTCACGATCATCTGGTTTTGTGAAACCTTGGTAAAAAGTTGGCAAATGAAGGATGGTAACTCATTGGAATGATTTCCAGATCTATAGGTTTGCTAATGCAGCTAATTGATCAAAGTCAAACATAGAAATGAAAATTTTGGTCTGTATTTTGGGGGCAGTGAAGGAGATTCTCTATTGTTTGGCATGTAACAATCAGTTAATCATTAAACCCTGGCCATACTCAAACTTCTGGTAAAAGTGTACCCTGCATTACGAGACAAGGATGTTAAAACATTTTAGAGTTAGCTAAAGAGGGCAAAAACAGATGTTAAATTGCTTCTACCCAGGGGAGTTATTGGAAAGCGTTTTTCACCACCTCTTTGAATTGGAAATGTCAGCTTTGAGTTATCAGATTGTGGTGTTACCACTCAGACAACATGTACAAATCTAGCTTTTCATCACTTCTTTCTTGACAGCCAATTGAACCTTTTCATGAACAAGAGAGGGATATTGGATGTTTAAAAGAGATTTGAATTTGGCCAAAGTAATTCTGTTACAGAAGATAGGTACATTACTACATTTTAATCCATAGAAGTGATGGAATCTCAAAATGCTTACATTTGGCCCTATATATGTGCATGTACATGTATACATGTTAACAGCATGTATTGACCAAAAACACCAAATGGTAACAAAATATAGTACATGTACATGTGTATGCATATAGCATATTTTTAAATCTACAAAGGCTGTGAATAACAATTGTGTCCAACAACTACACTACATGTATACATGTATGCACAAACTCATCATTTGAGGTATAACAAAAAAAGATAATCAATTTCTCTCTTTAAATGAGTTGATTGCAAACAAATTCCATTGTTAAGCCCAAAGCATCAATCTGTACACAATAACTTGAATAGTACTACATGAATCCAATTTAAAGTTCTCTCAAATTTGCCAAGCAATTTCAATCTAAAGTTTTAAAAAATGCTGTAAAGGAAACAGCAACTTTTGAACTTAGTATGGAGGCAAGCTACATGTTATACTACTATTTTCAATTACCGAATCATAACACCTTTAAACCACAGACTCTGGATTCTAATTATCACAAAAACATCCTTTATTTATACATAACTTGGATTTGATGTTGCTGACACTTCATCTTCAAGTTCAAGGTAAGGTTCACTATGATGGGATTGTCCTGGTGAATGGTATGGTTCCTGATAGGACGGAGCGTAAGAATCATGCTCAGCTGGATGGCTGGAGTAGTTTGCCCCATCATCATGAGACCCGTAGTTAGCATATCCAACATCATTGTATGGTTCATTCTCCGGCTGGTAGCTGTAGTCATAGCCATCATTCTCGGGTGCGCCACCGTCGGGAACACGATCTGGATATTGCGAGTCGTACCCAGGCTGGTTGTACTGGTCATCATATGGAGCAGCATGGTAGGACTGCTGGTCATAGTCATCGACTGGAGGGTTGTCTGAATTGGAAGGCTGGTAGTCGTATTCTGATGGCTTGTTACTGTGCGCATCTGATTGGCCGTGATATCCATAATCATTCACTGGATTGCTGCTGTATTCTGCTGGCACGCCATAATCAGAGACATGCCCATAATCCCTCGGGTCGGTATATCCTTCAGCGGGTGGAGCATTATACTCTTCAGGGGCGGGATCATACCCTTCAGAACCATCGGGCATGCGATCAGGGTAAGCGTCATATCCAGTATCATAATGAGCTGGCTGTGACTGGTAGTCATCATCATAAACTCTTCCATAATCACCACGGTCACCAGCGTAAGAATCACCATAATCCTGCACGTATGGATCCTGGTGTCCATCCCCAAACTGGCGATCCCCGTATCCTTTACCATATTTCTCATCAGGGTACAAGTTATCACCATCACGGTAACCTGAATCACTGTAGTCGCGATCATCCAGAGGTGGTTTGAAATCAAGGTCAGCCGGATCTACTTTATCATCATAAGTTGGGTTGTAGTTATATGACTCCTGATCAAGAGCAGTCCTACTTCCTTGAGACTGGAACGGCATGTTCACACTCTTTATGGTTGGGCTGTGCTCTTCAGCTGGCCCCGAATCCCGCCATTGCCCCTTAACATCCACTGGTCGCTCATTCATCCCCTTTGGAATAACATCAGGGTCTGGGTTTCTTGGATCATCATTTGGATAGGTGAAGGCCTTCTCTGAATGGAAAGGCGATGCTGAAGTAGGACTCAGGTTGTTTTTCACAACGGTGGGAGGGATGTGCTTCTGCTGCTTCTGCTTTTTCTTATTCTTGCAAAAGAACCAAACACCTCCTACTAGGAAGATGCAGAGAAGTATTACAGCAACTACACTTATGACAATAATTACTGTCGGAGAGATGCCCGCCGGAGCTTCAGTGGTCATACTAGAAGTACCTGGAATGTCTGTGATGACAGGTCGCGTTGGTACTGTAGGGAGATTGGATGGAACCACTTCTCCAGCAACAAGGATTACACGCTCTCCCATTCCTTTCATATTCTCTTCATCAGTTGCCTCACACTGAATAGTCTTTCCATGATCACCAACGGTGACTGATGCGATGGTTAGCGTATTGCCACTCGCTGTATACCTTGAAGCTGGTATATCTTCAACTAGCCATCCATACGTTACAATGGGTGTACTGGTCTCACTCGTAGCCTGGCATGTGTACACTGCTTCCGATCCTTCTGGGACTTGGTTTGGATCCGGTGGAAAAACTACAACATTTGGTGTCGAAACTATATTGAAAGTGGGTGATTGGCAGTTAAGAGAGTTAGATGCACTCTGCATCCGGCATGTTAGCTGTGCACCTATATCAGAGACATCTGGTGTGTAACTGAAGTTGTTGTACAAAACCCCATTCATCACCACTGGTTCGGGCTGACCAGATATCACGGCTGAGTTGCGCAGCCACTCCAACTCCACCACTGGAAGACCGGGTTCAGAAGCACAAGACAACATCACAGCCTCTCCCAAAACAACTCTCGTTGTGCTAGATGTCGGAAGACATGTTGGCGTTTCAGTAGGCTCATATTCCACCTGCACTTGTGAAACATCAGAATCTATGAGTACAGTTCCACATCCATCATTACCATCATTCGTACAGAGTTGACATCTGTAATTACCTGCCACAACAGGAGTAACGGAGAAGAAGACCAGGCCATATTCATTTACAGTTCCAGACAACGATGGCTGCAACTGAGTAATTGCTTCACTTCCTAAAACTGAAGTAATAGCTTCACTGATCTTGTCATTTCCATTTGAAATCCTGACATCATTAACAACCCATCCAATGACATCATTTGCATTTTGAGTGGTATAAGCGCATTCTAAATCTGTCAGACTATTATCACCAGGTTTAAGCCCGATAAAACTTTGCGGTTGTTCTGTAAAAGTCTGAGCACTGGTGTACAGAATAAGGTCACAAATCAAGATCACGGAAATACTGAGGAACACGACTAATTTCTTGTCCAATGCCATGTTGATCGTGTTCATTGACACTAGGACTGCAGTAAAAATTAAAACAGCTTACCACTGTCAGTCACTGTCAAGACTTTTAGTTTTAGCAAGACTTCATGACAGACTTAGCATGACGAGCTCGCACACATTTTCTAGTTTTTACGACCAATCACAATGTCTGATCTCGCTCGATGTATTGTAATATCAGGAAAAAATACTCCGCAATTTGCACAAAATAAGGAATGCAAAAGTAGGATCCGAAACTAAAGGTTCAGCGGCGAAATCTCGATCTCCCTCCTGGATCCATTCGGTTTTTTCACGAAAATGATATTACGCATGCGATCGTACAGTTCCCTATCCCTGTACTGTAGCTGGCTGCGCTTGGCGTCAAATGATACAGCCACAAGATTGGTCTACTGCTTGCGTGGGTTCACATGCACAGGGGGCCGGGGGTGGTTACGGCGATCCGGCGACGTTTAAATGTCTCTCGTATGCAAATTTGAATAAACAATGTATTCCATTCAGTTGTTCCGCTGATGCGATCAGTGCATTGCAGCATCCATCTAGGCGACAAGTACGAGTGACGAGAGAGGTCGTGCTTGTAAAAACACTATGGACATAATGGACTTTTTGCATTCGCTGCATGTAGGCCATAGGCTCCGGAAGTGGGGGGGGGGGGGGGGGGGGGGGGGGGGGGGGGGGGGCAAAACGCATTTTTGCCCCCTCACAACGCCCCCCCCCCCCCCCCTCTAAAAAAAAAAAAAAAAAAGAAGCAGTAAAGGAGTAGACCTAGAAATCTAGAGGTGGGTTTTTTTTTTAAACCCAAAAGAACATAACAATAATACAAACCTGAATTAAATAACATATAAAATTCCATTCAAAGAAGAGGAAAGTAAATGGGAATTAAATTTCTATGCCACCTATATTTATCAATCGAGGTTTTTATAATAGCAATACGCGCATATCGTGGACATATTGTGAGAGAATGGGAAAGCGTGTCTGTTTTTTGTTATAGGGATGAGAAGACATGAGCCCCTGAACGCTGGCGTACTGATGGGGGAGGGGGGTATTTCTTATTCGATACCACTGATTTACAAATGTTGCTGAAATGACATGATTTTCCGGTATTTTTCTCAATTTTTTTGTAAGTCATACCTTTTTATGCGTTTGATGTAAAATTAGAAATTCCCAAATTTACAGTCGGGCGAAAAATATGCTTATTTAGAAGCCTTTATGTCATGGTCTGCAAAACGGCTAGGCTCGGGGGCTTAATCCCCCCTCACCCAAGTTTGAAAAAAGTATGTTACAGAGAAAAAGAAAAAGAGAAAAAGAGAAAAAACAAGTGACCTGCCAATGTCACAAATGAGGTATCAAAAAATGCTCATCTGACCGTAATTAATTGCATAAAACCCTCGAGCTTCCGGGGGCTCTGCCCCCTGGACCCCACCAAGGGCTCTAAAGGCAGCCCCTGGATGATCATCTGACCGTAATTAATTACCTAAAACCCCCGAAATTCCGGGGGCTCTTCCCCCTGGACCCCATCAACGGCCATAAGGCGGCCCCTTGATGCTCATCTGACCGTAATTAAATACCTAAAATCTCTGAGCTTCCGGGGGCTCTCATCCCTGGACTTTCCGCCAATTATTGACCTGCCAGTTTCACAAATAAGGTACTTAATATGCTCATCTGACCGTAATTTAATGCCTAAAACACCCTGAGCTTCCGGGGACTCAGCCCCTTGACCCCCTGTCTAGACTCAAGCCCTGGACCCCACGCCAATTTACGCTCTACCTGATCGTTATACTTCACTTTGAAAAACGTTCCGCGGGGCCTGCATGTAACGTGTAAGAGTGGTGGAGATGCAGATTTTTCTTCCCCCCCCCCTCCAAACGTTTTTGCTCATTACGTCACTGCCCCTGAAAGATGAGCCCCCTGGAATGTTTGCCCCCCAATCCCAAACTGCTTCCGGCGCGCCTGGTTATACTGTCCTGACCAGGAGGAAAAAATATTTAGGGCCTAGATCTAAACTGTAAATAAAAAAAAAAATTGTGCTAGATTTCTCGAAAATACAATAAATTCTGCCTAAAGTAGAAAAAAGGTGAGGAATAGTGCGAAACTAGAGTCTAGGCTTTTTTTTTCTACTTTGGGCAGAATCTGGAGAATATACCATCGATTTTTTTTGATTTTTTTTTTTTAATAGAAGAAGAGAGAGAAAAAAAAAGAGGGATTTATCACGAGTAGGCCTACATTACAAAACTTTCATCCAATGCAGGCCTCGTCAAGTGCCATGTACATGTACACACCTACATGCACATCTGTTTTTATTCTTTGTGAGCGAGCGATCAGCAAGCGAGTCGCCAAAATGACATCTTTAATGTATTACTAATTATTTTGTATAATCAACCAATAAGTTATAAAATAATGTATGCGGGCACCCAGCCGCCAAATAAACATGAATATGAGGATTTTCGGGCATCCCGTTTCCCAGAATTATCCACTTTCTAAATGCTGCGAGCGAGAAAAGCGAACAAGCTGTACAGAAGTTTTTCTTTTTCTTTTAAAGATATACGAAACATATTTTTGGCATCCCGCTGTTAAATAGACTGACATTTAGACACCTCGTTGCCAAAATATGGAGCTATATTCGGGCTCTTATTCACTTCCTGTGAAATCATCCTGTTTTTATAAATAATGCAAGCGAGCGATCGAGGAAGAAATAAACTTTTTATCTTTAAAATGCTATATGCTATGCTATTTCCTCAGCTTGAAAATACTGCCTACCTATATAGCTACTTTACCAGTTTCTAATGTAATAGTCACATTTTTGGAGTAGCAGTGATTTCGACGTGCTCCAAAAATGTTTTGCTTTAAAGTAATTTGATATCTCTCGCGGCATCCTATTAATATGGTTGAAAAACGCTGACCACGGAGACGGACTACTGGCCCTTTTTTTTTTTTTTTTTTTTTTTTTTTTTTTTGGGGGGGGGGGGGGGTATGATTAAAGTGAGAATATATATAGATTGCATGTAACCATAACCATTCCCACCGGGGAATTTCGCGGGGGGGAGGGGTAGTCCAGATTCTGGCCTATTTAAGTATGATCTCCACCACGTATAAACGCTACCTCTCCCTACTTACTTGCTCCCAGCCGATGATGGCGTGATCATTAAATTAGGACGCCCGACGAATCTGGCCTATTTAATTATGATCTCCACCACATAACGATACCTCTCCCTACTTACTTGCTCCCAGCCGATGTAATGATGGCGTGATCATTAAATTAGGACTAGTGTCCCTTTATAGAAAGGGACACTAATTAGGACTAGAGTACCTATATAGGACGCCCGACGTGAGCATAATTATGAGTTTGTTGATAACGCCATCTTCGACGGCTTGAATCAAGTGTGTAAGGAAATTATAAAGGACCGTGCAGATTCTGGACTAGGGGAGGGGCGGGGCGGGGGGTGTTTGTACTCTGTTTGATTGATTGATTCCCCCTCTTCTTCTTATCTCCTTTGCACGTGTTGTCTATTATGCATCCACGCCACTTCAGTTTGACGTCGTTTGATGCTAGATGGGTAGATGGGCTGCGCAGCCGGGCTACTGGGGAGAGGGGGGGGGGGGGGGGGGGGGGAGGTGGGGCGTGCTATACCTGGGCCTGGCCGTCTTACAAAGAGTTGCGATTGATCCAAATCAATCGCAAGTTTGCAATCTCCTATATCTTATGTACATAGTTGCGATTGATATCAATCGCAAATAAGTTGCGATTGATATCAACTCTTTGTAATGGGCCCTGAATCCAGGGGCGGCGATTTCTTTTCATGACCGGGGGGGACGAAATGCGAGGGACGAAGGAGCAGTGGCGTAATGAGCAAAAACGTTGGGGGGGGGGCAGACAAAAATCTGCATCACCACCACTCTAACATGTTACGAAGGCCCTGGAAACGTTTTTTCATTTTTTTTGTTGGGGGGGCTAAAGTATTAACGATCAGATAGAGCAAAGCAAAGCAAAGTGGAGCGTAAATTGGCGTAAGGTCCAGGGGCAAAGCCCCGGCGGTGTCAAGGGGCGGAGCCTCATGAAGCTCAGGGGTTTGAGGCATTTAATTATTATTTTGATACCTTATTTGTGACACTGGCATGCAGGTCATTTATTGATGTGGGGTCCAGGGGGCAGAGCCCCCACGCTCAGGGGTTTTAGGCATGAAATTACGATCATATGAGCAACCAGAGGGCCCGCCTTAGGGCACTTGGTAGGGTCCAGGGGGCAGAGCCCCCGGAAGCTCAGGGAAAAATCATGCCATTTCAACAACATTTATAAATCACTGGTATCGAATTAGAAATAAACCACGTTTAAATTTCATTTGGGGGGAGCTGCCCCCAACCACCCCCCCCCCCTATCAGTACGGTGCGAGGGAGCATAGTGAATAGCAAAACTATAGTATAAAAACAAGCAATATACTTTTTTCACACTTCAATTTTCTAGGTATGTACTTGTAAATTTTGAAGGATATTATGCGACGGAGCGTAGCTACCGAGTGAGAAGATTTTTGCATTTTTATTTGTCTAAACACTGCACACTGTTTTGTTATTTCTATAACTCTTCATCTTGTAAACATACAGTGTAAACTGTGCTAACATGATACCAACAGAATACAGATTTTCTACACTTGTAAATTTTAAAGGATATTATGCGAGGGAGCGTAGCGACCGAGCGGAAAGATTGCATTTTTAGTAGTGTAAACGGTGCACTCTTGGGCCCTCCAGAGCTTAAACGTGTGTTGCAGTCTTTAGTCAGTATTTGCTATACAATTTTTGTTTGCACTTTTTCAAATTTTGAGGGGGGGACGATCCCCCCCTAAAAAAAAATGAGGGGGGGACGTGTCCCCCCCCCCCCCCCCCCCGTCCCCCCGGGATCGCCGCCCCTGCGGCCCTGATGTCAAACTACCTTATCTGCCTCGCGTTCGGCGGGGCGCATAGGGGTTATAACAAAATAAATAAAATAGCGACTTATTTGCATAGCTAGGCGAAATTTGTTTATCATGGCGGTGTTGTTTCAGTGAAGGTCTCCGATAATAATTAATGCGCAGGTTTCTGATAAATTTATAGCAAACAAGACAGTGTGCTTATACGTTTAGCGAATGCAGTCGTGTATGAGGCGCCAAGTGTTACCCTAGTTTTTCGTTATAAAATCACCTCATTTTATAGTTGCAAAATGTGTACCGAATTAATTTTGTTACAAAATGATTTTGTACCAGGGGCGGGCGAGCGACTTCAAAAGTGGGGGGGGGGGGGGGACCAACAAAAAAGGGCACTTTCTGGAGAAAAAAAGGGCACCTACATTGGGAAATCTCAAAGCGAAAATATACCATTTTTTAGACATTGGTATATACCCCTACATTGTGATTACATTATTAGGGATGATTTCATTATTTGTTTCTCTTCATACATCATACAAGATATCGCTTAAGCATCATACTGCATAGTTGGGTGTGATGTCTGAATATGCATTTACGAGCGAGCGAAGCGAGCGAGAAATTTTTTAAAGATCTGTGAGGTCGCAGTGCGAAGAATTACATCTTATAAAGAGGAAAAAGCCAATCGTGATGGGGTTATAAGCACATTCTCATAACGGAAGACTGAAAAGACCTTTGATAAGTAACATAATTATATCATCTTTAAATGCGAGCGAGCGCAGCGAGCGAACTTTGGGGGAAATTGCTCTTAGTCGCTTTAAATAAGGGGCACGTTTAATGATTACATGAAAAGGGGGCAATTATCGAAAGGGATAAGAAAAGGAGCACGTGTCAAAGTACAAAGGATAATTATAAGAGGTGAAAATGAGGCATTTTTTCACCTGAAAAGAGGCACTTACCAGTGATGAAAAAGAGGCGTTTACGAAAATGGGAAATAGGCATTTGTTGACGGAAAAGGGGCACCCATCAGATTTTTATAGGGGCATTTATAAGAGGTGAAAAGGGAATAGGTCCCTTATTAGAAAGGAAAAGGGGCACGTATCATTATAAAAAGGGGAATTTTCAGAGGTGAAAAGGGACACTGACCAGATATGAAAAAGGGCACTGATGAAAATGTAAAAGGGGCACTTATAATAAAGGAAAATGTGCATTTGTTGAATGAGAAGGGGGCACCGTTCAGATTTTTAAAAGGGGCAGTTATTAGAAGGAGAGGGAGCTCTTTCTTTTTAATGGGGGCACTTATCATAAGGAAAAGGGGCACTTATTAGAAAGGGAAAGGGGTAGTTATGAGAAGGGGAAGGAGCTCTCTCTTTTTAATGGGGGCACTTATCATAAGGAAAAGGGGCACTTATTAGAAAATAAAAGGGGCACATGTTAAAATGAAAGGTGTGCTCATCCGAGTTTAAAAAAGGGGTAGTTATTAAAAGGAGAAGGGGCACTTCTTACAAAGGAAAAAAGGGGCAGTTGTCAAAGTAAAAGGAGCACCTCTCAGTTTGGAATAGGGCAATTATCAGAGGTGAAGGGGGCACTTATCAAAAGTGAAAAGGGGCACTTCTCGTACCTGAAAAGAGGCACTTACTAGAGATTAAAAATGGCACTTATTCAAGATAATTTCAAGATTTATGAGAATGGAAAACTTATTGCAAAAGAAAATGGGAACATGTCTAAGGAAAAGGGGCACGTTTCAAAAATAAAAAGGGCACTCGTCAGAGGTGAAAATGGGGAAGGGGCACGTTTACTAAGTAATAGGGGCACTTGTCAAAGTAAAAGGGGCACTTTTCCTATGTAAAAGGGGCACTTTTCCTATGTAAAAAGGGGCACTTTTGGGGTATCTGAAAAAAGGGGGGGGGGGCACTGTGCCCCCCCTGCCCCCCCCGGGAGAACCGCCTCTGTTTTGTACCGAACTCATTTTGTTACAAAAATTATTTGTACCGAATTCATTTTGTTAAACAATTTGTACCAAATACGAATTCGTTTTGTTACAAAATAAATGTTTTAGTTCATTTTTTAACAAAATAAATTCGGTGAAAATCATTTTTGTAACAAAATGAGTTCGGGTCAAATTTTATAACAAAATGAATTCGGTAAAAAAATTGTAACAAAATGAATTTGGTAAAAACTTTGTAACAAAATGAATTCGGTACAAATCATTTTGTTACAAAATAAATGTTTTTAGTTCATTTTGTAACAAAATGAGGTGAATTTATAACGAAAAACTAGGGTAACACTTGGCGCCCCATAGTCTTGATTGGCTAAAAATGATACCAAAAAGGACACACGTGCCGCACGCACTTGAAGTTGTAGTTGCACTGAAGTCGGACTATCTCGAGCACAAAGTAATGTGTTACTGTCTATAAAACAGGTATTTGAAAGTTTTAATAGTTACAACCGGCAAGCTATTTCTAAAGTTAAGCCGCTATTTCGTTACACGACGATTAGACCATACAAAACTACCAAAATCTACTCTGTTTACCATGTTTACTTAGTTTAGTCCGATGTGCCTGTTTTTACGTCATGTTATTGTTAAGCCACACCAGTTGTAACCACAACTAACTTTAGTAGCAGTGCAGTACGAAGACTAGTCACACATAGCTGCATTACTATCCTGGTTGTGTATTAAAACCTCTTCTTTTTATACTCATCATTTCAAACACCACTGTACAAAATCGGTACTTAAAGATAAAGTTGAGTTCTGGTCATGCGATTCGCCGATTGCATTGTAAAATAAAAGGTTGATCGTCTAGCCTATTCTAGCATTATAAGTATTGGTGTGTACTGCAAGATTCTGGAATCATCAGAATGATAAGAAATTTGGCCCAGTCTTGTTAAAGTTACAAGCACTGTACGCAGAAAGAAATGTTAGGTTGTTACATGCCATAATATTAATATGAAAGCATTTGAAAAGCCATGCTTCTCAGGGAAAATGTTTTATCTAATGTTCTTCCACACTTGCATAATAACAATGATAATGCTCACAAATTATTTTCCACCTCTTCCCAGAACTCAACCTTCTCTTTAATTGGCACCCTTACCCTGTGTTCCTGTTAACATGCGATTTACATTAAAAAAGCGCTGACCTCTTAGAAGAGTTTGCGATGTTAGTTTTGTCTAAAAAGCAAGTACACACACATAATGTAGGAGCATCACTATCCTGGCTGTGTAGTAAAAGCTGTGCTTTTGATTCGCAACATTTAAAACACCACTGTACAAAACTCAACTGATTTCACTAAAAATTGGTACTTTAGTGACAATTGATGACACCTAAATAGCAGTAAAATACATTTTTTTCAACTTACAGATGTTAAAAAGAATAATTTTAAAATTCTAATTGTAAGTCTACTGTCAAACTTTGCTTACAGCCGCATCGACATGATTGTATACAGTCTATGCAATATTGTGTGGTGTTTGTATTTGTGTATGGGTCTAATAATAGTAATACCTGCCTCACAGCAAGCATGCAGTGCTAGATGTTAATACGCATTAGCATTGACTCGCTATGCTTTGCTGGAGTGAGTACACACAGTGTACAGGAAAAAAACTGTATTCACGTTGCCAGTTTGATAACTACTTCATGATAATACCGATTATTGTAAAAAGGCGCATGCCAGGGAGTTCGCTGAATTCAGCAAACTCTGTACATGTATGTTCGCCTTCTATTGTTGTACAGTAAGTATCAATTTGGGCAAAACATAAAGTGCTTGGGACTTAATTTTTAGTTGTAGTCTTCAGAATGGGTCTGACACCAAAGCCAACAAAGCAAAGGACAGGAGACTACATTTTTGAAGACATTAAGCGCATTATTGAATTAGACATTTCTGGGTATTTGGTTAATATTTCTCTTTTTCATAATTTTCATGCACGTTTATCTTCTGGCTTTCTTACAGATTTCTTAAAATATCCCTCCTGTTGAAGTATGACTACAATGGATTCAGTCAAGTCTCAAATAAAAAATAAAAAGGGGAAACATTGGATGTATTTCTCCAAACATGGCAAGAAGTCTAAATCTATCCAGGATCCTTCTGCATCTACCAAGCCATCGGGAACAGATGGGACTGCTTTGCCACACCAACCTGGTGACCATCCTAGGAAAGCTCACTTGAAGAAACGGAAGAGAAAACGAAAGCCACGAAAGCCTTTAGGGAGCTCTATTAAAGCAGAAAAGGACAAACAAAAAGTCAGTAATGAAGAGAGTTCCGCTTTTACCTTTAACAAAGAAGTCGCTACCAAGGCAGCTAGTGAGAGGACGGATGACTGTGCAGGCCAGGATAAGGCAGCCAGAGGTGCATCCAATACTTCAAAAGCAAAACAGCTGAGAAAGAAAATTAAAAGGAAACTTAAAATTCTTAAACGTAAAGAATTGAAAAAGACAATGACAGGGAGCACAGGAATATCCTCAAATGGACAAGATAAACTAGTTACTGTTAGCACAACTAAAAAGTCAAAGAGGACATTAGAGCAAACGAAGAGCTACACAACCTCAGGTGCTACCAGTGATAAAGAATTGGATAAAGAGACATCAAAAGAAGACAAATCAAGCATTACATCTAAAGCTATGTCAAGAAAAAGGATAAGGAAGGGTGAGTTGGACACCATGGAGACCAAGAAGAAGAAGCAGAAGAAGCAGACGACGAATGATACTGTGGATTCTGGTATGTCCTCTGGCAATGATGAAACACCCCAATTACCTGAAGAACCACAGGATGTAGCCTCCAACTGGAAAGCATTAGCAACAGTGAGTACATACTTGGCAAGTCCAAGGTATTGAGTCATTTGATGTAACATATGTTAACAAGTATTTTGGAGGTCTGACAATACATTAATTTTACTTCTGTATGGTCTGATCTTAGCTCCAGTAGGGCTCTTAATATAATACAATGATCAGATACTAAAATATAATATTTGGTCAGTAATGTTTTTGTGGACAAAATAGCTTGGTCTTGCCCACTTATCAACTTATAGGGTGTAGTTAAAGTAGTATAAAATGCAATGACATGACAGTGGTATCTAGCTATCTGTAATATGGAGGGAAAAGGGGGTTCTCATCAATATCTGATTATCTGTTATGTTTTTCTGTCATGCTCCTTTGTTCTTGGGAGTGTAGTATTATATTTCTTTTCCACCAGTATAAGAAATTAAGGATAGTCCTTTTTGCACCTTTTCATATGTGCAGTTTATTTTTTGGAGATGATTACAAGTTTTTAATTGCTTTTATACACTGGACTGTCCATGTTGAGTTAGGTTTGCCCCCCCCCCCCCACACACATTTAACACAAAGTATTTATATTACGTTCCTAAATAACCATGTTGCTATAATTAGTGCTGTAATCAATCGTTTAACCGTCCGGTATCCGACCGCCCATGGCGGATTCCGTTTTCAATTGGACGGTTTCGTTTTCCCGTTTTTTTTTATTTATTTATTTTTTTTTTAAATAATTTTTCGATTTATGCCCCTCCACCTGGCACTATGCCTGACAATGTCTCCCAGCTCAGTAATCGGTGTGTTGACTCACCACTCGGAAACTAGAACAACACTCCAATTTGTCTGTTATCTTGGTTTGAAAGTAATCTTTGTAATAGATCTCAATATGTAGTTTAAAATAATAATTCATCCAATTTTTACACATGGTGTACCACAAGATTCTATCCTAGGTCCTTTACTGTTTTTAATTTACATTAATGATCTTACACATTCTTCTAAAAACGACATTGTTACTATTGTTTGTGACAAGTTCACAAGCGCCTTCAACTGCACCTTGCAGTTAAATGAAAGTCCTTCCCGTTTTTTCACACCTGGCTTGCCGGCAAAAAAAAAAAAAATGTTTAACCGAAAACCGTCCGGTTTTGAATGGCGGTTAAACGGAATTGGAGATATCCGTGATGTTACAGCACTAGCTATAATGCTATTTGTTTTCTGCAGTTACTAATAAGTGTAATATGTATGTACACTGTATATTGTATTGACTATTAATAAATGAAGATGTTAGTAATTTGATAATTTGATAATAACCATGTTGCTATAATGTTATTTGTTTTCTGCAGTTACTAATAAGTGTAATATGTATGTACACTGTATATTGTATTGACTATTAATAAATGAAGATGTTAGTAATTTGATAATAAATTCAAACTTCAATCTTAAGAATTTAGCTCTGTACCCCCGGTAAGTAGAACAGATTGACCAATCTACCTAGGAGTGAGAAAAGGAACTTTTTTCTAAACCTGGTTAGAACTTCCCAGACATTTTCTCCAGTCTAGTTTTCTAATATGTTTAATCATCATGATTGAATATGATCATCTTGTTCTGTGATTCTATATAGCAATTGAAGGCCTCGGCTCCAAGGAATCCCAAACCGAAGACAAAGAACAGCAATGAGAGTGACAAAGCTGTGTAAGTATGATCAACAGAGGGCAAATTATGTCCCTGCAATAGTTCCATGTGCATTTGTAAATTGGAAGGAATTAACATGGAAACATGATCAAAACACCAAATAAAAAAAATAAAAAAAATGTTTTCACCCTAGCCACTTCTAGAATATTCTTATTTCCCGCATCTCTACAACGAGAATACATGTGATTATTTGAATGAAAGAAGAGTTGTACTTTCAGTGAATGTGATAATGTTATATAACATATATTTAACAGTTACAGATTATTTCTAAGGTAGTTACTCTCACAGTAAGTTTTGCAATTTTTGCACCATTTTCATTTCTTGCAGGGAGAAGAAGGAGAATGAGATTTGGTTTGATGATGTGGATCCAGCACTCCTGGAGGCAGAGAAGGGTTCATCTGAACACCCTGCTAGTGATAGTGCAGGAGCAGGAGCTTATCAAGGAGATAATAAGTGAGTGCTTTACATTGCAGCATTGGCACTTGTTGATTTTTTGTTAAAGGTAATATCAAGTTCTGGTAATGACAGAAAATAAACTCTTACTTGATCAAAGAAAACTGAAATCTTGATGGTCAATATCATAAATGCATGATATCTGCTGAAAGATTTTTATCGTAGAAGATTCATAAATGCTGAGAACGAAGCAAAGAAGTCTAAGGAAATTGAGCTGGTAGTCTTGTTTTCATTGTGAGTCATTTTGATTGGAAGAAAACATGGAACAAAGAGCTTAGAAATATTGAATATTTAAATATTTATGTGACAGGCTTTATTTCATCAAAGATATAGGGTAGGGGTTAGAGTTAGGGTTATGATTGGTGTTTTGTTATTTAAAGGTAAGATGCAGTGTTTAGTCTATGGTTAAAGTTAGGAATGCAATTAGTGTATGAAATAGCTCATAGTGTGACTATTGCCTGAGCTTGTGTTATAGAACCTATGTTGAATTTATATTCTATAATTGATGAAGTAACATCTGATTTACAAAACCCTTTCACATGTGTTTTGTTTAGGATCACAAAGTGTGTTGCTCTTGACTGTGAGATGGTGGGTACTGGTCATGAGGGAAAGGAGAGTATCCTGGCCAGAGTCTCGATGGTCAATGAATATGGTCATTGCATCTACGACAAGTTCGTCAAACCTCGAGAGAAGGTCACAGACTTCAGGACCGAGTTCAGTGGCGTCCGTCCAAAGGACTTATTCAAGGGAAATGGTGAGCTGATTTACTTGTACACAAATGATGCATGGTTTTGAGTATGTGTTTGCAAATGCAATGCATAAGGTATTCTACAGCGGTGTAAAACACCAAACTCCAAACCATGTTTGCTTTCTACAATCATTGTGCATAAACTGAATTGGAGTTCAATCCTCTAAAAAACATATTAATGATAAACTAGCATCCCCCTACAGTCTAATATTCTTAATAAAGTTACCATAAAAACAAAGTTGCAGGAACAGTTCAATTCTAAATTTACAAGATTACAATGCAAGTATCATGGCCATTATGATAGCTTGTATCTCAAGTTCAATATCTGGGCCCCATTTTATAAATAGTTATGATTAATTCAAGTCAATTGCAACTTAATATCAATCATAACTCTGTACTAAAACAAATAGTTTATAAGTTTGCGATTGTAGGACTTGCTTTCAATTTTAATCAGTGGCAACTCTATATTAAGAAACAGAGCTCTCGATTTTGGTACTACCCGTACTCTAGTGAATCTTTACTTTCATTTCTATTTTCTATGAATAGCTGAGGAGTTCTTGACTGTTCAGAAGGAGATAGCAGACATCATGAAGGATAGGGTACTGGTTGGACATGCTCTCAAGAATGACATGAAGGTGAGTTTAGCTAGCTCTTCAACCTTGAGTTGAGTATCGGTCAGTATGCAATTACATTATTCAAGAAACTGACTGGAAGAAATTTGGAAAGCTTGGTTATGGAGTTCATATGAACTTATGTATACTGTGAAGTTTTGAAATGATTAACATGAACAGAAATTAAATCAATCGTGCTGAAATGCACGATTGCCCTCCGTATTATTGACAAAATATTGCCCAGAGCAATTGTCCAAATGTCAGGTCAGCTATTTATCATTTACCAGTTGCTGGAGAAAGACTGAAAGGCTCTCCAGACCATGCACTCATGAAGCAGTATATAGTATTAAATCATCATACTCTTGATGAATGGTACTTGCCTCACTGTTTTGATTTTGTTTCTTTCCCATCCCAGGTGTTATTTTTGGGTCAACCCAGAAAGCTGATCAGGGACACAGCCTCCTACCCACACTTCAGGGAGCTGATGAAGGTGAGTCATCATGTCCAAGGGCTCAGGGGTCAAAGGCTGGTCACACCTCAATCATAATAATAACGATGAATCATTTCCAAATGTTTCCCCTCTTGATTATGTGTAAATTGTTGCGGTTAAGACGTCAATGACATAGGATCAAATATTGGCCTCCCTCAACGATTTCATCATCTTGGAATTGCTTGGCGAAACATTTTATTTTTTTAATGATTATTAATGCGAGAAATATTTACTCCCTAGTCAAGAATGAAACAGAGCATTATTAGTCAAATTGTAACTCTATAAAATATTTTTATTACAATCTCCAACTTGGGGGCACAAAAGTGTTTTAAAAAAAGCTTCCTTATTATTGTTAGGATTAATTACTACTAAAGATAACAAGTCAGTGGTTTTGTTAAAAAGAGTCACTAAAGATAAATTTTAAAAGTAATTTCTGTAAGGACATTCCCTAAAACCTTCTCTTTCTTGCCCACATGCCCTTCTTTTCTCTCTCTCTCTCTCTCTCTCTCTCTCTCTCTCTCTCTCTCTCTCTCTTTCTCTATCTCTCTCTCTCTCTCTCTCTTCATTCAAAAATACCTCTTTATATTTTACTTCCCATTCAGACCAAGCGTCCCTCCCTGAAGAAGCTAGCGAAGACGGTTCTTGGAGTGACAGTCCAGGAGGGTGAACATAACTCAGTAGAGGACGCACAGACCGCTATGAGACTATACACCCTGCATAGAACAGCATGGGAGAAATCACTCAAACAGAGAGGCAAAACAATCAAGAAATGAAGGAATCTGTTTTCCTCTTAACCTAAAGTAGGCCTATATTCTCAAATATAATCATAATATGTCTTGTTTACTCAGGGTAGCCTCATCAGTATACATACTGTTCTCCCTGAGGGCCCTGCAATCATATCATTTCCCCGGCTTCCTTATTTTGGGTCAACCAATATGCTATGTTTATAGCATTAACATGAATGAATATAATCTGATTCATCTTTGTAATTGATTTTGAGCTACCAATGAACATAACATGTGTTGTCATATGTCCAGCATCAGGGCCTTAGCATGCAAACATGCCATACAGCCAATTTCTGGTTAACTCGCTTCTACAGGATTGATTGCTCTATACATGTTATGCCAATTATGAAACATGACAGGGAGTTATCAATTTATCAATTAACAATAAGAAGGTGAAAATGGATGACAACTACCTAATATTAGTAGTTTTGTATCAAATATGCAAACATTTTAAAGGTACAGCATTTCAGTGCTTTTGCTTAAATCAATAGCGGTGTTCAGATAAACCACAGCATTTTATTTTCTTCTGCTAAAAACCTACCATGGTTTACCACTTCATATCTTAAAGGCCATCTGTCCTAGTTTGGCCAGAAGCGATTAGACCACACAGCGAGGTCACTGACAAGTGGCTATCTCATCAACTCAGCTCTCAGTTAACATAAAAGAGGATCATAAGTGACCAATGGTCACCGATTAGGTATTGTTTTCTATATAGAGGGAGCAAGTAGCTACAAGTAGTACAGTGGGCCTTTAACGAGCTTTAGTGTGCATGTGATATTTGAGAAGAATTATTAAAAAATGACTTCCAATTAAACATAACAATTTCCAAAATGTCCAAGCCAGCATTTATTGATTTATAGAGTTATCTCTGGTCATTGCAAATACCTTTTTATTCAGAGCAAGTTGAATCATAGTGGTACATCAACAAGCCATGATGAATGTTAATTTCAAAGACTGTTTGCTCAAAATGGATATTACTATATGATTTTCAAATAAATTTTGTATGATCAAAACTATATTTTGACTTGTAAAGATTTGTCTATTAGAAGTGATATGTGAGGAATGGAAAAGATAATGTGGATAACGAATTGATCTGTATTCTATGACTTTAGTTGACTCTGGGTCAAAGATGATGTGTATAAAAGGAAACTTTGATCTCAGACTAACTTCCTTTGTTAAACCTCATTTTTAATAAAAGCTTAAAGTCTACCAATCACAAAAATGAATGTATAAAATCAATCTTTAAAAATCCATTACCTGGCATTCTATGGGTTAATGGTTAAGAAGGATGAAGAAATTTAAGTATTACATAGACCTGTTGTTTAAAGGAATGTTTAAGTAAATAATGAATGCAAAGTGGTAGTATCTTCAGTTCAATTTATTTCAAACACCAGTAAAACAATATATTATATGAATTTAACGAAGGTCACATTCAAGGTAAATGAATAATAAAAAACATGCTAATATGTATATATGTTTTTTTCTAAATAAATACAAACATAAGAAACACTCTTTTTATCTGAATGAGGAGAGCTCGGAAAAAAGAAATCAAAACAGGTATATGCAGCAGTTTAAAATACAAACATTGCGATATTCAATAAATTTCATTAAAATGATATACTTATATAGGTATTACATTTTTACTAATTCTAAACTAAAAAAATACTTATATTTCTCATCTCCAGAGACCTTGAAAGGCATTATGCTGTAATAATAAAAATAATTCTACACTTATATTGCGCACAACTCTGCCGACATATAGGCACCCTGGGCCCACAGATCTACAAATCATATACATTACAAGAATATGGTCATTAATCAAAATTCAACAGAACTAAGATATTACAAAATGAAAAGGCGACACATGGTCAACATAACTACAATATACTACTGCATGTAATAGCCAAAAGTAATTAAAACAAATATTCTAACTCGGATAATAATCCTAACATTAACTGTACGCCCTATTCATCAACAAGGTCTTACATTTTTGTTGAAAGGTTATAAATGATGAGCTCAAATTCAGGTCCAAGGATAAGGCATTCTGTAGCACAGAGTTAACACCCTTCTCAGAAGCTCTCGCTCTTAAATAGGTCATTTTACCCTGTAGTTAATATACAAGTGATGTATATTTGTCATTAATTGACATTAAATTTTATCAAGAAAGTTAAAATGATGATTGAATTGTCTGTTTGGAGCCACAAGGGAGTTAACTTATATACTGTTACATTACATAGAGTTGATGACCTCGTGACTCTAAACAAAAAATCTAAGCTTGAAGCTACAAACAAAGGCATTAGTCTTACACATTTTGAACATTACAAACTGAATGATCATTCATAAACTTGATTGCTGATATGATGAGAATGAGGGGTGAACAAATATACAGTGTGAGTCACAAAAGATGGAAACTGATTGATCAATCAAATCTGGCAATGGATGACTGAAGAGTAGCATTTTTCCAGATTCATGTCAAATTTGCCCCTGCCCAAATTTGGAATGAATTAGATGGTCAACCCAAGGTGTGTCTGAATGCTCTTTATTCCAATTCAATGCACTCACTCATAAGGGCAGTAACTATAGAATAACATTCCTCACACATTTGGGTAAAAGGTGATTTTGACATGCCTTTTACAAAAATGGCAATGCTCAGTTATCCATGATCGCATTTTGGGGAATACCCTATTAAATAAAAGGAAACGGCATATAATATGCAAGCAACTTGGTTTGTAAGATATCAGGGCCTGTTTATGGGTTCCCTTTTATTGACCCACACTGTATGCTATATTCTAGATCCTACATAGTGAATGACTTGTGTTTCTGTCACAGTGTCAGAGCTTTGAGGTTGGTCCGATGAAGCGTCCGGCCAAGATGTCACTTGCAAGTCTAGCTGCCTCCTGGGCACAACCCCAATGTAAAGTTGCCAAGTGGTTTTGGTCGTAGCCATAGTTGTGGACAACCTAAGGCAAATGGGGGAAATCGAAATCAGGGCGATAGGGATGATAATATATATATTATATCCAACTCATAGAACACAATCAAAATTATTTTCGAAAAAACAACTAGAGGACAATATTGATTGTATATTGATTGTATATATTCAGAGTACGTTATATGTCAATGTAATGCTTGCAGATTTCAAAAGGTGATGGATAGCACTATAGAAATTGCCTTATGTTATATATTACAGAAGTTGCGATCATGTTTCAAAAAGGAATTTCAAAAAGATGCAGTGGTGATGCACTTATTTCACTGTAAAGACAAAATTTAATTGTGTTTACGTTTAAGTTAGCCCCCCCCCCCCCCCTCCCCCACTCGTACACACATTATTATTTTGACATATGAACATATTACCAAAACAATATTGAACTCACTGCTGACATGTACTTACCGACAGAGGACGTCCTTTGTGTGTGACTGTGTCTGTCTCTAGACGACCGCGTTTACTTACATGTAGGCAAGGTTGTAAGCAGTTTGATGCTTGCATAGATGGGGTTAGCTGTCATAAGAAAAATATAAGGACATTTGTTAAGTGACAATTTAGTAATTTTTAACTAATATTCATAGATTCATCAAAGACCATGCAGTATCCCTTTTAACAACAATTGAAATGAAATATTTCTTTCCTCAGCAGAATAACTTGAATTAATACTTTGAGAGTGTTACTGTATTCTCTTTCGCGGCTTTTGTTCATATCTATCTTTGACTCTTTTCCTTATTATCTTTCTCTATTACCCCTTTGTTTTCTTTATCTATATATTTATATGACTCTCTACCTTTCTCTCTCTCTCTCTCTCTCTCTCTCTCTCATCTCTCTCTCTCTCTCTCTCTCTCTCACTTTCACTTGCTCTTTCCCTTCATCTTGTCAATGGTAGATTTGAAACTCAAGTACTGTCTTTTAAAAGAACAATATTGCCAAACTATGGAATCATCAAAACAAACTAACCGATAACTGTTGGGCTTGCACCTCTAGAAGTTCTGCTTTGTCGCTTAGCCGCTGATCAGTGTTTCATACCCGAGCAGTTAACAAGCAACTCACATTGCCCTGGCAGCTGGACAGAGGATGACAAGAGATAAAGAGGAAATTAAAGGTAATTTACGGATTAACCTAATTTAAATTTTGATGAGAAAGAAGAGCAAGAAGAAGAAGACAAAGAAGAAGAAGATCAAGAAGGGCCGGGATGAACAACAAGAATAACAACAACAACACCAACAAGAGGAATAATAAGAAAGAGAAGGAGGGAGAAGAAGAAGAAATAGGAGGAGGAGGAGGAGGAGGAGGTATGTTTTGATACTGCTTTTTATGGGTAGAATACCTTCTAAGTAGGCTACCTGGACATGAGGGAAGAGATAATCTTACCTCGTTTATCGATGAAATATGTCCTTTTGTGATTCTACACACACACCTTAGAAATCTAAAAAGGAAAGATGAAAGAAGGTTGAGAAATCGTACTGATATTGAGCCATGTGGGGAAAGTCTATGATACTGAAGTTCAGAAGTGGATTTAACGTTTTTTAATCTCATTTCTTTTGGCAACAAATATATATCTTCATCACAATGAGCAGAAGACAATCTTGCAATACGTTCCTTTTCTGAAGTAAGCCATTAGAAATTCTGAAGAATGTTTTTATCATAAAATCCGCCAGTTGATACGCAAAATGTTTTGATGATTCAAAATTCTGCTGCTAACATATTCCGAATGCCTGGTCTTTCCATTAAAAATTATAGTATCAAACATGATGACCTGTCACCTGCACCTGTCACCAGGCGCGGATCCAGGATTTCTTAGGGGGGGAGGCCCAAATTTAAAATTATGCGAGCCAAATATTGGTACATAATGGTTGACCAACAGTGACGTAATGCGGGGGGGGGGGGGGGGGGGGGGGGGGGTCGGTGCAAGGGGGGGGGGGGGCGAGTTTCCCCCTCCCAAGCTTTGACGTTTCATTATATTATTAGAGAAAGAAGACGATTCGTTGTACCGTTCTCGAAAATAATTCTCGTCTGAATTTAGTTTTTCCCCTCCCGCGCAAAGCGCGAAAAATGTCACGACTTATTAAATTATTAGATAAAGAAGACGATTCGTTGTAGAGTTCTCGACTCTTAATCCTTGTCTAAATTCGCCCCCCCCCCCCCTCCTGCGCGAAGCGCGGAAGCTTTGACGATTTATTAAACTATTAAAGAAAGAAGACGATTCGTTGTACAGTTCTCGACTCTTAATCCTTGTCTAAATTCAGTCCCCCCCCCCCTTCCCCTCCTGCGCGAAGCGCGGAAGCTTTGACGTTTTTATTAAACTATAAAGAAAGAAGACGATTCATTGTACCGTTCTCGACTCTTAATCCTCGTCTGAATTCAGTTTCCCCCCCCCCCCCCTCCCGCGCGAAGCGCGGAAGCTTTTACGTTTCATTAAATCATTAGAGGAAGAAAACGATTCGTTGTACAGTTCTCGACTCTTAATCCTCGTCTGAATTCAGGTTCCCCCCTCCCGCGCGAAGCGCGGAAGCTATTACGATTCATTAATTATTAGATAAAGAAGACGATTCGTTGTACTGTTCTCGACTCTTAATCCTTGTCTAAATTCATCCCCCCCCCCCTCCTGCGCGAAGCGCGGAAGCTTTGACGTTTTATTAAACTATTAAAGAAAGAAGACGATTCGTTGTACCGTTCTCGACCCTTTATCCTCGTCTGATTTCAGTTCCCCCCCCCCTCCCGCGCGAAGCGCGGAAGCTTTTTACGTTTCATTAAATCATTAGAGGAAGAAAACGATTCGTTGTACAGTTCTCGACTCTTAATCCTCGTCTGAATTCAGGTTCCCCCCTCCCGCGCGAAGCGCGGAAGCTATTACGATTCATTAAATTATTAGATAAAGAAGACGATTCGTTGTACTGTTCTCGACTCTTAATCCTTGTCTAAATTCATTCCCCCCCCCCCCTCCTGCGCGAAGCGCGGAAGCTTTGACGTTTTATTAAACTATTAAAGAAAGAAGACGATTCGTTGTACCGTTCTCGACCCTTTATCCTCGTCTGATTTCAGTTCCCCCCCCCTCCCGCGCGAAGCGCGGAAGCTTTTACGTTTCATTAAATCATTAGAGAAAGAAAACGATTCGTTGTACAGTTCTCGACTCTTAATCCTTGTCTAAAATCAGTCCCCCCCCCCCATCCCCTCCTGCGCGAAGCGCGGAAGCTTCTACGTTTCATTTAATCATTAGAGAAAGAAGACGATTCGTTGTACCGTTCGCGACTCTTAATCCTCGTCTGAATTCAGGTTCCCCCCTCCCGCGCGAAGCGCGAAAGCTTTTAATCTTCATTTAATCATTAGAGAAGAAGACGATTCGTTGTACCGTTCTCGAAAATAATCCTCATTGGAATTTAGTTCCCCCTCCATCCCGCGCGAAGCGCAGAAGCTTTTACGTTTCATTAAATCATTAAAGATTCGTATTACCGTTCTCGCCTCTGAATCCTCGTCTGTATTCAGTCCCCCCCCCCCTCCCCTCCTGCGCTTTGACGTTTTTTTATTAGAGAAAGAAAACGATGCGTTGTACCGTTCTCTATACTCATAATCCTTGTCTGAATTTCAAAGATGTTCTTTGTCTGCTCCTTTTTCTTCCTACGTCCTCTTCCGATTGGGGGGGGGGGCCGCCCCCACCCCCCCCCCCCCCCCCCTGGCTACGCGCCTGCGGTCAGATAAAACACATCTTGATACCTTGTCCGACCCCGCAAGCTCAGGGGTTTAAGGCAATAAATTACGGTCAGATGAGCATTCAGGGGCCCGCCTTAGGGCCCCTGGTGGGGTCGAGGCGGCGGAGCCGGCCCCGGAAGCTCAGGGGTTTTAGGCGTTTAATTAAGGTCAGATTTTTTTGTATACCTTATTATTTTGTGACACTGGCAGGTCACTATTTGGCGTGGGGTCCAGGGGGCGGAGCCCCAAAAAATCAGGGGTTTTAGGCATTAAATTACCGTCAGATGTTCATCTAAGGGCCCGCCGTAGGGCCCTAGATGGAATCCAGGGGGCAAAGCCCCCGGAAGCTTAGGGGTTTTAGGCATTTAATCATGGTCAGATGAGCATATTTTGATGCCTCATTATTTTGTTAACACTGGCAGTTAACTATTCTTACTTTCTTGCTCTCATTCTATTTTATTTTTCTTTAATATACTTTTTCAAGAAAAGTGGGGGGGGGGGGGGGGGCTCTCGAGGCTCTCGATCCCCGCCGTACCTCGGGCCCTGACATGTAGGAATCTCAAGAATCATATTTTTTGCCTGGCTGTAAATTTAGGAATTTGTCATTTTCCAACAAACACATACAAACGTATAATTTAGTAAAAGTGAGGAAAAATTTCGGAAATTATGTCATTTCAGCATTATTTGTAATCCACCGTTGTGGAATTAGAAATAAACCACGTTTGAATTTGATTTCCCCCAAGCCCCCCCCCCCCCCCCCCCTATCAGTACGCCAGTATCTCCTCTTTTCCTTTTTTCTTTCCCTTTCCTTCCTTCTCTCTTATTTTTTTTGATGGGGGGGGGGGGGGGTTAACAGCCTGGGAGGCAAGGCCCTTTCGGCCCCCCGATCTCCTTCTTCCCCATTTTCTTTTCTTCTTCCTCTTCTTTCTTTCCCTTTTTCTCCTTTTTCCCTTTCCCTTCTTTTCCTTTCTTCCCTTTTTTTTTTTTTTTTTTTTCGGGGGGGGGGGGGGCCAAGGCCCGCTCGGCCCCCCCCCCTGGATCCGCGCCTGCCTGTCACCTGGTAGGAATTTATTCCTTGAAATGCTAGAGCGCCGTATGGCAGCCGTGCTAAAGCCAGAGTAATAATCGGGAGCGCCAGGAGGGTCAAATTTGACTGACATGAGCGCTTTACAAGAACCCACTATTATTATTATTATTATATAGTTGTATCGAGCCGAGTGGAGTTATCGCACTCGGAATGCACGTACAATGTACCTTTCATTTAATAATAGTACGTAAAGAAAGACAAAAACAAAAACAAAAAAATTAATGCTTGTATTAATAAATTCAAACCAACACACCTTTCGGTCAGGTATTGTACGTATCGAGGTACATTTATCACAGCTGTCGTGAAGCTTACACCATACCTGTTGTGATAATAAGCAAGAGAGAGAAAGGGGTGAGAGTGAGAAAGAGAGTTGGGGAAGAGGGAACGTGAATATATAGAGAGAGAGGGGGAAGGGATGGAGGGAGGGGGGAGAGAGAGAGAGAGGAAGAAAAAAAAAGGGGGAGGGGAAGAAAATGTGAAACGAATCAGAGGGGTGAAGTTAGATATCGGTGATACAAAATAATAGATAAACAGAAAAATAGGAATAGGCAAAATGGTGAGGTATATTCTATTCAACTTAATTCATTTCATTCAATGACAATAATTTAAAACGTGAACATTTAAGTTAAAAAGCACGAGGATCACATCGTATTATAGTACTTAAAAATAAATCTGGCGCCTCACCACTAAAAAAGGAGGCAGAAGAAAGAAAGAAACAAACAAACAAACACAAAAGAAAGAAAGATAAACATGAAGACGACATTATATTCAGACTACGAGAGCAAAATGTTTCTAACTCACAGCGGGCCTGGCGTGGACTGGTCAACATCTTCATGGAATTTGTTATGGAGGGGTGTGTAATCCGGTACCAAGTCTTTCCACCAATCAGAAACCTTTCATCAAAATAAATTTACAGCATTATTAGTTACGGACTGAGTTTCTTTGAATGCAAATTAATCATTTTATCCTGTGTATAGTTCAACATAAATAGTTTTAGATTTTGTGCTTTTTTTCATCTCTTTTATGGTTTTAATCATACGATCGCTTCATTAACATGCTCATTACAAATTATATTCATATTATTTTTAATGCAGTATAAATTATCTTTTTTTTTGTAGGAGGGCACATTATTATATACAACTAAACAAACACCATC